>OY755174.1:12653802-13069802 GCA_963576735.1 Bedellia somnulentella | reverse complement strand
CTGCTTTTCAAATGAATATGATATATTTGTGTAACAGCAATGAATTAATGATTTATTTATACTAATTCCATTCAGTGATAGTGATGGTCTTACAGTCCAATAGATACTGGTATATTTTTTATTGAATGAACCTTTTTTCCAGGTAATTACAAAATTCCAGCTGGTGCAATCTGCCACATACATATCTTTGATCTTCATCGACGAGAAGACTTGTTTGAAGATGCTCTAGAATTTAAACCTGAGAGATTTCTTCCTGAAAACAGTGTTGATAGGCATCCCTTCTCATACATACCATTCAGTGCTGGACCCAGGAATTGCATTGGTAAATATATTAAAGTGCCAATTAATTTTCATTATCACAATGATATAATTCGAGACTTTGTAAATTAATTACAATTCGTCATTTACCAATGAGGCTTTTAAATTATGGTCGCTTATATATCCATCACTGCGCTACGAATTATAACATATTATTCAATAATTTTATTTTAATAATAATTAAAAACATAAACGTTCACGCCGAATATCCCCGGCAATGGAACTTATACTTCTGAACATCACGCGAAATGGTCAGTGTACTAGTAGTATAAATAAGTAAATAATAATTACTAATTGTTATAGTTATAACATATTAATCAATAAATACAGTTATTTTTCATACATACATACATATACTCACGGCTATTAATCCCTAGAAGGGGTAGCCAGAGCTAAGGAATAAGAAATTCCTCATCCACTTTTGGAAAATTGAGTGGGGAAAAGATGGTAAAGTAAAGGTTGTTGGTGATGGGTCTCCAACCGCATCGCCCAAATATCCCTTAAAAGCCCCAATACCGTTAGTCGCCTCTTACGTACACCCACAGTTAGGAACGGGGCAGTGCTATTCTAAGCCGACACTACACGGCTAACTGTTTTACATTAGTATTTAAGTTATTTTACATATTTGTTTAAATATAAAGTCCCGTGAGCAATTGTATTAAGTAAATTATTTTTTTTTGCCCGCAGGCCAAAGATTTGCCTTGCTGGAAATGAAATCAGCGATATCCACCATACTCAGAAGATTTGAGTTGCAACCTGTCACCAAACCATCCGACATACGTTTTATTTCTGATCTCGTATTGAGGAGTGATGCTCCTATTGTAGTAACATTTGTTAAAAGACACTAAAATACATGAAGAGAGTTTTTTTAATGCATGTGAACAAAAGTAAAATACGCTGGCTGTTTATATTAACAAAGAGCAGAAAAAGCTACAGATTGTATAAACAGCTTTTAATACAACCATTTGATATTATGAAAATCTTCCACGTGGACGACGGTATAGACCCGCTTATTTATCTGTACAATATTAATTAGCAGGAACAAAAGACTAGTTACTTGAATTTGTTTATGTTTTTCTCCTACCTTTCAAACAAATTGCCCTGGAAAGTCCCTTTAAAAATCTTCATTTTTGTGTCTATTACTCTGGCTGGGACCCTAATCCATATAAAATCTTGGGATCAATGTATTTATAACAATAATTTATGTAATTTGCTATGTCTGGGGCGGCGGTTGATAGTGTGGCTCCAGACTTTAGTAAAAGAAACTTCATAGTGAAGTTGGAATGGTACAAACTAATTTCGTTAAAAGTTTTTATTTGAGTTCACTTGTTTGTTTTTAATTATCTTATTTTAAAACTAAGAGGGCGACACGTGTTGTGTTGGCTTAAAACATTTCAAACTACCACTAAGAGATTTTTTCCTATAGGTGTCGTACGAAGTGTTTTTAGGGTTTTTTAAGTTTTTTGACTGGAGGCCCGGCACCTACTCACCTTTATTTTACAACTCATCCGTCCTCATCTTTCAAAATGGCATTGAGGCTTTGATTAATCCCTATTTGGAATATATTGCCGTAAGTATGATGATGATGGTGATTGATGTATTTAGAGGTACACAAATTTAAATGGGTTGGATATAAAAAACGGGAAAGGCAGTAACTATGTACGATCCTGACTAAGTGAAATATTTAATATTGTGAATTTAATGAGGCGCATGTCACTCTCCTCATTTATTTATTTATTAGGCATGCACACAGTAAAACATCATCTATACTTATAATAAATCTGAATGGGAGGTCAATTCTGTACATGAAATATATTTTCAAAATAACTATCAGGGGGTGATTAGTGATCGATACTGATGCCAAAAATGCATTCAGAAAAATTTTTGTCTGTCTGTCTGTTGGTTTGTATGTTCCTTATGGAAACAAAAACTACTCGACGGATTTTTACGAAACTTGGCACAATTATTCTTCATACTCCTGGGCAGGTTAAAGTATACTTTTCAGCAGAGTAGTGAAGGGGAATTTTGGGAAATTTTGGGAAAACGGGAGAAGTTACTCCATTTTTTAAGCTTCCGTCGCGTGTGCAGCCTTAATGGTTAAACTTACATAGAAATCATAAAATTGTCTAAAAAATTTCGCGTAACAGTATATGTCTATCTTTTGTGGTTGACTCACAATAACACATGTAACTCCTGATAGCTTAGCAGTTCAGAGCATTTTGATTATATTTGTTTACTCTTACGTTTATAATACTCTTATTCATCCCTGATTTAAAAAAGGTAACATTATTACCTATTCAATAAAAAAAGAATCATAGCAATCGGTAGAGAAACATTGAAATTATACATGAAATAAGCCATCCCGTGACCAAAACCCAATCGTTACTAATTTACATATTACATACTAGATGGCGCCAGTAATTGCATCCTACATCACGTAATGATTTCTTTTTTAGATTGTTATAAATACTTCATAGCGTTTTATTCAAAAATTTGCTAATAAACGGAAATACTGAACTGTTCATAAAAGCGTATTCAAAATCACCAAACTCCACTGTTCAGGGAGTGCTATAAATTTAATAAATTGAAAACATTGCGCTAATTTTTACAATGCTTGAGCAGTGACTGAAGAAAGAAACCTAAGATATTTAAAAAACAACGCTACCCGCGCGAACCGGGCCGATCCACTAGTATTATAATACAATTTACGTAACGTTTTGTTTAGATGTAGTACCACAAAAGCATGCACAGCATTTCCTATTTAGTTGAAATAATTTACTATACTAAAAATATAAATAATTCAAAATAAAGATTATATAAATTTAACATAACATAACATAAACGTTCACGCCGTTTATCCCCGAAGGGGTTGGCAGAGGTACCAATACTCCTGAACTCACATGGCAAGCGCCATCTAGTTTCCAGAGAAGGTACCCATATTTTACCCCGGTATAAATTTAATTGTGCGTGTGTAAAAATATATAAAAAGACAAGAACAAACAAAAACCATATAAATTAATTGAGATTAAATTGAAATACATACATATACTCACGGCCATAAATCCCAAAACGGGGTAGTCAGAGCTGAAGAGCTAGAAACTCTTCAGCCACATTTGGAAGTTTATAGAGGAGTAGATGGTTAGAAAAATGTGTCGTTGATGATGGGTCTCCAACCGCATAGTCCAAAGACCACTTTAAAAGCCCCATACCCTTAGTCGCCTTTTACGACACCCATGGATAGAAAGGGGTAGTGACATTCTATGCCGGCACTACACGGCACTATAGATCCTGAATGAATCAATAACACAATTAAGCCATGTGAAATAGTTCTTTAAGATATTTTAAAAAGTATGGGTAGATTGTTTTTATGTTTAGCATTATAAACATTTAACCAGATATTTAAATTATTATAAAGAGTTAGGATAATTATGTAAGATAGAAGTTATTTTTTAAAATTTTATTCGGAATTATAAACATAGTTCAAAAATATATGTTAAAACTTTGGATTGTGAAAAGAAATGTGATCGATGTGATTGGATACATAAGTCTGTAAAAATTTTATTTTTTATGAAAAATAATTAAATAAATAAAAACATTTCAATCTGGGTTTTTTATATAAATAGTAATTACTTAAACCAATTATTATTACGTAATGTTTTTTCAGTTATAGCTTACGGCTTAGAAACGTAGGCTATTACAATGAGCCTTATCAGGAGGCACAAAGTCTGAGAGTCACTCAAAAGGCAATAGAGATGGCTATGTTAGAACTGTCCCTACTAACTGTAGCAAAACTAGTAAAATATAGAGATATATAAAGAGTTGCAAAACTTAAGAGGCAAAAGATAGAGGACATTACACGTAGTACTGGGAGCTGAAAGGTTTTGGAGTTGGGCCCTCTTAGCGGACGCCACAGTGTGGCTATGCCTCTGACAACGTAATATGACAACTCGAAGAATAGTATTTGTAGAGATCTTCGGGGTAGGCCTATGTCCGGCATTGAACTTCCAGCTTAGGGAGTTGTGGAGATCTTTGGGGGAGGCCTATGTTCAGCAGTGGATGTCTATTGGCTGATCATAATTTACCCTTGTTTAATTGAACCTAAAAATAATATTTCTTGAAGCATAAATACAAAAATACTAACCTAAAAAAATCCATATTCAATGTGATATTAATCTAGGTTTTTTAAATCAAGACTTAGGTCCTCTTTTTTCCCTACAACATTCGTAACATGTTTATTTTTGTATATTATCATATTGGATATTATGAGATTACGTAACTTGATAACTGGTTTTACATATACATGATTAAAAACATCAGTCTAACTAAAACTCTTAATCGAGTTACACAATCAAAATGATTGTGATTATTTTGGTCGCGATTTTGACGATATTATTTGTATTGAACTATTTTACTAATCACAATGAAAAAGCTCGCTTGTTTATGAAGATTCCGGGACCCACCCCGAAGTTTATTGTAGGAAATGCATTAGAAGTTATTCGCTCTCCAGGTAAGTTCTGGATTTCTTTTGAAGTAACAAACCAAAGATTCAAAAATGATACAGTATGGTATGTTGTGTCAGGTTAGAATAGCACTAACCTGCCTGCAGGTATCGTAAGTGGCGACCTAGGGCACTGGGGCTTTTTATGTGATTATTGGGCGATGTTGCTGGAGCTCATTTCCTCATTACAAACTTTTACCCTCTCAATCTACACTCTTTTCAGAGGGGCTGTTTACCATGAACCGTGAGTTAGCTGCAAGTCACAATGGAATATATCGTCATTGGGCACATCCCCTGGGAGTCACGTCCATTTATAATCCCGAAGATATAGAGGTAAAGAATAGCAAAACTAGATTTTTTATTTCATATTTTTTTTATTAAAGCTTGGATGACAAAATCGTGAAACGTTGACGATTTTATGATCTGGTCAAATTAAGTTGGCCACATCATGAAATACGACCATTTCATGAAATGATTGATCATTTCATGACGTGTTCAAATTTACGATATGGCCACGACAAATATATAAATGCCATAACTACCCGACACTGCGTGATTGTTTATTATTTCAGTTTTTAATATTTAAATTCTTAGTAATATGTTTTTATTTATCACCTCTGACACCATCCGTAAGCTTAGAATGTCACTACCCCTTTCTTTTTACTGGTGTCGATGTGTCGTAAGAGGTGACTAAGGGTATGGGGATTTTTTAAGTGGCTTTCGAGCAATGCGGTTGGAGACCCATCAACAATGAGACTTTATTTCATCAACTTCATAATGAGTGTTAGTGCTACCCCTCTTTGGGATTTATGGGCGTTAGCATATGTTTGCTATACTACTCTGCGTAAAAAGTATCGGGAATATGTCATTAAATAGACCCGCGTAAAAGAGGTCGTTAATTTTTTTTTAATGCATTTTGGTAGCACTGTACTGATTTAGCGCGCAAAATTTGAGCGGGATCTGTTTTGTTGGTCATAGTTTTGAGTCCTCGGCGATTTTTATAATGGAAAATATTGTTGAACAAAGAGTGTGTCTTAAATTTTGTGTTTCGAATGATATTTCATGTGGTGCATCACTAAAAATGTTGCGAAATACCTACGGCGAATCGTGTATATCGAAAACAAGGGCTTATGAATGGTATAAGGCTTTTAAAGAAGGCCGAGAAGTAAGTAGTAGACTTGCCTCGTTCTGGTAGACCTTCAACCGCTACGACCAAAGAAAACATTGACAGAATTAAGAAGCTAGTGCTCGAAAATCGACGCATGAGTCTGGGAGAGTTGGCTTGTGAGGTGAACATATCTTTTAAGTCCGCCCACAACATTCTCATTGACATTTTAGGCATGAAACGCGTCGCCGCTCGACTAGTTCCAAAAGAGCTCAATTTTGTCAGCATGTCGCTGAAGACATGGTTTCCCGAGCTTCTATGGATCCGACCTTTATGAAACGTATAATAACTGGCGACGAGACATGGGTTTATGAGTACAACATGCAAACAAGTCAACAGTCTTCAAAATGGCGTCTCGAAAACGAGCCGAAACCCAAAAAACCGCGGCAAAGTCGCTCCAAAATCCAGGTGATGCTGACAGTTTTTTTTTACTACCATGGTGTGGTTCCTTCCAGAGGGACAAACAGTGAATAAAGAATATTATTTAGGCGTCATGAAGTGTTTGCGTGAGAGTATCCGCCGAAAACGTCCAGATTTGTGGCAACACAACTCATGGATGCTGCATCATGATAATGCACCACCACACACAGCCATTATAGTGAAAGAGTTTTTAGCGAAAAATTCAACAAAAGTTCTCCACCAAGCACCGTATTCACCTGATATGGCTCCGTCTGACTTTTTTCCAACAGCCTTTTAAAGGCATTATTGTACTGAACCCGGAAAGCATTGTATGCTCTAAGCTTATAGTCGACCCACGAGCTACTGGTGTAGAAAACCTGGCAAAACGCCTTAAATAGCCTTCTTGACCTTCTTCTTATACCTTACATCTTGACCTGCTTCGTATACCTAGCAAACCTGCGAGCCAACGTATTGCTTCGGACGGCCAATGATCTCCGTTCTCTTTCAATATCAAGGTCATCCTTTAAATCACAGGTTACTATGTGACCTAGATATTTAAACTAACTTACAGTTTTTAGTGATTTTCCATCTAGAAATATAGGAGGCTCAGAATCGAGTTTTTTATTACCAGTTGCAAAGATCATTACCTCACTTTTACTCGCATTGTACATAAGCCCATGCTCTGCTGCGTATGCTTCACAAACTGCTACCATTTTTCTTAAGGCTGCTCTCATTGATCTATTGTGAATGGATTTCTTTTTGTTTACTTAGTTCTAATTATATTACACAAATTGCATCATGCTATAATTTTTTTATACTTAATCGGGTAAATTCCTGTTCATATATGTTCACACTTTATATTTTATTTTTGTTCTACATAATATATTATTTTATTTTTATTTATTATACACTTATTTATCACGCCACGTTGTCCAATTATTTAAATACAATTGAAAACAAATGTAGAATCTCGTCTCCTAAAACTCAACCGTATACAAAATATCTTAAACTGATCGGGTTATTAAAAAAACGTATTATCAATTATAAAACAAATAGATATATTTTAATTAAATCCTGGCCTTACTTCTTCAAATTCTTCCTTCCGGTATTATTTTGCTTATCAATGTGGTTGATTTATACTAGCTATATTTTTAAAGATATACGAAAATATAGTTTAGATGTTAAGTTGCTCTACTCATGCTTAATAAAAGACCAAGGTTTATTATTATACTACAAATTACTAAACTTTTCAAAACCTCATATTTCTGGACAGCTTTTACATCACCTTTAAATTCTCGGAATTAATTCAAAATAATTTAAATTCCAATATCGACCAAGTTTCAATATCTGAATCCATTCAATGTGATTTAAATGAATTCTCAAATCTTGTTCCACCTTCGAATAACAGTTTAAATATCATCTGTCAAAATATTCGTAGTATTTCAGCTAATTTAGACTCATTCATTATTTCTTTAGAGAACTCTAAAACCAACCACGATATACTTATATTCTCCGAATGCTGGTTACTGAAAAATCCAATTATACCCTCAATCACAGATTATTCAAGTTTCAAAACTACCAACCCACACAATCAAAACGATGGTGTAGTAGCATTTATAAGTAATAAATTTCATGAGGTTACTGTTTATGAACCCGAATTAAAAGAATCCAGTTGCCTCGTAATAAAATTAGGAGAAGACACAGCTATTATTGCAATCTACCGTCCTTGTGAATTTAAAAATCTTGACAATTTTTTTCAGTCATTAGATTGCTTACTTAACCAACTTAAACAATGTAAAAGTATTATTATTACGGGAGACATAAATATTGATATTCATCCTAACAATGTCTCTGATAAAGCTTGTGATTATCTAAACCTTCTTGCATCTCATAGTCTACTCCCAGCGCATACTTACCCAACACGCATACATAGTTGTCTTGATCACGTTTTTATTAAGTCCTCACTCCCGTCTAAAACATTTGTGATAGACACCAATATCACAGATCATAGCACAATCGCACTTTCTCTTTCATTAAAGAAAAATACTTCAATCCCGAAATATTCCGTTAACCTCAATCATTCGGAACTGTCAGTTGCAATATCAAAATTTGACTTTTCTTCCTTTTATGAAATAACCGATCCAAACCAAGCAGCAAGTTATTTTTGTGAACCATTACAATCCTTGATAGCTACGAATACGGAAATTAAATATCTTCCCCGTCGCAAAAGACCAATGAAACCGTGGATTACTCAAGGACTTCTTCGAGTTATTAGAAACAGAGACCGGTTATATATAAAATGTAAAAAAAGTCCGTCAAATGAAACCTTAAAAGTTACTTACACGAGATACCGATCATTTAGCACCAAAATTTTAAAAAATGTTAAAAAGGTGTATTTTACAGATCTCTTACAAAAAGCCGGCAACAATAACAAACGTATTTGGAAAGCTGTTAAAGAGGTCGCTAACCTAAATAGGGCTAAATCCTCAGCGACAGAACTTCTAGCTAATAACGACGATGCACAGCGATCCTTAAACTTAATTAATAATTATTTCACTGACATTGGCTCAAATTTAGCTAATTCTTTTCAAGGCCCTGAGCTGAAAGTCCCGATTAGCCTTGTATGCAAATCATTTGCTTTTGCTGAAACAGACAATCTCGAGATCTCCACCTTAATCAAAGGACTAAGAACCAACAGTTCTGTAGGATGGGATGGCATTTCTCCTTTAGTCCTCAAAAACAACTGCGACGTTTTGGTAGCTCCTCTTACTTACCTTCTTAATATCTGCATAAACAAAGGTGTCTTCCCTAAACCATTTAAAAAAGCGCTATTACACCCGATTCATAAAGGAGGTGACAAGTCATGCATAGGAAACTACAGACCTATCTCAGTACTTCCCTCTTTATCAAAAATTTTTGAGAAAATTATGAATAACCGCTTGGTTGATTTTCTTGAATCAAACGATCTACTGTCTAAAAATCAATTCGGTTTTCGACGTGGTTATTCAACCGATATGGCAGTTGATGAGTTGCTGAAGAATGTTGTAAACAGTTTGGATAATAAGAAAAAATGTCTCACCATATTCCTTGATCTGACGAAGGCCTTTGATACTGTACCTATCCCATTACTCCTAAAAAAGTTAGAAGCTATTGGTATTCGAGGCCTTCCCTTAGAACTATTTAAAGACTACCTTAAAGATCGCTTTCAATCTGTTACCATCACGAATCAAAAAAGCACAGAAATGCCTATCTTATATGGAGTGCCACAAGGCAGCATATTAGGTCCTACCCTCTTTCTTATATTTATAAATGGTCTTAGTTCTCTTAAAATTCCAAATTGCTCAATTATCTCCTACGCAGATGACACAGCTCTATTTTTTTCTGGTAATTCTTGGGATGAAGTGACGTCTCTGGCACAGACAGGATTTACCTCTGTTTGTGAATGGCTCGCCTTAAATCGCCTCACAATTAATATTTCAGAAACCAAATTTCTAATGCATACAATAAAATCAGGTTATCTTTCGCCAAACAATATTCCCGAAATTAAAGTTCACAATTGCTCAAATCAAAACAACTCATGCCAATGTCCGAGATTAGAACGTGTGACAGAAATTAGATATTTAGGTATCGTAATTGATAGCTCTCTTACCTTTCGTACACATATCAATACACTCAGTAATCGTATCAGAAAGTTAATATTTTCTTTTAAGGCTCTTAGATCGGTAGTAGATGCAAAATTGCTAAGAACCATCTATTTTGCACTTTGCCAAAGTATAATCACCTACTGTATCACGTCATGGGGCGGCTCTTGTAAAAGTCATCTCATACAAATTGAACGAGCTCAGCGGGCTGTACTCAAGGTTGCAACGTTCAAGCCATTCCGTTTCCCAACCAAAGAATTATACCTTTTCTGCGAAGTACTTACTGTTCGACAGTTATTTATTAAGAACGTTGTTTTAAAACAACACTGCATGACATATTTTAATCCAGACAGTAATAAACTAAGAAACAAAGAGGTTGTCAGTGGTAAATTATGTAAGACTTCTTTTGCTCAACGTTTCCCTACATTCCTTGGACCTTACTTATACAATAAATTAAACAGTAAACTCGGCATTTATGATTTAAATAATTTCGGTCTCAAGCAAAAACTAAATACGTGGCTTCAAACTCTATCTTATGAGGAAACAGAGAACTTCCTATCTATACTGACTTGAACTATCATTATTCTGTTTTTCTTAGTATGATTATTAAAGGTATTATTATTATTATATATGTATATTTTAAGATATTAATGTATATTTATATTATTTTATAATATTTATATTTATAAACCTATTTACATTATATTTTATTACATAAAACACTATAAATATTTATTTACTTAACATATTTATTTTACTTCACACCTAGTTTAAGTTTCCTTTTTCTACAACTTCTGTGTTTTATTTTGAATGTTTTAGTAGTTTTTTTTTTTAATTTGATGTAATTCTTTAGTTTAGTGCTTAATGTTCTTTTACGCACGCAGTGCTGATTTTGTATTCTTAGCGTCACTGATGTTTTTTACCGGTACCTATAGCACAGGTTACCCTTTATTAGGTATCGGTTGTACCATTAATTAAGTACTATTGTGAAATACAGCTCTGTTCATATTATTACTTTACTGTATAGACTGTAATATTACAATTTTTTGGAAATAAAGATTTATTATTATTATTATTATTATTATAAGGCACTGATCGAGGGGCTAAGCAGCACCATGTTATACGCATATATGTATACGCGTTTCTAATTAGACCCAACACAGCTAAATATAAAAAATGCTATACTTAAACCAGTTGTTTTAGTAAACCCCAAATAATAGCTATAATTAAGTAATATCATCAATGGAGTTTTACTGGTTACGAGATGACTAATAATGTTATTTAATTATGCTTACATATTAATCAGATGTTTCAATTAAATTGAACATTCTGTGGATAAAAAATGTAAAATATTTATCAATGATAATATGGTATCAATTTGCGTTTTTGTTCATGTTATGTGATAAGACAATCCACCCACATATTTTAGCCTAGATTAGATAATTTACCAGTAGTGGAGAGGGCGACCTTAGGTTTCATTTCATTTCATTTATTTATTCATTAACAATATCATTGTATCAGAATGTCACTTAATCTAAACAATAATTAATTAAATTACACAAATTTTCAACGAGATCATAAAAAAAACATCAAATTAAATTCCAACTCACAAATAATATAAAAAAATAATTCTTAAAAAAAACATAATCGGTAAATATAAATTAATATAGTTAATCAAAATTATAAGAAATTATGTTCATACATTATTAAGTTCATTAATGTCATACAGGCTCATGTCAATCAAAAATCTTTTTAATTTCATTTTAAATTCCTTTGGTGAACTTATCAACCGCATCTCGTTGGGAATTTTGTTATATAAACTAATAGTTTGAAACCGCGGAGCGTGCTCAACCACTTTAAAATGAGGAGTTTTCATGTCAGAGCTCTTTAAAAAAAGGTCTTTCTGCGTTTGGATTCTCGTATTAATTTCTGTTCCGCACTCTCCACACTTATTTGTCACAGGTCACATTGGGGACGAATTTTCTGACAATACGACTTAAAATTTTCTAAGCTTCATGGCGTAACCCCATCCAAGTCTCTATATTTATTTATCCCAATCAAGTCGCTATATTTATTTTTTTATTAAATTATCTTTATTAGCCGCGTACTGTTTGAGCGAGCCGTCTCGCGAGGCTAAGCCTGGGTCGGTCATGATGTGTCGCGCCCGCGCCGCGGCAAACGCCCGTTCTGCCTCGCCGGAGCGTGCCGCGGCCCGAGCTAAGCGTTTGTCGGTTTTTATCAAGAACAAAAGCGCCTCAGTACGTTTGCCGCGCTCAATCAATACGTTAGTGTTTTGCCTCGCTCATTCGTTGTGTGTTTGCTGGGCGGTCTCTGTTCAAGCTTGGCCTTGCCGCGCGAGGAAGAAAACTTACAGACCGAGGCTGCCTCGCGCGGCATGTGTATCGCGGTAAATGTCCGACGCTGCCTCGCGAGGCGGCTCGCTCAGTCAGTTCGCACCTATTCACCAACAGCCACAAGATAGAAATAATACAGAGGTTTCGACCCGAAATTTTTGGGGATTCAAAGTTTTTTAGAATATTTCATACACAAAAGTAGTACTCTTTATTCTATGATTTCATAATTGCATAGTTCGAAAGTAGCGAACCTATGGTCATATTTCATGTATGTCATGTATTTCGTCGGGTAGTTGCCTAACGAACACCAAATATTTTGATCTCCGTATGTTTAAACACAATATTTGCCATAAACAACTAGGTATTAATTATTACAGTACACAGTACATCAGTACATTTTTTTAGTACAATTTTCTTGGCCTAAATGGCCTAATGTAATGTATGTAGCTATTTACATTTTCCGTATCTCTTCATTTATTTTTTAATTTATTATTTTTTTACGTAATATTTGTATTCATGTTTATGTACAAATATGTGTATATGTTTGATTATATATATTTATAAGTCAATATGTTTAGTATTGTACCTATACTCTGAAAAAATAAGTGACATTTGGTGCTTGGTTGGTTGTTGACAAATTTATTGGTTACTTATTGCATTATTTTTCTTTACTTTTGTTTTATTTTAAATTTTTGTTGTTAAGTTTCTGTTTTAGCAATTGTTTGTATATTAGATTAAGTCTTTTTAATTAGTTAGTTAGTATTATTTATGTTAGGTTATAGTCTTTTTAATTAGTTAGTTAGTATTATTTATATAATAATCTGGGCGCCAGCTGAAAACCAGCGTATGGGAGAATCATCAGCCCGGCTGCTTGTTTCTTCCATGCACATGCTGAGTTGGAGCCTATTTGGTACAAAACTTGTCATTTTCCGCTTGTTAATTTGTAAATTGTGTGTTGTCAAAAAATTTTGTTCCAAATAAACATTTTTTCTTTCTTTCTTTCTTTCTTCTAATAGAACATATAATGTTACTGTAAAATAAATAAGTACCTACGTAAAAATCACAGTATAAGCACACTAGGTAACGTTACAAAAATCTCAGTTTTGTGCATTAAAACAGTATTTGTTGTATGCAAAGAATGTAATACGGATTTATACATTTGTAGTTGTCACAATCAGTCTTAATAATCACTTACACACAGAATCATTTATTCCTACAATTAATTATTATATAACATCACAGTATAATCATAAATCATAACTGAGTGAGCGCAGTTTAAGTTAAAATTACTAAACTTTTTTGCAATTGCAATAGTGATTTTTTAACATTCTTTACAAAATAGTTACTATTACAAAATAATTCATAGATTTAAAAAAAACTATATTTATACTGCTCCCAACCCAACGTTCAAACGCGAGAGAAAAAGTATAATAGTCCATTTCACATTAGCATTTAAAATTATGCTTTGTTGTAGGTAAAGATACTTATTTAATTTATTTATGTCAAAACACATCATGCTTAACAAGTAACTTCTATTAGAAAATAACGCTTATATTTCCGCTATAATAACCTACATAATTTCATTAATTATACATTTTGATCGCGTCTGTACATCTATTCATTTGTTCCTAAAACTTAACATAGATTTTTTAAATCCTTCCACTGCGTATTTGCATAAAGTTTCTACACTAAGAGGGGCAGCATTTCATGCACTATTTATACATATGGAGTTTATTAAAAAAAAGGTCCCTTTCTATAAGCACTATTTGTGTACGCTGGCATAACGCCAGGACGGTATGTGATTGAAAAGTCTTGTTCAATATCTCTGTTCCTACATGATCAATCGTTATGAAATTTTGCATAACGGGAGAAGTATTTAGGAAGAGTTTTTTCGTGTAAACTCTGTTGCTTTACAATTAGCCTTTTTCGAGTACGGCGATGTGTACGCTAGCTTGACGTTACGCCAGCGTACACAGTGACAATGGTGTTTATTTCCTAAACTAAAGAGGCACTATTTTTTTTAGTTTTACACTAATTAAGCACTATTTAGGCAGAGTTTTTTGACATAGTAACCAGCTCGATACAGCTTCATGGTACGCCAGCTTAACGCACGCTAGTTTTTGGTCTGATTTCACCTTTGTAGTGTTTATGGAAGCGAGTATATTATGTATATAGTAAAAGGTAGTAGGCGTCCCAAAGCTATAAAACACGCAGGAGATTATAGATGCAGCCTTTAATAAATTTTATTTTATAAATAATTAAAAAACACAGATTAAAATTACGTTTGACGATAAATAATAATAATACATACATACATACATATACTCACAGCTTTAAATCCCTAGATGGGGTAGCCAGAGCTAAGGAATAAAAATTCCTCAGCCACTTTTGGAAAGTTTAGTAGGGAGAAGAAGGTAAAATACAGGTTGTTGGTGATGGGTCTCCAACCGCATCGCCCAAAAATCCCTTAAAAGCCCCAATACCGTTAGTCGCCTCTTACGTACACCCACCGGAAGAAATGAGATAGTGTTATTCTAAGCCGACACTACACAGCTAAATAATAATAATAACACTGCATAAACAAAATCACAACTATTGCCTGATGAATGAGTTATGACAATTGGTGTTGACTAATCTGAAGTCGCTGATTCTAAATATGGATATTCATCCCTCACTTTTATTGTAACAGCTCTTGTTTATGAGTTACAACTTTTACTTAAAATTCGCTTTGTTACACGATAAAATTAGTAATATTTGAAAAAATATAATATTTTTTCGTATAATTTGAAATGACATCGTCAAACCCACTTTTTGTTAATAATCCAAATTATTTTTGTTTCATTTGCAGAGAGTATATATCCGTAAATGAGACTTGCCAAAATTAATTTGGACACCCGATGGAAATTAAAAACAAGCCGTGGATCCCCCAAAAAGTGTGTAAAATGTGCATTGAGTTTCTACGTTTGTGGACCAATAAGAAAACAAACACATTTAGATATGGAAGTCTGGGATAAACCCGCAAACTACTGGGACGACTGCTATTTTTATTTAGAGAACATAACCGGTATTAATAAAAAAACCATAGGAATTTGAAATATTCTTGCTTACGAACAGCATATAGGCGTGTCTTGAGCCCTAAGATGTCACTCAGGCTGATACTGGACGAGAAGATCCCATGGATTTTGAGGTGAAAACGGACCGTAGTGGTAGTGACTTTAAATGTGACCTGAATACCCCAAAACCATGAAATTCTGGTTTCTAGAATTAAAGAAAGGAACTTAGTTAGAAACGAAACTAAAATACTTAATACCGCACGAGGGAAAAAATCTCTTCAAATAGTTCCTGGTACTGCTATGGATTTACAAAATTACGATTCTAGTGAGTGCCGTTTATTCATTGACTCACCAAAATGAAGTCAAAAATGTGTTCTCTTACACAATGGGAACAAACTAGGGTCGTTGCCGATTGGACACTTTACGAAAGTTAAAGAAGAATATACAACTATTTCCGTTGTTTTGTTCAAAATTAAATATGTGAAACACAACTGGCTCATATGTGTGGACTTAAAAGTATGATAGAGAACGAGAAAAATGCTTGGAATGATAATGTTTGAATTGTTAAAAATTTATTGGGCTCAAAAATTTCAGACTACTCTCAGCACTTTGAACGCTTAATGTCTGAGTACTTAAGGCTTGGATGTAACATGAGCATCCAGTTATACTTTCTTCACATCCACCTGGATAGAAATATTGTAGTCACAGATTTTAAATCGTCATTGATAATTAGCCTTACATCATGTATCATACATAACCCAATCATCAGGTATACTGTTGTGCAGTGTAATCTGTTATTTTTCATACTGATTGAAAGCCTATACGATAAGGTTTCTTCACTAAAAGATCGTGACATTTCACTCAGCACCTTCTGCAAAAGCCAGAAAGATAAAACCAACTAAATAAGTGTATAATTTAACAAATAATGATGGACGTATTTGCTTTTCAGAAAATAGTTACAAATGCAAAGCACAATGAGAAGGGAATAACATATAAGTTTTTGGAGCCTTGGTTGCGGAAAGGATTACTTATAAGTCATGGTAAGATTTGTCATTAGAAAACCACAACATTTTATTAACTGCCCTTCCCAAATGCTACTATTTAAATGCTCACCAAAAAAAGCTTGAATACCTTAAAACTAAATTACAAGTAAAATTAACCTACTCTTTATAGAGCTCCCTGAACTAAATAATTTTATACACACATCAGAATAATATTTCGTTAAATCTATTTATCTTTTTGCTTTCCAAAATGGATGTTTTGCTCACCAAATATTGTTTTCATAGAACGTCAACATCTAAAACTGCAGTCTAATTGGCTTAAGTGTAATCAAATTAAGTAACTTTTAATAAAAATATATTATTATCAATCTAAAATTACAATCGCTTGCCTTTATTTCTTCATCCCGCACCCCGACCACACTACGCTACGTATAAATTGATCATATAAGTATTTTTTTGTTGCTTTAGAAATTAAAGTGGCATTGATTGTTTTAACTTAAAAATATTATAATTAAATAAATGGAGCAATGAATAGCCTAATGATCAGTCAATCGGTGTCTGAAAAGCCCCGAATGGCTGTGCATGATGCTGTTCTTGTTCCTACGCTTATGTATGGAAGCGAATGTTGGGTGTGGCAGAAGAAGCATGAGAGCAGAGTGAATGCAGTAGAGATGAGGTCCCTCAGAAAAATTTGTAATGTTTCATTTCATTTCATTTATTTTTGCAATCCATAAAGTTGTATACAGCTGTTATATCATTTTACATTAGTATTTATGGACCCTGTCGGGTATAGCAAAATGGAAGAGAGGATTAAACAATTATCTTATCAATCTGTCATTAATAATTATTAATTATATCCATCATAGTACGTATTAGAATAGAAATGTCAAGTCATAGTTATAATACGATTTATTCCACTTATGTCATAGTAATCATTTTATAAATGTCAAATCTAAATATTTTATTATATATATATTATAATAATAAATTTTTATTATTTTTTAAGTAAATATTAATAATGTCATTTTTATTTGGTCAACGGCTATTCGAATAAGACTAATAAAATATAATTTATTTCAATGTTTCGTCATTTAAGAATTATTTTACCGAGTAATAGCATTTTTTTATAAGTAGTTTTTTCAACTGTTGGGGAAATTTATCATTTTCAGTTCTTTTGAGTTTGTTGGGCAACTTATTGTAAACATTTATTGACATTATGTGTGCGTTACACGACTGCATGTGTAGGCGTGTAACCGGCGTCTGCAATTTGTTTGGGTGTCTCAGTATGTATGGTGTGTCTATATCTTTTCTTTTAGTGTATAAATGTTGATTTTCACGAACGAATTTACAAATTTCTAGGATATATATACCAGTCAATGTAAGTATGTTATATTTAATGAAATAAGGCCTACAAGAATCCGATTCTGTGATATTTGCAATAATTCTTATTAGTTTTTTTTGCATAATAAATACCTGAGACGAGTGGGTGCTATTTCCCCATAGTATTATGCCGTAGCTCAGCCAGAAGTTCGCATATGCGAAATAAGTGATACGCGCGGTTTCTGTACTCGTTGTTTTCTTTATTTCTAGCAAAGCGTACGCAAAGCTACTTAATTTGGATTTAATTCTACTAACATGGGATTTCCAATCAAGATGGGAGTCAATGTTAATTCCCAATAATGTTGCTTCATTTACTACGTTAATTTTTTCCCCATCATAAGTAAAATCTATGTCAATTTTCTTCTTCTGAGATGTATGAAAAGCTATTAATTTTGTTTTTTGCGCATTTATTTCCAAATTATGTTTGTGTAGCCAATTTGTTAGGGTTTCAAATAGTGAGGTCAGTTTATTATTTAAGTCTACATTATTTTGGCAAGGAAGCATTATAGATAAGTCATCAGCAAAGAGTGTGCAGTGAACGTCTTTTATTATTTTAGGAAGGTCGTTTATGTAAATTAAAAACATCAAACACCCGATTACACACCCCTGGGGTATTGATGCTATCATTGTTTTGAAATCTGATTGAATAGATTCTATTTCTTTGGTTTTGTAGTTGTAATATTCAATTTCGACACATTGTATTCGGTTCTGCAAGTAAGATTTAATTAATTTGAGATTATTTCCGCAGATTCCTACACCATAAAATTTGGTTTCTAATATATCATATTGAGCTTTGTCGTAAGCTTTTTTTAGGTCTATTAGAATACCAATTGGCCTAGACCTCGCTTTTTTAACATACCCTTTTTATATTATAAATCGATAAAGGACATCAAACTAAACAACTTTGCCCATGGAATGCTTATCTAAAATATGGTAATTTTCAAAAAAATATAATCATTAAAAATTGTCGTACCTAGTTCAAACTGAGAATGTATAGAATGAGAATCTTTGCTTCAGTGAAAATAAGAAACAAAAAAAAACATTTGATCTATGCTTTTCGCTCTGTAAACAAAAATATAACTTCTTTCGGTATTTTCCAGTTGTATTGATCGTCGTTGAAAAATAATATCATGAAAATAAACCGGTAAGCGAGCGATTGAACTGGAAAATATCGAAAGAGGTTATGTTTTTGTTTACACCATAGATCAAATGTTTTTTTTTATTTCTTATTTTCACTGAAGCAAAGAATCTAGTTCTATACATTCTCAGTTTGAACTAGGTACGACAATTTTTAATTATCTAGTCCGGTCAATTTAGGCCTAAAATAAGGAGGAAGGTTACATAAATTCATAAGAAGCTGAAAATTGGCACAATTGTTCAAAACATGATTATAAATGAAACCTCAAAAGTCCCCATCGTTCCGAGGTGTGCTAAAAATTTTACACGAGGTCAAAGGTCAAAAAAATGAGTTTTTTGCGATTTTAAGCGAAACGGTGAGTTTTTTCGCAAAATTACCCCGGTACAAAATTGTAGATCAGAAAATTTTCTACAAAAAAGATATCAATAACTTTTTTCCTAAAAGCCACTATTTTGAAGATATAACGCGTTGAAAAGTTCGATCATAGGTAATCTTCATACTTTGCACATGTACGCCACGTATGAACATCATTTATAAGGTTTTTAAAAAAATGACTTACTTCAATGTGCTGAAGTTTTTAAAAATAGTGACTCAACTCAACCAGACGTTATCAACAGCGGAATTCAATTTCTTCTCGCTATGTACGGAGCTCCTAAAAAAACACTTGCTTAGATAAGTTGCGATACGCAACTTTTGTTAAAAATACGCGTAATAAAAAGCAAGTGCAACTAGCTTCTTTACCTCCAACCTCAGTAGCTGCTCACCAACATTTATTTCGGGTATATTACCAAGTTCAAGTGTGGCTTGGTAATCAGCTGGACCCTAAAGACTGGGGTTGGAAGTTGGTCGGCAATACATTAGAGCCAGTTCTAACTTTACTTCCACCAGCACCTGAGAAACTTCTCAACTCAATATTTTGCAACTGTAAAAAAGGTTGTAATGCTAAATGTGGATGCAGAAAAGTTGGACTGTTTTGTTCCCTGGCATGCACAAACTGCCGAGGCCGATCGTGCTCTAATGTTGAGTCAGCTAATCTAGAAGACTCATATGATACCAATGAGGAATCGCTAGTGGGACAGTTGATCTGTGAAATAGAAGAAAAAGAAGAAGAAGAAGAACAGGAAGAAAAACAAGAAGAAGACGAAGAACAAGAAACAGTAATCCTGGAAAATTACGAATCAGACGAGGAATATTAATCATTTCATTTTCAATTACATCGCCATTATTTTAACCAACCGATATGTACAATTATATTTTACAATAGTTTTAAAACAAATAAAATCACTGCAGACTCATGGAATAGGCCTACAGGGGATACCACGTTAAAATAAAACGCGCTAAGTACACTACCTCTTAGGTGGTGTGGAAACGTGTGCAAAGTATGAAGATTACCAATGATCGAACTTTTCAACGCGTTATATCTTCAAAATGGTGGCTTTTAGGAAAAAAATTATTGATATCTTTTTTGTAGAAAATTTTCTGATCTACAATTTTGTACTGGAGTGATTTTGCGAAAAACTCACCGTTTCGCTTAAAATCGCCAAAAACTCATTTTTTTGACCTTTGACCTCGTGTAAAATTTTTAGCACACCTCGGAACGATGGGGACTTTTGAGGTTTCATTTATAATCATGTTTTGAACAATTGTGCCAATTTTCAGCTTCTTATGAATTTATGTAACCTTGAATGTATAAATTGACCGGATTAATCATTTTTTTTTTGAAAATAACATTATTTTAGACTAGCTGACCCGACAGACTTCGTACTGTCAAATTTGCTTATGACAAAGCTTAAGGCGTTTTTTTAATTAATTTAATAAAACCTCAAAAATTGTAGCCTATGTGTTATTCTGATGTATAAGCTATAGCCTATGTGTTATTCTGATGTAAAAGCTATACTGTGGTAAAGTTTCATTCAAATCCATTCAGTAGTTTTTACGTGAAAGAGTAACAAACATCCATACATCCATACTTACAAACTTTCGCCTTTATAATATTAATAGGATAGGATTAGGCTTAAACATAAGCTTCTCGCGCAGGTGACCTCGCTCGCCGGCCATGCACGCGTGTAAATTTTGTTACGGAGTAATTTTAAAATTGTATTATCTTCTAAGATGTTTATTTAAATTAAGTGATGTCAAGGACAATTTTGTTCACAATTAAATACTCTCAATCAACAACATATTTATTTGGATAAAGATTAATATTATGTTGATAAAACATTATGGCAATTATGCATTAAATTCGACCAAACTTATTTACCATAAAAATGGTTATAGTAAGTGAAATTTAAAAGTTAGACATATACTGTCGCGGGCATTTTTTTAGATCATTTAAAGAGAAACAATTCTTTAATACATTTTTTGGGGTAACTTAAACCGTTTACGCAGCGCACACAACGGAAGCCTTAGTATGAATAATTATCCCTGTTTTTGCAACATTATTCGCCGATAGTTTGCTCCTGTTGGTCGCAGCGTGATGATATATAGCTTAAAACCTTCCTCAATAAATGGACTATCCAACACAAAAATAATTTTTCAATTTGATTGGGTAGTTCCTGAGATCCTAGCGTTCAAACAAACAAACTCTTCAGCTTTATAATATTAGTATAGATAGGCATTCCATGGGCAAAGTTTTTAAGTATGATGTTCTTTATCGATTTATAATATAAAAAGGGTATGTTATAAAAGCGAGGTCTAGGCCAATTGCGTATTCCTTATTTGATATAATTTTTATAGCTTCCTGGATATAATTATACACAGCCAAAGTTGTGGACCGGTTTTTCCTAAATCCGTATTGTGCATCGTCTAATATTTTGTATTTACTACAAAAAGAGTTAATTCGATTACACAATGCTTTTTCGAATATCTTAGATGAGGTAGGTAGTAAGGCAATGGGTCTATAGTTGTTAGGATTGAGTTTAGAGCTTTTCTTATGAATAGGTTTTACGATGGACTTTTTCAAATTGCCGGGAAACACACCTTCTACAAACGATTGATTTATTAGTAAGTAAAATGGTTCCGTCAGTTCCACCGCACATCGTTTAAATAAATGAGGTGATAAATCGTCTAAACCGGAACTTTTTTTACTTTTCAAACATTTTAAAATTCTAAAAACCTCGTTTAAACTTATAGGGTTTAAATACATACTATTTACAATGGGTTGTATTCGCTGGGTGCACGACGACGGCAGCGCCAACTAGCGTTCACAATTATGGCGGACATTGAAATGTCAAATGGGCGGCTGTAAACAAACAAATAATATCAAGAAAGTATCGTAATTTATATATATTTTATTTGATCATGTAAATCTATAGCGTCGATAATAACGCTGATGTTTTGTATTACCCGTCTAGATTGACAATAAATAAATTACAGATAGTATACACGGACTTTCTCATCGCTGACTTCACGAGAAGTAAGTACAGAAATAAATAAATGTAATCGAATAATACATATTATAAATATTGCAGATGATAATTTATGACTGTATTGTTGTAAGTAATGATCTTTTTTTATGCATTTTCAGTTAAATATGGCCAAATTAATTATAAAAGCTGGATTCCAAGCAATAACACACGACATCACTTTCCAACTACAAACGACAATAAAAGGAAGAAAATTAGTTTTAGCTCAACATGTGCAAGATGTGAAAGAAATTAAATCTGAAAATAATAATAAACAGATTCTGCCAAAGCGTTCTTTTACTGGTAAAAACATTATAAATCTATAAAAATTATGAAGTTAGGTGAATACTGTTGTTGATTATTTGTTAAAGTATATTGTTCAGTTCTATTATTGTGTTCTTAAATAAAAGTAAATTGTGTTATATATGTTGTTTTATTGAGTTCTGCATTTACTAATACACAACGAAGATGCAAAATATCACCTGTATGGCAAACAAGTTTGCAGATGAATGTTTTTCCTTCATTTCCGACACGCGAAAATATATTTACTTGGCATTATTTGTAAATTTTAGTACTATGAATATTTTCAATTACACTTGATAAGCCGCCGAATGTTCCTTTTTTTGCCACAGTGCGCGCTGTGATCGATTCGAGTTCCCCCACCCCCTACTTTGCACCCAGCGAATAACGGAACAATCATTTTTATTTAATGTATTGATCCTGTCTCCTGCCGATAAGAAGTAGTCGTTGAAAGTAGCAGCCACCTCTTTTGGGTTACATATGGGCGATTCCGCTATAGACGATTTGCGACATTAATTTTTTAATCACGTTATTAGTTATATTTTTTGTTATTGGTGGAAAGAAGAAAGTCTAAATTTGATATAAAATCTATTTTTATCTGATTTTACTCAGTATTTGCTTTTCGGGTGCATTACTAAAGTTTACCATCCAAAGAGTTGTTACAAACCGTAAAATCATGGCTGCCAACACTGGCGCGAAACATCTGTCGCTGACAGTTTCAGGTATGTTTCACCGGCTAAACGTGTAGTGACCATATTTATTTATCCTCATATATCAAAAAATGTAAGTATATGTTGTTATTTATTGAGTAATATAGACTACTAGATCACATTATTAACTTGTTGCACCCGCGATACAAAAGATATAAAAGTTTATTTTTTTCACAGAAATGAAGAGCTATTATTCTGAAACTTTGCAAAAGTAAGAAGAAATTAAAACTTTATTTAAATTAATCAATGTAATGATTGCTAGATTAAAATAAACCTTATCTAAAATTGGAGCAAATTTTTATCACTTCACCTTTTTGTGTAATTAATTACATATTTTGTTTTTTGTTTTGCCTCGATAATAATATATGTTAAATACAATTGATGATATATATTTAATAATAATAATAATATAATAATAATAGACATAAGACATAAACGTTCACGCCGAATATCCCCGAAGGGGTTGGCAGAGGTACTAATACTTCTGAACATCATGTGACTTTGTCACCTGGTGTTCAGAGTACCCACGTTTTGCATGGACAGTGTACTCACGTGATAGGTGGCAGGCCTATCGCCGTTTTGTACGAATACACTGTCACATGACTAAGTACAACTCAGCCATGTGGGTTTCCTCACGATGTTTTCCCTCACCGTTAACAACCATGATAAATTAACATATGTCTTTAGAAAAGACAAATTGGTGTAGGCCCGACTCAGGATTTGAACACTAGTCGTTTGCACGATAACCGAGTGTTCTACCCACTGGGCTATCACGGTTGGTTGCACGATAACCGAGTGTTCTACCCACTGGGCTATCACGGTTGGTGTCACATCACATCACATATTTAATAACTGTATTTTTATTTACATTTTGTTAGTTTTAAAGAATTTTCGGTCAAATTGACAACAGGGCAACTCAAGGAGGCTGCTGCATTCTTCATTAAACGAAAATCCTGAGCTTCATGCCAAACACCATTGGCACCGTCGGGAAAGAGCTCGTGATACCAAACGGAGAAAAAATATACTCAATATCGTTATGTGGGAATGTGTCAGAGCGATATAGATGAAGATGGAAAAGTGAGAGTACAATTTATGACGAGAATTGAGTGCAAACGTCACACAGAAATTGTTAATGACATAGCAGACGGGCAATTTGATGAAATTATCGCGAAGCTGGAAGCACCAGAGAAAAAGACTGAAGGAAATAGAATGATAATAAAATTTCCGGCAAATATTGACGTATTAGAAAAAATACATTAACATAAGTGATAACAAAAGTATGCTAATTAGTAATAAATATGTTTTCGTTCTCTGATTTCGTTTCTATATTAGTTAAATTGATGTTTGTATTCACTTAAATTAGACTGGTTGCACCCGCGATAATTTAATGTTGCACCCGCGATTGATTAAAAAACTAATAATTCATTGTCTATTTCCTTTTTGTTTAGAGTTTTTGTTTTATTTACTTTGTTACTTAAACAGCCTACAAAATACTAAGGCATAAAATATTAAATGTATCACAATTAACAGAGTTATGCGTTTCCTGTCTATGATCTGGAAAGGTTGGGCCAAAAACGTTGCACCCGCGATGGCACTTTGAACCTTCCTCCTAGCTTTTTAAATACTATTTGAAAATCTTTCTCAACTAATATAAAGGGAAACTATTAAAATGTAGCTTTTTTAAGACTCATTTCATTAAAAATGTTTTTTATTTAATTAAATCGAACTAAAACATGCGTCTAAATGTTGCACCCGCGATAATGGAATGACCCATATGTCTTTGCCGTCAATTTTTAATGTTATATTGTTTTTGTCTCGTCTTGTGTTTTTATTTGTCCTTTCATTGATTATTCTCCACATGATTTGTATTTTATTGTCAGATGATTTTAATCTATGTTCATAGCATAAATTTTTTGGCTTTGATTATAATCTTTTTTAATATTTTTCCATATTTATTATTGTGATTTATTAGTCTTTTATCTTTAGAGTGATTTGTTAAAATTCTTAAGAATCTTTTGTTTTTACATGAGTTTTTTATACCGGTTGTTAACCAATGATGTTTGTGATTTATTGTCAGCTTAATTAACTTTTTCGGTATACATTCGTCTAGTATGTTACTAACGCACTTTGAAAGCTCTCATAGTTTTCATCAATATTTTTACTATTATTAATTATTTTTGACCAATTAATTTGCTTTAATTTAGTTTGAAATTTTAACATATTTACTTCACTAAAAACTCTTCTTTTCATAAACCATTCATTTCTTTTCTGTTGTGGTGTCGGTATATTTTTATCTAAATGTATGGCTGTCGCCAAATGATTGGTAAAACCTAGATTCTCCACGGAAGTGTAAAAAGTGTCGCTACCGAAATTTGTAAAAATTAAGTCTAAACATTAGATGTGTGACCGAGTGAGAAATAGTGCTATTCGTGAAAAGTGTGGTGTGAAAGATGATATTGTAAGAAAGATAGAAAAAGGAATGTTGAGATGGTTTGGGCACATAGAGAGGATGGATGATAGAAAATTGGTAAAAGGGATCTATAGAGCTAGTGTGGATGGTAATGTTAGTAGAGGACGACCACGGAGAACATACTTGGACCAAATTGAGAGTGTGCTCAAAAAGACTGGTGTCCGAAGTATGAAGAATAAAAGAGCATGTATGAAAAGATTGATGGATGTAAACGAAGCTAGAGAGGTTTGTCAGGATCGTACTAAGTGGCGATCGATAGTCTCTGCCTACCTCAATGGGAATTAATGGCGTGAGTATATGTATGTATGTATTATAATTTCTTACTACATAAGTATAAAATTTAATTGACCTTTTGTCTTTTATTTTCTTACCAGTAGGTTTTGTTACTTACCTTGTACTCTGGTCAGGATGTTGCATATGGGGGTGTAGAGCTAGCTTATAGTGCTAAGTAGCGTGGTAGCTATTAGTGTGTTTACTCTCTAACAAACTGTAACATGCTGTGGTGAAATTCACTTGGACCTTGGATTTCTTACGCATTGGCCAGAGTATTGATTGTTAAGTGATGCAGTAATTGAGACGTCATTATTTATTTATTTATAAGTTTTCGGATATAAAAGCTATTTTAGTGAGTATTTAAATAGTAGCAAATATTTACCTAAGTTAATATCATATACTATTTGAATGCAAAAAACGATAAAAAAGTTACTTGTGTTTGGGGTATAGTATATAAAAAGTAATATATTTAATATCATAAAAAAAATGCTGTCAACAGTTAGTTTTTTACCTAAGCAAAAATGATTAAAATAAAAGTAATAATATAAAATATTGGTGACATCTGAAATTAACTATAACGGTGTTCAGATATTTTAATAGCATGTAAGAAAAATAAATATTGGCTTCATTTATACAGTAGTTTGTGATACACTATTTGGTGAGCATTCATCCGTTTTAGCAAGCATTAAGAATTTATTGGAAGCAATTCCTTAACATATTTGGTAGGCGTTTAAATACAAGCCCTTCCCAAATAACGGTTAAAGATACCGAAATGTATCAAGGACTTGCACGAGCGTTATTTTATCGATGCTCTGTCAGTAAGAATGAGATAAAAGTATACGATACTATATAGTGCGATAGAGATTATGAATCACACCTGTTTCAATCAACCTAGGAACCATAGGTTTTTAAAGATCAGCCGGGAAAATAATCTTTGTATAAATTTGCAAAATATTCTTACTTATTTAATACTATCTGTTCTATGTTCAATTTAATTATATTAAGCTATACTGAATAACATTAAGACAAATTTTAAAATCAACAATCTTAAATAAGTAGAGTATAATTTATTATAACAAAGTGTTACATTTTTAAGTGTACAAATAACGTTTGTATACTTGCTGGCTTCATTGTATTTATTTTATTAAAGGACCACACTGGCAGGCACGTAGAAAGATTTTGACGCCAGCTTTTCATTTCAACATTCAGAAACAATTTTGCGTGATATTCGAAGAAAACGCTCAACAATTAGCAGAGTCGATAAACAACAGTGATGGGCAAAGCACCAGCACCGTAGATCTGACATCAGTTTTGTTTGAATTTACTCTAAAAACAATTTGCGGTAAGTGTTATTGATTCTTTACTTGTATATCGTCAAGCTGTTTTATTTCTTTAACGCTTGTTGCTTTAATTGTTGTTTTTAATTTGATTAATTTATCATGGTTGTTAACAGTGAGGGAAAACATCGTGAGGAAACCCACATGGCTGAGTTGTACTTAGTCATGTGACAGTGTATTCGTACAAAATGGCGATAGGCCTGCCCCCCATTACGTGAGTACACTGTCCATGCAAAACGTGGGTACTCTGAACACCAAGTGAAAAAAGCCACGTGATATATTCGGCGTTTATGTTATGTTGTTTTTAAATATTTTTTTGGATTAACTCCCCCATTTTTATTGCAGAAACTGCGATGGGAACCAAACTAGATAAAGAAAAAGCTGGCGAAGGATTAATCTACAAAAAGTCTATCTATGAACTCGGCCGCATTCTTATCGAAAGATCTTCTAGACTATATCTTTATCCCAGCCTTACTTTTAAATTAAGTAATTTAGGCAGAGAGATGAAAAAACATTTGGACATAGTTCAAAAGTTCACTAAAAGAGTTATATGTGAAAGAAAAAGAGATATCGAATTGAGCGGCACAAATATAATGGAATCCATAGAAAACGACTCTTTCTCTTTTGGTGAGAAGAAAAGAGTTGCAATGTTGGATCTTCTTATTTTCGCAGAGAAAGAAGGGATGATTGACACTTTAGGAATACAAGAAGAGGTTGATACGTTTATGTTTGCAGTAAGTTTTCTAAATAAGTTTGTAAATTTGCTTTTAAGGGAAGTCTAAGGCAAAATAACAATTTAATCTTTTCGATGTGCAATGGACCATATGACCAAAGATCGATGATGAAGTACATAAACATAACATAAATAATATAAACGTTCACGCCGAATATCCCCAAAGGGGTTGGCAGAGGTACTAATACTTCTGAACATCACGTGACTTTGTCACCTGGTGTTCAGAGTACTACCCACGTTTTGCATGGACAGTGTACTCACGTGATAGGGGGCAGGCCTATCGCCGTTTTGTACATTCACTGTCACATGACTAAGTACAACTCAGCCTTGTGGGTTTCCCCACGATGTTTTCCCTCACCGTTAACAACCATGATAAATTAACCACACATATGTCTTTATAAAGACAAATTGGTGTAGGCCCGACCCAGGATTTGAACACTAGTCGTTTGCACGATAACCGAGTGTTCTACCCACTGGGCTATCACGGTTGCTTGCTATGATGAAGTAGTCCCTTTTAAATCATTATGGATTTGAATATCAATAAGATTGTTTTCTTTACAGGGCCATGATACGACTGCTTCTGCCCTGGTCTACTTCCTGATGTTATTAGCTAATCACAAAAATGTTCAGGTAAATGAATTGTTGTTAAGTACTTTTAGAGATCGTTCAAATCCGCATGCTCTTAAAAATCCTTTTTTTGTACTTAAGTGTGACGATGCCCAAACTCTCCTCTGGCAGATATTTCGGATATACAGTCGTGAGTATATGAATGTATGTAATAAATAGAATGGCATCGCTTGTTCCATTTCAACTAAGAAAATTATGTACGGAAACTTATATACATCTCTTCACAGGATAAAATATACGAAGAGCTTGACGAAATATTTGAGGGCTCATCTCGAGCGGCGACCATGCAGGACTTTTCAAAAATGAAATACATGGAGTGCTGCATCAAGGAATCCATCCGACTCTACCCCCCGGTGCCCGTTATTAGCCGCACAATACGGGAACCCATACAACTTAGTAAGTGATATTGCGATTGGCTTCATACATACATACATATACTCACGGCCATAAATCCCGAAATGGGGTAGCCAGAGCTTTAGAGCTAGAAACTCTTCAGCCACATTTCCACATCCCTATACCCTGTTACAACACCCAATACATATACTCTAGCCATTATTTCCCATTGGGGTAGGCAGACACTATCGATCGCCACTTACATAAACATAAACATACATAAACGCTCACGCCACGCCGTATATCCCCTAAGGGGTTGGCAGAGGTACTACTACTTCTGAACATCACGTGACTTTGTCACCTAGTGTTCAGAGTCCCCACGTTTTGCATGGACAGCGTACTCACGTGATTGGGGTAGGCCTATCGCCGTTTTGTACGAATACACTGTTACATGACTAAGTACAACTCAGCCATGTGGGTTTCCTCACGATGTTTTCCCTCACCGTTAACAACCATCCTTGATTGAACGTTCCAACTAGGTCTAAGGATTATCAGGAAAGTTTATAAATGAGCTCTTGTGCAGTAGCTGCTGATAGTAAAAATGTAATGCTCAAGAACAAATATATAAAAAATTAGGTGTCACAACTTCAAGTCGGTGATGCAATATGACGATATAGTGCTATTTGTCTGAACCTACCAATCAGATATAAACACACCCCAAAAGTTATTGTAAGTGTAAGCAAGTGTTGATAAGTAAAAAATTTGCAGTTAGAAACTGTACATAAACAAGTGTTATTCTTAGCCAATCTTATCAATCATTAAAAGTTGTAGTAATTTTAAATAAATGGTGTTAAGTGGATAGTGGAAAGAGTTTCTTGCAACTCTACATAAGTTTGGGCTATCCAATCTTTAAATTAATCAATAATGGTAACTAATAATGGTAATATTTGCTATGAAGTGTCGGCTTGGAATAGCACTACCCCATTTCTTACCGTGAGAGTTCGTAAGAGGCGACTAAGAGTATTGGGGCTTTCTAAGTGATTTTTGGGCGATGCGGTTTGACACCCATTACCAAAAACCTTTGGTTTTACAATCTTATCCCCACAAAATTTCCAAAACTGGTTGTGGATTTTCTGATTCCGAAGCTCTGGCTACCCCTTCTAGAGATTTCTAGCCGTAAGTATATCTTTGTAGGTATGAAATTGTAACTGTAATGTTTGCAGTAAAATGTAATGGTTTGTTTCAGGTAATTACGATGTGCCAGCGAACTCGATGGTCCACATCCACATCTTTGATCTCCATCGCCGCGAGGATTTGTTTAAAGACGCATTGGTTTTCAACCCTGATAGGTTTTTACCAGAAAACAGCGTTGGGAGGCACCCTTATGCTTACATACCTTTTAGTGCAGGTCCAAGAAATTGCATTGGTGAGTATACTCATGTTAAAACTTTCTACGTCTCTGTGTCTAGTGAAAAGAAAAACGAATAAAAATAAAAATATTTCGCAAAAAAAAAACACCTGTCTCAGTTTTAGTCACGGGTGGCGTATGGAGCAACTAATGTAGCTGGTCATTTTTCCTCGTTGTACGAGTTGATGTAAAACCCACCTCCAATTATTTGATTCACCCTCTCGTCTCTTTCAACAACCAACAGTGAATAAAGAATAAAGAAAATATAGGCCTCTTGAGGTGTTGACCTAAAAGCTATCGATGCGCCTTTTTGAAACATGACATTATTATAAAATATTAAACTGTTAAAACTTTAACTCTCATAAGCTGTATGACTACGACAATATTTGACGACTGATGACGGTTATGAAAGCAAATCGTATTTTGTTTCAGGACAAAAGTTTGCAATGTTTGAAATGAAGTCCGTGGTGACAGCGTTGCTGCGCAAGTATGAGTTACATCCTGTGACCAAGCCTTCGGCCATTCGCTTTGTTGTCGACATGGTGTTAAGAAACGATGGACCAGTATTTGTGAAATTCGTCAAGAGGAGCTAAAACAAAAGTTGTTTTTAAATTATAAAGTATTACTAAATAGTTGTATTATTTCTCTTAAAATTAGGTGCGGCATATTAATATAAGTGAGATTTCCATTACCAAATTGTGTGCATGTGTATGTTCAAAATGACTAATAATGTAACTCAAAGATTATGATGACAAACCTCTTAGTTTACCTCTTTGATGACAAATATTGTAACTCAATCATCTAATCAATAAACTTGGTTTCAAAGAAGCTTGCCTTAGGGTGCCTTTCCACCAGAGATTTGCTATTTAGCTATGCTATGGATGCGTACAATATCCACCAATGACATTCCTCGCTATACGTGGGACACTCAGAAAATTTTGCGAAAATAAAAAAAATGTTCTATGGGTAAAAATGATTTTATTAAATCTTTTCAAAGTACTCTCCACCAGCATCTATACAAAGTTTCATACGTCTAAACCAGTTTTCGAAACACTTCTTCCAGCCCGCTGAAACGCTGACAGCGCATCTTCCGGCGATGAAAATTGTATCCCTTTGAGTTGATTTTTTATTTTAGGGAATAAAAATAAGTCACACGGTGCCAGGTCAGGGCTGTAAGGAGGGTGACCCAAGAGTTTGACTGGCGTGCTGTTCAGGAAGTCCGTCGTTTTGAGCGCGGTGTGAGCGGGCGCGTTGTCGTGGTGAAGCAGTAGCCCGCGGAGCCCTTTGTTTGGTCGATTGTTGCTCACAACTGAGAAAACTACTGGCAAGCATTTAGTAGTATACCAGTCTGCGTTAATACTTCTTTGATCTTGTAAAGGAATTGACACCAAATAGCCAGTCATATTGAAAAAACTTGCGATCAAAATCTTCCCACCGCTTCTAGATCTCTTCACTTTGTTAGGGGTCGCTTCGTTTTGAAATACCCAAACCGTCGACTGGCGCTTCGTTTCTCGATCGTATTGATAAATCCAGGACTCATCACCTGTAACGATGTCGTAAACACGCCGAGACGAGCCAGCATCAAATTTATTAATCATATCACGACACCATTCCACCCGGGCCTGTTTCTGTACCTCGGTGAGGTTGTGTGGCACCCAGCGTGAAACTATCCTCCTCACGTGAAGATGTTCGTGTAAACTCTCATGAATGCTTCCCGATCCAATCTGCATAATGTGTTGAATCTCTAGATACGTTATTCGCCTATTGTCACGCTTGAATTCGTTATACCAACGATACACGGTTGCCTTGGAAGGCCCTTCATCCATAAACGCCATTTGAACTCTATCGTATGATTCGTCTGGTTTTAAGCGACATTTGAAATCGTAAAAAATCATAGCGCGAAAATGTTCCCGGCTCAGATTCATTTTTCAGTAAGACACGACAATTTAAAATAGCTCGTAAAAAATAAAGAGGGAAATTTTAAAATTGGAACGTACCTTTTTTTATTTATAAAGACTCATATTTTCAGTATACATTACAACCAGTGTGTGTTTCATACATTAAAACCTTTTTTCGCAATACTTTCTGAGTGGCCTGGTAAATATGCTACGTGCACCGAGGAATATAATTGATGGATAGCAAACGCATCCGTAGCATAGCTACATAGCACATCTCTGGTGGAAAGGCTACTTTAACCTGTGATTAGGTTTTTTAGTTTGATAACTGGCGTTATTGTAAAACATGCCATTTATTTGAGTCATTAGTTGCCTGTGTGAACATGACCACCATCAGCCAGTAGCCGATAGACATTCACGGCTGGACATAGACATGCCCCAAAGATCTTTACAATGACCAAATCGTTAGCCCTCCTCGTTGTAGGCCTACCTACGCTGCGTCGTTCGGTACGTGGCTGCCATTGCAGCACCTTCTAGCCCCTACCGTCCGAACCTCGCGATCCTTCGAGATAAAGTAAAAGTAAAGTAAAAGACATTTATTTGGCAAAATGGTAAAAAAACAACACACAGTAAAAACACGTCGAAAACAAAAAATACAAAAGTTAAAAAACAAGTAACCTATTGCCAAAATGGTTATCGGCTCAGCATGTGTGTCTGAAACGGTACACAGACCATTCCAAGACACGCTGGTTTTCAGCCGACACCTACTAATTTAAAAATGAAAAACAATAATAAAACAAGCACTAATAAAAGAAGCACTCGTTATAGCATAAACACCCAGCAATGAAATAAATGAAGAAATACTAATAAAAAATATACAGTAAATAATGATATACTAGAAATATAAAAATAATAATATATAAAAAATACAATGAACATTAAGTCAATAAAACATATTAATATAATGGGGACAAAAAATATAGGGAAAATATATGTGCTTATTTGGCAGCTGAAGATAATTTATATATTGTAAAGTTTTTTAACGTGGTATTTAAATGTCGCTGTACTGCTAAGATCTTTTAGGGGTGGGGGCAAGTCGTTCCAGCATTTCGAAGCCGCGTATCTAAAGCTTCCCCGGAAGGCTGTGGTAAGATCTCCTCGTTGCGGGATCTCGACACACTAGATAGAAAAAAAAATCGAATAACAGCCTATTAACGAGCCGTGTAGTGTCGGCTTAGAATAACACTATCCCATTTCTACCCGTGGGTGATCGTAAGAGGCGTCTAAGGTATAGGGGCATTTTAAGTGATTAGTGGGCGATGTGGTTGGAGACCCGTCACCAAAAACATTTATTATTACCGCCTTTTCCCCGATCAACTTCCAAAAGTGGCTGAGGAATTTCTCATTCCTAAATATTCGTTGCTCTGGCTACCCCATTAAGGGATTTATAGCCGTGAGTATATGTATGTATGTAACGAGTATTAACACAAATTAACTTTGATATCAACATCATTATTATTAACAACAAATATTTATAACTTATCACTAATATTTAAAATAAATTTATTTATTTATTTCGGCTGGCATGATTTAGACCGAATAGAAGATCTTCAAGATGCGAACAGCATATGACTACTTGTCTGTCATTGATTATATTAAAAATGCAGTCGCTCAATTTATATGAAATTTTAACACAGTTTAAATTTGAGTGCTTAGAGGTAAGAAAATTGCTGATAGAAAGTGTATGAAAGAAGGGGTAAGGTTTCCAACAAATGTATAGTGCTGAGTATTTATAGTATGCGGTCGAGTAAATATCATTTGGCAAAGTATGACAACTGTATTTATAGATTGTTGTTCTGAAATATGGATCAGTCCAGCAAGTGAAGTGGCGCAATATTTATAGTGTTAGAAGCATTTTTGTTGTGTTTGTTTAGTAAAGCCGCGTCTAGAAATCGGCACAATATTTCGCAGTAATGGAATGTAATCAAGAATTTGTGGTAAGCACATCACTTGTGTATCAAAAACGCCACAAAGGTCACAGAAACGGTTGATCCAACCAAAATTAATATTACATTAAAAAATTCATTTTTGGTGGATTTACTCTAGTGTGTATAAAAGATGTTTGTTTAGGAAGAATTGGGCCGTGTCTGCGTAGTGGAATGTAGGCATTTTAAGTGATTTTCGGACGATGTGGCTGGAAATCTATTACCAACAAATTTTTATTTTACCATTATTTCTCCCTTCTCTATTTTCAAAAGTGACTATGGAATTGCTAATTCAGAAACTCTGGCGGCAGCCAGGTTCATGACTGCAACCAAAAGAGGTATCTTTTGGTTGCAGTCATGGTCCTAAAAACCCTCGTTGAAATAATGGATCGAATCAGAATATATCTGTTATGTACATAGCCTATAGGAGTTATAAAATAGGTAAACGAAAAAGCCCGAATGGCAGTGCATAATGCTGTTCTAGTTCTTACGCTTATGTTGGATGTGGCAGAAGAAGAATTAAAGTAGATTGAACGCGTAGAAGTGAGGTCATTCAAGGAAAAATGGCGTTATTCGTGAAAGGTGTGATGTGAAAGAGGATATAATATGCATTTAATATTTATTCACTATCGTTGTCGGGTTATGTACGTATAGAGGAATAAAAAGCTGAATACTTAGGCAGTACGGTATAGCGAATAAAAAACAAAGTTTGACTTTCGTTACGTATTTGAATATTATGTTTTTTTAAACACAAGCATACTGCAAAGTGCCGGTTTAAAATAACACTATCCTATCTGTTCTTGTCGGTACCATAAGAGCCTTTTAGGTGATTGTTGGGCGATGCAGTTCAGAACTCTTTCAACCAAGCTCTCATTATGCATACAATTGTACTGTCGCTATCATTACGAGATATGCCAATGGTCATGTCACGATTTAAACTTCTAGTAAACATCGGATGACACAATGCACATAAACTTTATGTAGATAATAATTTCAGCATAACCAACCTAAGAGAAAACGATACTGTACTAATAAATAGATAGGAAGGCTGCTGCAAAGGCTCTACGATTAGTTCGCGCATGCGCTAAGTTCGCGTGAGACAGGGCGCCAGTGCGAGCTGCTTTAGGTCCCACCCTTCACCATGGGCGGACGACATATTCGATCCATCGCCGCCGGCACACGAATACTATTACGGAAATATAACTATCGCACCTACCGTTCTTATAGCCAAGTACGACCAATATATCATATTGAAGGAGGTGTAAGTTTACTTTCATTACAAGTATTCCAAGCCCCAGTATTCATTCATTAAATCAGTGTTCGATTATGAAATGTATTTTTTTGCAGAAATGGCGTAATAACACACCATATTTTTATGCTGCAGAATCCATCAACATCAGGTATTTATGATTTTATAATATTTAGAAATAGTTACTCAATTACCTATAATAATAATCGTTTATGTGATTGATTGTACAATTGAGACTGCATTGAAAATATGACATTGTAATTGACCTACATCAAGTCATATTGATCTGAATCGAACGTCTCCATTAAACAATGATTGTCATGTTATAAAATTATGGACCTAGGGTTTTTATCTACAACGTCATGCGTGTACTGAAAATTATACTTATTCAAAAAACACATTGGGAGGTATAGTATTCTTTTAAAATTAAGTAACTTATATATCAGAGTTTTAAGACCTAAAGTAAATATTAATAAAATTGTTATCAGCGTCCAGATGTTAATTAATCTATTTTTCGTTTGTTCGATGTACAAGCTGCAGGCCGTTTTCGTTTGTGCACAACCTCGATCCAAACTCGTAAGTAAACTTTGATGGACTGCACTTCATTTTACAGATTTTAACGATTGTTTTCTTAAATTTTGTGCATTATCAGATTTTTAAACATTAGTTCAGTTCGATAAAGACCGAGGACTTATATGAACTGTAACCTTACTTAATATTTTGTTTTATTGAATTGGTTTTGCAGGAGTTTTTTCCAAGATGATTTATAAGAACGATGTTTGTGATATGGCTTGCGTCTTGTTTATTTTTTATCTTTGTTACCTAAGAGTTCTGTAGTTTATTCACGGTATTAGTCAAGGTAATGTTTGTGTTTGGTCTGTATGTTTGCATTAGTTGTTACGTGGATGACACACCTGTTTGGAAATTACGTGACTGAAAGCGTGTTTTACGCTAGCGTCACCACATTTACAATTCATGTGATACCTAATAATAGTTTTTCAGTTATTTTTGACGCTCTTGCTTGCTACGTAGATTAGCTGCTTGGCAGCCTGGCCTCATTAGAGCTTGTGTTGTCATATTTACGTCGTATTACAAAAAAAACTGTAAAACATTTCAGCGTACGTGAAGGAAAACATAAGAATGCTGAGGACGTTTTATTTGATATGTTCAAAAATGAAGACACCGGACTTTTGCCAGTTGGAAAGTTTTTGGCCGTTAGTATGATTTTTTTTTTTTTACACTAGACATTTTTCAAAATCTATCGAAATAAGCACCTTCACAATATGAACATAAGGACGAGACAAATGTGTTATGAAAAGAAATCTTTTAAATCGGTTATTAAAAGATTAGTAATAATATTAGTATTAATTAGCAACCGTGATAGCTCAAACGACTAGTGTTCAAATCCCGGGTCGGGCCTACACCAATTTGTTGTTTCTAACGGCATATGAGTCGTTAATTTATCATGGTTGTTAACGGTGAGGGAAAACATCGTGAGGAAACCCACATGGCTGAGTTGGACTTAGTCATGTGACAGTGTATTCGTTGAAAAACGTCGATAGGCCTGCCCCTTATCACGTGAGTACACTGTCCATGCAAAACGTGGGTACTCTGAACACCAGGTGACAAAGTCACGTGATGATCAGAAGTATTAGTACCTCTGCCAACCCTTTCGGGGATATACGGCGTGAACGTTTATGTTATGTTATTTTGTTATGTAGTAATAATATATATTAATACGAATTAAGTCTAATTTGTAATTGACATTAACGCCCAATGTTACATGTTATAATATAATACAAAACTAGTAATGTAAGCGCAGTGTTCTTTTTATAAATCCGAGTAACTAATATTTTCAGGCCTTAAGAACAACGGGTATAAGAAAAAACGACCCAAGAATAAAAGAAGTAATGCAAAACTTGTACAAAGTTCACACGGAATCTAATTTCGAAGGAGGTTCACCAGAAACACTGAAACTAGATAGAAAGACGTTTAAAGAAGTTATAGCGCCTAACATTGTTCTTGTAACACGAGCATTCCGCAGCCAATTCGTCATACCCGATTTCCAAGACTTCATTAAAGACATTGAAGAAATGTACTGGGCAGCTAAGAGCAATTCTGATGGAAAAGTAGCGAGCTATATACCCCAGCTGGCCCGAGCTAATCCTGACAATTGGGCAGTGAGCGTCTGCACCATTGATGGCCAAAGATTTTCTATAGGTAAATATTTATTACACACATACTTATACTTAAAGCTTGAAATCCCAAAAATGGGTAGCCACCGAACCAGAATTTGAAATACCTCAGCCATATTTGGAAGTTGAGTGGGAAAAAGAATTAAGACAATGGATGGTTGAATATCATACGCGTCATATATATGATGAATTAATTAGTAGGTTGATAATAGCAAGATTTTCACGCCAAAGTATGTATTGAGTGTTTCAAAAACTAAAAATATAGGGGCGGGAAAACGAACGCTTCTGAACATCAGAACTACATATTTTGCTTGGATTCCCAGACGCATACATCTTTTGGCTGATGATTAATACCCAAAATATTTCAGGTGACGTGTCGGTGCCATTCACTATGCAGTCGTGCAGCAAACCCCTGACCTACGCAATGGCCCTGGAGACACTCGGCCCAGACGTCGTCCACAAATATGTCGGCACGGAACCCAGTGGACGAAATTTTAACGAATTAGTGTTGGACTTTAACAGTAAGTATCGAATATATTTTAAAAAGCTGAGTCTGTAGTGAGATGAATAAAATAAAATATTTACTAACAAAAGCCAAACTGGGCTCATATAAAAAATATGTAGGCACAATAATATACATACATACAAGTACTCACAGCTATAAATGCCAAAAAGAGTCAGCCAGAGCCAGTGGCGGATCAAGGTAACCTTTTTATTTACTATTTACAACCGTAATAGCTCAGTGGGTATAACGGGCATGGGTTCAAATCCCGGGTCCAGCCTACAAAAATAAGTCTTTTCTAAAGTCATTAGTATGGTTAATTTATCATGGTTTTAACGGTGAGAATAAACATCATGAGGAAACCCACATGGCTAAATTGTACTTAGTCATGTGACAGTGCATTCGTACAAAACGTCGATAGGCCTTATCACGTGAATACACTGGCAAAGCAAGACGTGGGTACTATAAACACCAGATGACAATAAAGCCGGGGATCTACGGCATGAACGTTTAAGTTTAAGTTATTATCATTACACCTCCGTCTCTTGTTCTCCCAAAGAAAATAACCTGGATCTGCTCATAAAGGGGTAGGCAGAGCTTCAGATTCATAAATTCTTCAGTCACTTTTGATTGATGTGTATTGTAAAATGAAGAATTAATAAAAAGCCCAAAACCCTGAGTTGACTTACATGACACCTGCGGGATGAAATGGGTTGGTGCTAAATCATTAATAACCGAAGCTACATAGCAAAGATATTATAACATTTTTAAGTTATGCATTACGTAGTTATCTTATATCAGCCTAACGCTATCAAACAAAAACTTCTACTGCACAGTTTAAATGTTTTTTTTTATTTATAAATGGTTGTATTATTTATTTCAGTGAAGCCGCACAATCCAATGATAAACGCTGGAGCAATTTTAATCTGCTCTTTACTGAAAACTCTCGACAAACCAGAGATGACATTGGCTGAGAAGTTCGACTACGTAATGTCATTCTTCAGTAGAATGGCAGGTAATGAAGTGCTGGGATTCAACAATGCCGTGTTTCTATCTGAACGGGAAGCAGCTGACCGAAATTACGCATTAGGTTTCTACATGAGAGAGCACAAATGTTATCCAGAAAAGACCAACCTTCGAGAGTGTATGGATTTCTATTTTCAAGTGAGTTTCAATTCGAACCCATATTAGTTTTTGCTACTTTAAGAAATTTTGTGTAACAATATTTAATAAGCTTGCGCTTACGCTCTAACCGGTCATCACGAACTATACAAGGTATGAATTTCAACGCTTATTCACTTTGCAATTGATTTCAGTTACTGAATTATGTACACATTTTTTCTGTTTCAGTGTTGCTCCATGGAAGCCAATAATGACATAATGTCCATAATGGCTGCAACTCTTGCCAACGGAGGAATCTGCCCGATCACTGATGAGAAAGTTCTCCAACCAAATTCCGTCCGCAATGTCCTATCTTTGATGCATAGTTGCGGAATGTACGATTACTCTGGACAATTCGCTTTCAAAGTGGGACTGCCTGCGAAATCCGGAGTTTCAGGAGCAATGTTGATAGTTGTTCCGAATGTCATGGGTATCTGTACTTGGTCCCCACCGTTGGACCCTCTTGGAAACAGCTGCAGGGGATTGCAGTTTTGTGATGTACGTTGCTTTTCTTTATATTTTTCTTATTGCAGCCAAAAGTCTAACGGTAATATTTTGCTACAACACAATGTTGTTTCGGGACTGTTTCGATAGGCCTTCGTGTTATTAGAGTTTTGAAAATAGATTATTTTAGTGTAAATACGAGAATATCATGTATTATTGGTAGTAACGATTTTCTTTATATTTTTCAGGACTTAATAAAGCGCTTCAACTTCCACAAGTACGACAACATACGCTACGCTTGTCACAAAAAAGACCCGCGAAAATACAAATTCGAATCAACTGGGCTTAGCATTGTTAATCTTCTATTTTCTGCAGCTAGTGGTGACCTCAGTGCTTTAAGAAGGTAAATTTGTTGAAAGTTAAAGACTTTTTGGGAAACAATATCTTTGCCGACATCTGGTTTTTATTAGTTCTACAGAAACTTCAAATCTCCAAGTTCCAGTGAAGACGGAGTAGCTAAGCATGACGTAAGGTGTATATAGTGTATAAATTAGTTTTACATTACATCAATATTCATAATCCAATACTTTCTCAATATTGTAAATAATAGCTTTCGTAGAAGCATTTCAACTACTGCAAAACATTAGGTCCATGGACCATTCATAAGTTAGATCAGTTAAGCAAAAAATGTGTACAGGTTCCGAGTAACGTATCGCTCATCCTGCATTATCATTAGGTTTATCACGGTAAACGAAATAGTTAGGTAAATCATTTACATAATATCACTATTATACTCCCATCGAGGGTCATGTAGGTAGAGCTTAGTAGGTGTACTTTTTCGACAATTTCGAAGTAATTCGAAAGTATTAATTGAATTTTCCAGACACCATTTATCTGGCATGGATATGACGCTTTCCGACTATGATGGCCGTACCGCTTTGCATTTAGCTGCTGCCGAGGGTCATCTCAACTGCGTCGAGTTTCTTCTAGCCCAGTGTGGAGTTCCACATGATCCTCGAGATCGCTGGGGCAGTAGACCCCTCAACGAATCCGAAACATTCGGTCACACCGCAGTAGTCAATTACCTCAGAGAATGGGAGAAAACTCATCCTAATGGCGCGAAAGAGGAACCCGCTTCAACAGTAGACGATATGCTTGATGTTAAGCCTGATGGAAATGATGCTATTAAAGATCCAAGCATCCAAGAAATAGTTACAAGGAATGGTGATCAAGTCAAATAATGTAATGAATATTTTAATAGAATTTGAATTTTAATACTTAAATATGAAAATACTCTGTTAATGGACCTATGCGTTTTATGTTGATTATATAGTCGATAGGTCAATTGTACGTAATCTCTACCTTACAACTTAGATGTGCATTGTTACTGCTATTAAAATCAATTAAACATTCCATCAAATTATATGTCCATAAAAATATTGTGTTTTAATAGTAATTATATTTATAAAAAAATATCTTCAATATTAAAAGTAAGCTTAAAGCGATATGACAATAAAATAGATATATTAAAATGTAGATAAATCAAAATAGTTTTATGTATAATTAATACAATATATTATGAATGTTGTGACAGCGTCTATCTATACTATGTCAATTATAAAATCGTTGTTACTGATCTTGTTTCCTTACCGTTTTCTAATGGGTCATACATAACATAACTGTTCCGAGAAGTAAGAGGAGGTAGCCGCCACCAATCGATATATTCAATACATATACTCACGGCTATAAATCCCTAGAAGGGATAGCCAGAGCTAAGTAATTTGAAATTCGTGGGAAGAAGATGGTAAAATAAAGGTTGTTATCCCAGTGTTGCCCAAAAATCTCTTTAAAAGCCCTAATAGTCTTAGCCGCCTCTTACCACGAGAAAAAGGGGTTGCGCTATTCTAACCCGACACTACACATCATATGATACATGATAAATTCTCATATTCATGCTGAACTCAAATGTCAATTAGAACAAAAACATTTGTCTTGACATATAGGTCAGATTACGGATGGACACGGCCAACTGGGATTTCCGATAACCATGATGGTTTTTGTATCTTTTGTGATGGGTTTTCAACCGAATAGCCCAAACACACTTTAAAAGCCCCATTACTCTTAGTCGCCTTTTACGAACACCTACGAGAAGAAATGGGGTAGTGCTATTCTAAGCCTATGTTTAGCTGTATATTGTCGGCCCCAGCACTATCCCGTGGGTGTACGTAAGAGATGTTGGAGATCCATCACCATCAACCTTTATTTTATCATCTTTTCCCCGCTCAACTTCTAAAAGTGACTGAGGAACTTCTAATTCCTTAGTTCTGGTTCCCTCTCCTAGAGGTTTATAGCCGTGAGTATATGTATGTATGTAACGGAAAAAGCCAAACCATCCTTAATCCCTTTTTATGGCATATATATCACTATCACGTGAATACACTGTTCAAGCAAAACGTAGGTACTCTGAACACCAGGCGACATGTTGTCACTTGTTCAGAAGTATTTAGTACCTCTGCCACGCCTTTGGGGATTTACTAACGTTTGAGCTTCAGTTCAGTTGCAATAAAAATAGCTGTATACACAAATAATTTTTAGGGGTCCGTAGCTAAAGCAAAAAATGGGACCCAATTACTTTGACCCTATTTTATTTGAAACTATGCTGACTGTCTCTCCCTAAATAAATGTTGAAAAATTGAAATTTTTACACATTGTATAATTCTGTGGAGGCTATTAAAAAAAAGTAAAAGCTAGTAAAAATTTCAATTTTTCATCATTCATTTAGGGAGAGACAGTCAGCATAGTCTCAAATAAAATAGGGTCAAAGTCATTGGGTCCCATTTTTTGCTTTAGCTACGGAGCCCTAAAAATTATAACGGCAATTGCTACAATCTGAATACAATAAATAATTTGAAGCAAGAGCTTTTAATAAAATTTTAGTTAAATTAAAGTATCATCCTTTGGCACTAGAAGGCTTTGCTTGACTTTTACATTGTGATGTCATTACTTGGGAACTATTCTCGTAACTATAATGACCTCATTGATTTACAACTGCAGACTATCGACAACCTATGTTCCAGAACCCTTATGGCGTGAGCTGATTCTCACTTAGTTGATTGTAAAACCAAAGTATCATTGGGCACTTTTCAGTTGATAATTGATTGCTAGTGTGGGGGTCTGTTGTGGGTGAGTGGTTTAAGAGCTTATTCCATTACACTTTTATCGTTGCTGAAATCGGAGGTCCTTCACAGTCACTGCCGCAGAAGGCCACAGACGCTTGTTATTCCACTACACCGATTTCAGTTTCTGAATCATTCGCGCGCGCGCGATTTTGCGGGCAGTCGTACGAAATTGCTCCCTTTTTTTTTTTTAAAACGCTCTCTATCAAACTCTCTTATGGACTATCCCACTCTCATTCAATAAACGACGACACATTGCGTCTATATATCTCTTTCGCTACTATACTTACATATATCCTATTCATGTACACAACCTTTTCCAAATACTTTTACGTCATATTTCACACAAAATATTAAATAGGCGGGAACTCCTATATGACTTAAAAATAAAAGCATATTTATTAAAAAGTTTGCCGGGGTCGTACGAAGTGGCGATCGATAGTTTCAGCCTACCCCAATGAGAGGTAATGGCGTTAGTATAAGTATGCATATATGTGATCGAACGTATTTGCTTACCCCAATGGGAAATAATGGCGTGAGTATATGTATGCATGTATGTAGTTATACGCCTGTGCCTACCCCCACGGGAAGTGATGGCGTGAGTGTAAGTATGCATATTTGAAACAATACGTATCTGCCTACCCCTTACGGAAAAATGGCGGGAGTTTAAGTATGTATGTATGCAATTAAAATTATCTGCTAACCACAAGCGGAAGTAAAAGCGTGAGTATATGCGCGTATGTATGTAATTAAACGTATCTGCCTCCTCCGATGGGAAGTAATGGCGTGAGTATATATAATATAATATAATTTGCATGTATGTGATAAAACGTATTTACCTACCCCAATCGGAAATATAGCGTGAGTATATGTATGTATGTAAGAATATAATTATACATATCCGCCTACCCCTATGAAATGGAACCCCTACCTACCTAACTACCCCTGGAATTAATGGCGTGAGCATATGTATATCTGCTATAAAACTTTTATTATCTTTTTTTTGTTTACGTAATTTCAATCATAGGCATGAAAAATTTTGGCACGTCCTCTCGCTGTGGCGGGCGCGAGGCGACTAAATCGTCTGAACGTTATTCCACCTTCCTGAGACGGAGCTACAAAAAATGTAGTGAGCTAGGAGCCGAAATTTGTCTCTTTATCGGAAGCCTAGCGTTCTGAACGTTATTCCACTAGTCTGAATTCAGATTCTGTGGCTATCGGACGTTCTGAATTCAGGCAAATGGAATAAGCTCTTTAGATGCCTTTATAAACTCTGCCATTCAGAATGAATGCATATTGTTTACATAAAAAAAATGAATTAACTCAATAAACACAAAATATTTCTGAATATAATAATGGAAACCATAAATCAATTAGAATATATTTTTATTTTTAATTTAACAACAAATAATCTACAATAAAATGTCAACTACTGAAATACTACTTATTAGAATCTGATGGTCTCATTGGAGATGAAACCAAACCAAGTAACTTACAATCAGCTTCTAATAAGGTCAAGTCTGTGCTGGATCCAAGGAACCTTGATGATAACTCCAAGTCTTTAATCTGTATCCTCACTCTTGCTCCTCGTACATACTCTTCGGCTCTGTTGGTTGGTCGAGTACAGACGCAATGAAATTTCCATCCAAAATCAATGTACAAGTCATCTTCAACTGTGTGAAATATTTTTCCAATTACTACCTTTCCTGATGGATCACCCAACTAGAACAAAAAATCATATTGTTGTGATTAGGTTTTGTTTAGCATGAAAGCCAAATGTGGGGATTATTACTAATCAATTAAGTGAATAAAAATTTTCAACACCAGCAGGATTTGAGCCCACAACATCAAAGTGTTCAACATGTGAGACAACGGGTTCAAATTCCGCTGGTGTTGAAAATGTTAAATTGATTTTTTCATAAAATTATCGTCGTGTATTTGTACATAATGGCGATAGGCCTGCCCCCTATCACGTCCATGCAAAATGTGGGTACTCTGAACACCAGGTGACAAAGTCATGTGATGTTCAGAAGTATTAGTACCTCTGCCAACCCCTTCGGGGATATTCGGTGTGAATGTTTATGTTATGTTTTATGTTATGTTATGATTTTATCATATGTTTGCTTTCAGTATATTGGTATAATTACTAGTGTTGCAATGTCAAATTCAGCTGAATGTTTGCTATAAATATATGCCGAAGCCGAAGTTACATCTGCCAAACCTAAAATGTAATCCGGTCAAATTAAACATTCAAGGTTACATAAATTCATAAGAAGCTGAAAATTGGCACAATTGTTCAAAACATGATTATAAATGAAACCTCAAAAGTCCCCATCGTTCCGAGGTGTGCTAAAAATTTTACACGAGGTCAAAGGTCCCAAAAATCAGTTTTTTGCGATTTTAAGCGAAACGGTGAGTTTTTTTGCAAAATCTCCCAAGACAACATTGTAGATCAGAAAATTCTCTACAAAAAAGATATGAATATTTTTTTTCCTAAAAGCCACAATTTTGAAGATATAACGCGTTGAAAAGTTCGATCATTGATATTCTTCATACTTTGCACACGTTTCCACGCCACCTATGAGGTAGTGTACTTAGCGCGTTTTATTTTAACGTGGTATCCCCTGTAGGCCTATTCAACGGGTCTGCAGTGATTTTATTTGTTTTAAAACTATTGTAAAATATTATTGTACATATCGGTTGGTTAAAATAATGGCGGTGTAATTGAAAATGAAATTATTAATATTCCTCTAAATCTATTCTTTTCTAAAGTCATATGTGTGGTTAATTTATCATGGTTGCTAACGGTGAGGGAAAACATCGTGAGGAAACCCACATGGCTGAGTTATACTTAGCCATGTGACAGTGTATTCGTAGAAAACGGCGATAGGCCTGCCCCCTATCACGTGAGTACACTGTCTAAGCAAAACGTGGGTACCTTCTCTGGAAACTAGATGGCGCTTGCCATGTGAGTTCAGGAGTATTGGTACCTCTGCCAACCCCTTCGGGGATTAACGGCGTGAACGTTTATGTTTATATGTTTATATGTAATATTCCTCGTCGGATTCGTAATTTTCCAGGATTACTGTTTCTTGTTCTTCGTCTTCTTCTTGTTCTTCTTCCTGTTCTTCTTCTTTTTCTTCTATTTCACAGATCAACTATCCCACTAGCGATTCCTCATTGGTATCATATGAGTCTTCTAGATTAGCTGACTCAACATTAGAGCACGATCGGCCTTGGCAGTTTGTGCATGCCAGGGAACAAAACAGTCCAACTTTTCTGCATTCACATTTAGCATTACAACCTTTTTTACAGTTGCAAAATATTGAGTTGAGAAGTTTCTGAGGTGCTGGTGGAAGTAAAACTTATAAGTGATGTTCGTACGTGGCGTACATGTGCAAAGTATGAAGATTACCAATGACCGAACTTTTCAACGCGTTATATCTTCTAAATGGTGGCTTTTAGGAAAAAAAATATTCATATCTTTTTTGTAGAGAATTTTCTGATCTACAATTTTGTACTGGGGGATTTTGCAAAAAATTTCACCGTTTCTCTTAAAATCGTAAAAAACTGATTTTTGGGACCTTTGACCTCGTGTAAAATTTTTAGCACACCTCGGAACAATGGGGACTTTTGAGGTTTCATTTATAATCATGTTTTGAACAATTGTGCCAATTTTCAGCTTCTTATGAATTTATGTAACCTTCCTCCTTATTTTAGGCCTAAATTGACCGGACTAATGACAAACTTTGACTATACTAAATGTGTAACTTATTTCGGTGCATTTATAATAATTAGGTACTTCTGTCAAGAATAACATTTATTCCTAAGTTTTTGAGAATACACCTAGGTTATTTTCAATTAAATGTATGTTAGATAGCAAAGCATGAGTTCTTAAGTATTAAGAGCATTTAATTTGCTTTCTTTATGGTATAATCTTCCAGCTCAAACTATTTAAGTGACCAGATTCATAGTGGTCTTTTTTACTTTCATTTTCAAGTTTCTGACTCATAAATATTTCGAGCATCTGAAGAATGGTCTGTACTTACATCCACTAACTTAGATTTCTTTAACAGAGAGGCAAATGTGTATTTCTCTTCTGGAGGTTTTGTTATTGCACTTTGTTTTTCATATGCTTTTGCAAATCCACTCAATTGAGATGTAGTTTCTACACCAGGAGCAGTTGGATCTTGAGGGTTTGTAGAGGACCATCTCGATTGTAAATACCTTGATTTGTGAGCATTATTCAAATGGCGAAGTCGGGGCAGAGCTCGAAACATTATGAAAACTGATAAAGAAACTTTACTAAAATTACTCAACCTTTCTCTCCACTACAGCGTATTTGCAAATTTCATTCTTTACATAAAATTTCACTAATTTGATAGTCATAAACAGAACATTTATATTTACTAGACGGTAGTAGACGGGCAAATTAAAAATAACATAACCTCAAACACAAAACAAAATAGGATAGGAGCACTGATTGATGGCCGAGGCTATTTTCACAGAAATATTGATTGATATAAGTATTGGTTTACGGACCTGGTTTCTTGATCTTTTGAGCCAACCGAAAATCTATGTTAACTTTCGAACGACTCAAATATTTACTAAAAAAAATTAACTAAGCACAGTTAGGAACACAACTAAGAAGCTTTATGTTCAGGAGTATTAAATTGAATTTTTACTGTACAGTAAACGGTTTCTTTTTGACACTTTTTGTTTTGCAACATAAGCTAAAGTATTCCAGTAATTTTCGGTTTTTGCTTGCGCAACTACAACAGCTCGCAAAACATAACATTATTTTATCCCACATTGGAGACAATTAAATAAAAGCGAGAATACTGAATAAAATACTATAAAAAAATCCATCAATTTCATATCCATCCGTCCATCCACGTCAATCTTCGGTGTCAATAGCCAAACATTGGCGGAAACGTCAACTAAACATTCACAGCTGATCTTCCCACCAAAAGAAGATTCTTATATTTTTTTCGGTCGAATCAGCCGCGGCGCTGATTGATAGATAGTTGATTGATTGATTTGATTGAGATTGATATAGGAGGGGAAGTAGGGATGTGAATATTTATTTATTTATTTACTTATATTGTACAACATCACAGAAGACTAATTCGTTATACAAATTAAACTAACACTAATAAAATAAGAACATAAAACATAAATGATAAACTCTTAAAAAGTAACCAAAACATATAGAAAAACATCCAACATAACTTATCTTGGATGTACTTGTACTTATAATTCTTAATGTGACCTTGGTAAATTCACCCAAACCCAAAATATGAAGATGAAATAGGTAAATTAATGTAGGTTTTAACCATGGAACATACATACATATACTCACGGCTATAAACCGTAGAAGGGGTAGCCAGAGCTAAGGAATTAGGAGTTCCTCAGCCACTTTTGGAAAGTTGAGTGGGGAAAAGAAGGTTGTTGGTGATGGGTCTCCAACCGCATCGCCCAAAAATCCCTTAAAAGCCCCAGTACCGCAAGTCGTCCCAAACGTACACCCACCGGAAGAAATGGGGGTATGCTATTCTAAGCCGACATTACACAGCTAACCATGGTATTACTTACTAAATAGGATTGAGCACTTGCGTCCTAAAGTGTCCTAAACAAGGATGTCTAACTCTTTGAGTGCTAGATACCTGCGTCTCGTATTAAGTAGGGTGGGTGACAAGCTGTTGCTGGGACGAGTATCAAGTTTTTTTAATAAGGGTTCCTCTTAAGGTTACAAAAAATTGATTCTTATTTCAAAGATAAAAGAAGGGGTAGCCAGAGCTTAAGAATAAAAATTTTCTCTGCCACTTTTTGATGTTAGTAGAGAAATAATAGTAAATTAGTGTCGGCTTGAAATAGTAATTTATTTATTCTCGCGGTCATTGTAATAGGTGACTCAGGGTTTTGGGGCTTTTGAAGTTATTTACTGGATACTCCTCACCAATCATCTTTTTTACGATATTTTCCCTACTCAACATCAAATATCATGTATATAATACGAGATGATAGTTCCATGGGTAGAACACCCGTAAACTACAGGCGTGAGTTCAAATCCCGGGTCGGGCCTACACCAATTTGTTTTTTCGAAAGTCATATGAGTGGTTAATTTATCATGGTTATTAACGGTGAGGGAAAACATCGCGAAGAAACCCACATGACCGAGTTGTACTTCGCCGTGTGACAGTGTATTCGTACAAAACGGCGATAGGCACGTGAGTACACTGTCTAAGCAAAACGTGGGTACAGGGTGATAATGTCCGCAAATCCTTTCGGGTATATTCAGCGTGAACGTTTGAGTTGAGTTGAGATCCTATCGATGCGGTTGAAGACCCGTCACCAACGGTACTTTTTTTCTATCATCTTCTCTCTTATCAACTGCCAAAAGCGGCTGAAGAGTTTCTAGCTCTGAAGCTCTGGCTAGACCTTTTTGGGATTTATGGCCGTGAGTATATGTATGAATGTATGTAGTAGCCCTATAACATATACTGTGTAATGTAGTGCTGGGTTGGTGCAGTTTTGCCGGTTTAGGTTGCGTACGGTGACTATAGGTATGGGGTATAGGGCTTTTTAATGGGCTGGAACCCTTCACCAACGATACTTTACTTTGAATATAAAGGAAAAGTCCCCAAGTAACATCCAAAAGTGGCTAAGAAATTGTTGATTTTCATGCTCTGACTACCCATCATTTGGAATGGGGGCCGTGAGTTTATGTATTTATGAAATAAATAAATGCTAAAAAATAAATGTTTTATGACATGAAACCCAAGAAAAAAACCTTATCTAACTGGTACATATTCTAAAAATGTAGTCTCTTTGAATGGTACGATGTAGATTGAATTTTGCTATCTCATATCTTTTATTTATCTTTGAGCAATTCATACCTTATCCGTTATTTTTACTACTCATTAATATAAAAATACTTTCTTTGTATTGACTATATAATGTTATCAAATAAATTAAAATATGCCGATAATGTTACCTTTACAAATAAAGTTAGCCATAAAATAAGTTAAATTTTATGACTCTTAGGATATAAAACGTTGAAAAATTATATCAAAGACCAGAGAAGATTTCATATTTATTTTATGAATTTAAATCCACGACTTTCATACCCAAAAACTACTTCACGTATCACAGTATAAAAAAAAGATAAGAAACACATCGTCAAGTCGGCAAGTTCATACACAACAGTAGGTATCCAAGGGAACCCATTTAAGATCATCCTTCCTTTATGTCTACAATACTCAACTATCGAAATGGGCTGAGGATTTTATATTTCAAAATCCTGGCTAAGGTGGCTCTAGGTTTTTTTGGGAGGCTCAAAAAACGGAGATATCAGATGATGACGGATGATCATAGAGTAAAGTAATACACTGGATACGGATGATACTCAACTCACTTGATTTCAGTTTGCTTGAATAATGTAAATTCGGCACTACTATATTTAATGTTTCGTATTAGTTTTTAGCGCTGTTTATTTAAACATTATTTCTTTTAGTTAGTAAATGTCCAAATATACGATAGCCTAGCATTTTTTTTACGTACTAAATCCCTGCAACGTCCTACACGTCTGAAAGACTTACGGGCATGATTGATTGATCATGCCATGGCATGGTCAATAAATTCACTGATAGGGAATGTTATTGACTGACAAAGTTAACTGCTGTGACTAGACTGGACTGATTGACACGCTTTTTTAACTTTTAATCTAAAATGTTGACGAAATTTTCCAAAATAACCAAAAGAAAGTAAAAATTACGATAAAATGACTGAAGATCAAGACGGTAAAGATTCTCAGTCAGATTCGAGTAACAAAGCTGCTTCAGCTAAATCTAAAGATAATAAGAAAATCCGTTCGCAACGTCCTCTTACCAAAGTAAGCAATTCCACATCTATAACATTCTGGTCATTTGTAACTAAGTTAGGTTTGTAAACGTAATTGTTTTTATGAGGAACTAATATCGTCTTTTGAAGGAAGAGAATAAAATAAGTTTTGTGTGATGTATTTTACTTATGAATCAAAACTGAGTAGATTTTCAGTTGTATCTATTTAATCAAGCAGTTAAATTTAAATTCTAATTACGAATCATATCCATTTGCAGATTATACTGCGGCGTTTGCCGCCCAGCATGACTGAAGAGTCTTTCTTAGAGCAAGTGTCACCAATTCCAGAACATGATTATTTCTATTTTGCAAAAGCTGATCCATCACTAGGCAATAATCTATTCTCCAGAGCTTATATAAATTTTGTTAATGTGGAAGACATATTTTTGTTTAGAGATAAATTTGATGGGTATATTTTTGTAGATGATAAAGGTATGTAGCTTATTTTTATATATTTCTGTAATTATCTCTTAATACTTTGGGCAAGATAGAAAAAAACTAAGTAACATGCCACCCAGGTAGCTTATTATGATATGCAGTAAACCTATCCCATTTTACTACTATTATGTTATTTGTCATACATAAAAAGAGAGGGATAAGTACTATTAATGTTTTTGGTATCACTGGATCCCCAATGTTTAAAACAATTAATGATATTATGAGATAAAGATTAAAACATCCTTCTTTTGTGGCAAACAGTGATACACATTAAAAAATCTTAAAAACAAAACTTATTAGTAGTAAATTATTAGAACCTATATAACAAGTAAGGAGGACTGATTACTTGATCAAGATTGCAGGAAGGCGAGGGATGAGGGCAGAACAAGACTGGTTGTTGTGGAGGTCTTTGGGGAGGCCTATGTCCAGCAGCAGTGGACGTCTATTGGCTGATCATCATGTGACATTGTCACCTGATGTTTGGAGTACCCACATTTTGCTTTTCCTCTGTATTAAAGTGGTAGGGGCCAGGCCAATTGCTGTACTGTTTTTATTTTCAAAAAAAAAACATGTATATCTTTAGTTTTAAGTAAAACATAATATGAGGTTAATTTTTCTGTGGAATATTTAACTTAACATAATACATATTTTGCAATTAATTAGTTGCATCACATAACTTTTCAAATGCCCAGTCCATTCCCCACTATAGATTGCCCTCAGTCATTAATGTAGCTCAATGTTTCATTAACCCATTTGACTAAAGGTTTTTTAGGTACTATGAATTTAGGTGACTATTATTGACATGTAGTGTTGGCTTAAAATAACACTACCCCATTCCTACCCGTGGGTAATCGTAAGATGCGACTAAGGGTATAGGGGCTTTTAAAGTAATTTTGGGCAATGTGGTTGAAGACCCGACACTAAAAACATTTATTTAAACCATCTTCTCCCCAATCAACTTCCAAAAGTGGCTGAGGAATTTCTCTTTCCAAAGCTCTGGCTACCCCATTAAGGGATTTATAGCTGTGAGTATGTATGTATGTATGTGACTAAGTTTATTCCACTTTCAATATTATTCTACTTTTGATAAGTTGTGACCTTATCTTTTGAATATGTTTTTGTATAATTGGTTACATAGGTTATTCACACATTATGCATAAGAACAGAATAGATTAGGTTATGGGTTGTATATATGTGTTCACACACATTTATGAATAAATCAATTTAAAAATTTCTCACAGCATCAAATAAGCATTTAGTGTGTGTTTTGTGACAATTTTTTAGGGTTCCATACCAAAAGGTGAAACAGGACCCTATTAATTACTAAAACTTTGTTGTCTGTGTACAGGCTCTCATAAACCGTGATAGCTAGAAAGCTGATATTTTTGCAAATGATGTATTTCTGTTGCCGTTAAAACTACAAATACTTAAAAGTAACAGTAACGTAAATATCAAAGGGGGCTCCCACACAAAAACATAACTTTCTATTATAGATGATAGTACGGAACCCTTCACGTACGTGAGTCTGACTCGCACTTGGCCGGTTTTTTATATAATGCATTTTGTGACTATATTTTTTTGCAAAGAATGTGTGAATGTTATCAAAATATACAATTATATTTGTGTTCCAAGTCAACCAAGTAAGCTCATTTTCAATATGATAAACTCATTTTTAAATTCAATATTGTTTCAGGTGGGGAGTATGTAGGTATTGTAGAGTTTGCTTTGTTTCAAAGAATACCTAAGAAGAAAAAGAAAAAGGATCCAAAGTGTGGCACGATAGAAAGTGATCCAGTATATCAAGAGTTTATTGAAAATCTCAACAAGGATCCTGAAACTGAGTCTCAACCAAAACTGGAATTTTCTTATCCCATCAATGATGGTAATTATATATTCCTTTTTAATGTTTTGGGTATTATGAAAAGTCTCTACATAAGAAAACATCTTTACAATTGTGGTTTACATAAATATACACTGACATTCACCCATATCAAGTTACCCCCTTGAAAAGTGCAATTGAATGAATTGTGGTTAGAATAATAACTTAGATGTATTGAATAATATATATTTCACTTATATTATAAATGACATCCAATACTTAGTAATTATTCATATTCTTTTGGAAAACTCTGTTTGGATTCAAGCCCACAACCCATAAGCTTAAAAAGCACAAATTAGGATATGGATGTTGTTGTTTAAAAATCTTACTACATAGCTTCCATTTTGATAACATCATTAAAATTTAAAATAAGTATTAAATTTTCCCATTAATATGACGATAGAAGAATTAAGGGGTCTTTAATAAATATAATAATAATAATAAATCATTTATTATCAGACAACAAGGTCCATATAATATTAGTAAACTTAGTTTATGTTAGTAATTTACAATTTGGTAGGCAGAGGCTTTGATTTCTGATGTTTAAATATTATTAAGATTGCCCAATTTCCAATTTATCATAAAACTCCCTAATTCAACATCACTCATTCATTTAATGATCTTAATTGTATAAAATCTATTTATTACACATATGTACGTAGTGTTCTAGAATTCGCTTCCTCTTTTTGGTCCCCGCATTATCTAAAGTATATTCAAATGATTGAGTCGATACAGCGCATATTTAAACGTCACTTGGACTTCAGAACTAAACGATGGGACTGCACCTACAAAACATCATGCAAACATCACAAAGTATTTCAACTTGACCAGCGCCGCATTCTTTTAGACATGTTAGTTCTGCATGATGTTTTGAGTGGTCGGATGGATTGACCCAACGTAGTTTCCCAAATTGGACTAAACACACCTGTGCTCAGAACTTGCCATACTTTTAGAAAAATGTTTCACTTACCTTTTGCTAGAACCAACTATGCTCATAACGCGCCTATTCAACGAATTTTAGATGAGTACAACAAATATTTTTATTCCCTCGATCCGTTTGCACATAGCAAGTCTATTTTCAAACGCTTGGTTCTAGACGCTATAGTTGTTTGGGTAGATTCAACCATTTATATGTACTATTATTTAAATAAGGTTTTACTATTATATAACGTTTATGCATATCAATACAATCACATTGTATTCTTTTCTCAATTGTTTAGCATTTTTATATATATTTTTTTGTCTTTTTCTGTTATCATTCATTTTGTCTTTAGATAGTTTAGTTTATTTTTTTCTTTTGAATTAACTGTGTGTGTATCTTGTTTTAACTTGTGATCATCTGTTATTGGCCTTATTTACTGTACTGTTTCAACTTACTATATAATATGTGTTGCTGTTGATGATCCTTATATAATAAATAAATAAATCACACCTTTATATTTTCACACACAAACATCACACATTTATTGCTGTGTAGTGTCAGCTTAGAATAGAACTACCCCATTTCTTCGGGTGGGTGTACGTAAGAGGCAACTAACGGTATTGGGGTTTTTAAGGGATTTTTGGGCTATGCAGTTGGAGACCCAACCCAAACAACCTATATTTTACCATCTTTTCCCCACTCAACTTTCCAAAAGTGGCTGAGGAATTTTAAATTCCTTAGCTCTGGCTACCCCTTCTAGGGATTTGTAGCCGTGAGTATATGTATGTATGTATGTACCTTTATATTTGTCTGGGTGATTGATAAACATGGTTTTTATGTATGTATGTAAATTTATATTTGCCTGGGTGATTGATAAACATGGTTTTTATGTATGTATGTATCTTTATATTTGCCTGGGTGATTGATAAACATGGTTTTTATGTATGTATGTACCTTTATATTTGACTGGGTGATTGATAAACATGGTTTTTATGTATGTATGTACCTTTATATTTGCCTGGGTGATTGATAAACATGGTTTTTATGTATGTATGTACCTTTATATTTGACTGGGTGATTGATAAACATGGTTTTTATGTATTTATGTACCTTTATATTTGACTGGGTGATTGATAAACATGGTTTTTATGTATGTATGTACCTTTATATTTGTCTGGGTGATTTATAAACATGGTTTTTATGTATGTATGTAAATTTATATTTGCCTGGGTGATTGATAAACATGGTTTTTATGTATGTATGTACCTTTATATTTGACTAGGTGATTGATAAACATGGTTTTTATGCATGGTTTGATTGAAAAATAATGAGTTGTATTTAAACAATTTATTATTGTAAGCAACACATTTTTATCACTTCTGTATATCCTGTTCTATAGAGTTAATCGATACTGCTGCACTTTTTAACGTAATAGCAAACACCTGAAAATATAGAAAACTTAACACATTAATTCTACATGCTGTGACTTTATTTTGTTTAAATTTGTTCCACTATGAACAAGCATGACGAATTAAGTAATTTCACTCATAATGTTTTGTTTAATTTCAGTAAGTGATAAAAAGAACCAGTCAACCCCTCTACTTGAATACTTAGCTGCTCGTAAGTTGGATAAACGAGGTAGGGATGATAGACGGCGCAGAGAAAATGATAAAAGGAAGGTGAGAATTGAGCGCAAAGGAAAAGAAGGCACTATCAAGGTAAGCCTACTGACACTATATTACTTGTGATGCATGCAGTATCAAAAATGATAATTCTATTACCACCTGTTCTTTTCTATTTTGTAAATAAATTGTTTATTTTTGTAACACTATTTCATAGAACCTCAAATATATCCCAGATTTTACCGAAATGTCGCCACATTATGTAAACAAAAGAACTCACCAAAGGGTTTGCGAGCATCATCATCAAGTAATCGTCAATAAATGTATGCTCAAATCATTTACAATGTAGCTCAATTCGCAGAGCGACGGGGGCGTATACCCGGAGGTCGCGAGTTCAATCCCCGCGGTTCTCGAAATTTTTCTTTCCTTTATTTATTACCCAAATCATTGACGAATAACAAACACAAACTTTCTTGACTATAGTTTCTCGTTTCTGTTTAGTAATTTTTTATTAACTATCTAGTCTTTTTCCATCATTGTTATCTTAATTTGACTAATTCTTAGACTTCACAAGATATCTCCGAGGATGAAGCATGTCCCGACGAGTATCACAAACCCAACAACCATCAAAAGCTATGGTCAGGAAAAGATAGAATTTATCAAAACTCAAAACAGAACCACGGCTCTTATAGGAATGAAAGTAAAAGTTCTTACAGCGAAGAGCATACTAATCAAGACGCTAATTGGGACAGTCATTTTCCAGCATTATCTGCTAAAATGCATAGTACATTTACACTGTCTTCTGACAAATGTTTCAATCTCAAAGGAACGTCAGATATTAATCCAAAGAGTGGTGGTGATACAGTTTTAAAGGTCTTTTTAAAGTGTTTGTAAAAGTAGCTTATTGATAATGTAGATTATTGTGTAAGCATAGTTTAAATGTTTTTGTTCATGAAAACCTCATGTTCCTTTATTTATTCTTTATTTGTTGTTGTTGTCGTCCTACGGCACCCAACTGGTGCACAGGGCCTGCACAAGCTCCCGCCACGCCTTCCTGTCTGCCGCAACTTCCCTGGCCGTACTCCAACTCAGTCCCGCCGCTCGCAGCTCGCTCTCCACGCTCCGGCGCAAAGTGTGTACGGGACGGCCGCGGGCTCGCTTGCCGTCCGGTGGTTTCCACTCGAAAGCGATGCTGGCGTTTGTGGTCCCTCTTCGAAATGTGTGCCCCATCCACCTCCATTTTCTCAGTGCGATGTCAGTCATAACTGGAGTCTGCTGGCATTGGTTCCACAGGTCCACGTTCCGGATTGTCATTGGCCAGTAAATGCGGAGCATTGACCTCAGGGACTTTTTGACGAAGACTTGGAGCTTTTTCGTCAGCCCCTTTGTCACTCTCCACGTTTCGCAGCCAAAGAGCAGAACGGATTTCACCACGGATTCGAAGAGGGAGATCTTTACTCGACGGGAAAGGACATTTGACTCGCAGACAGGTCTCAGTTGGGCAAAGGCCGCGTTTGCCTTCCTTATCCTGCTTTCAACATCCTCGTCTGCACCTCCTTGCCACGTAATAACACTACCGAGGTAAACAAACTTACGAGCGGATTCTAGGGAGGTATCTTGAAGCTTCAATGGTTCTGTCGTTGAAGGATTTATCCGCATGTCGACTGTTTTGCGTTTATTAATTCGCAAGCCCATGACTTCTGCTTGTTTTTTAAGGCTCTCATGTTTAGCTTCTAAATGGGCTAGAGTTGGCGAGATTAACACAATGTCATCCGCGTAGTCCAAGTCTTCCAAGACAGAAGCGCCCCACTTCACACTTCGAGGTGTTTGGGATTCTTTATTTATTAGTAATAATCCCCACATGAGGTTTTCATGTACAAAAACATTCAAATTATGTGATAGTTAGGCGTTCTCAACATTTGCTTTCTATCTGAAAAGGTAGACAAGTGTCCTTCCGAATTTGTAAAAAATTCGGAGGTAGGGAACGCAAACACAACTTAAAAGTGTAAAAGAAACAGAGGATAGAAGAATTTCACACTGGCAGCCCAATGGCTGATTGACACGGTAGCTCAATTGGCAGAGCGACGGGGGCGTATACCCGAGGGCGCGGGTTCGATTCCCGCCTGTGTCGAAATTTTTCTTTCCTTTATTTATTAGTAAGCATAGTTTGTTAGAAAATCGTACTATTTGTGTAAATTTACTGTTGTGATTTTAGATTCAAGCGTTTATATACATATTAATTTGTAAACTATATTTCAGGAAGAGGATTTCGGAGAACAAGAGCAGAAAAAAATTAAGTCCAGAGACTGGGAAAAAGAAAAGTCATCAAAAATTAAAGATGATGGCAAGGACGTTACTGTTTATGAAAATAAATCATATAGGGACAGAAAAGCAATTGTAAATAATAATGTAGACAAGAAGAAAAAAGATAATGACAAAAATTCAATTGATGACGAAAACATTGACAAAAATAAAAAGGATAGAAAGGACAATTTAAGGGAAAGTCCCCGTGAAACAAAAAGCAAAAAATACAGTGATACTCGAAAAGAGAGACTGAAACAGAATGAAATGAGTAAATCTGATAAAACCTTGAAACCAGAAGTTAAAGTGACTAAGTCAATGAGTCATGATGACATCAAACCATTTACTCAACTTCCTCAAGTTAAAACAGATGATTTAACAAAACTTATTGAAGAAATGGACAGGAAAGTAAAACTGGATGACTCAGATGAGAAAAGACACAAAAGCAACAAGAACATTGATGAAAGACCATTTCCGTCAAAAGATTCAGTGGAGAAAAATTCTACAACAAGGTTGAGGAAAAGTAGCTCTGAAACTGAAGAAGTATCAAGTAAAGAAGATATTGAAATCAAGAGGCAAAAGTCATTGGAAGAAAGAAGCGATTCTGTTGAAAGAGAAGGATCAGAAGAAAAGGACAGATCTGGCAATGACAGTAAATCTGACAGAAGAATTAGAAACAAGGTAAACATAATAAAATGTAGATCCATGTCATGAATTAAGTAAATGCAGTGAAAATCAGTTGTCTCACCAGTTTATGTATTATAATAAGTTTCTGGGATAGAGTGTGAAAAAGTGTGATTCATGAACAATATGGTGTGAAACAGGATGTTTGTAACATAGAAAAAGAAATGTTAGGGAGGCTTGGTTAGTATCGTAAGTAGTGGATTGTCAGGGAAGCCCAAATTGATTTAATTCTCATAAAAACTCCCTCTTGTTTCCTGAAGTAAGTTTTTTTTATTTTTTTTTATGTAGCCTTTACTATAGTGTCCCACTGCTGGGCAAAGGCCTCCCCCTGTTGAGTCCACACGTCCCGGCTCTGTGCCACCTCCGGCCACCCCGGCAAAAACTTATCTAGATCGTCCCGCCATCTCCACCGAGGCCTGCCCCTACGCCGGTAACCGTCTTGTGGCACCCAGTCTGTGGCGATCTTCGCCCATCTGTCTGGGTGCATACAACTTATGTGACCGGCCCAGTTCCACTTTAGCTTGGCGGTTTGTGCACCCACATCAGCAATGCCAGTTAAGGAGCGCAGTGTCACCACACTGCGCTCCTTAACTGGCATTCCTTACGCGGTCAGACCTGCGAACACTGAGAATGCTGCGCTCCATTGCTCGCTGGCAAACCTTGAGTTTGGACTTCTGAAGTTCTGTCAGTGACCAGGTCTGAGCGCCGTAGGTTAGGATAGGCAGGATACACATGTCGATGAGCTTGCGCTTGAGTGTTAGCGGGAGGCTACCCTTCATTAGCTCCTTCATTGACCAGTAGCTCTTCCAGGCGTTAGAAATCCGTCTTTCGATCTCTTTATCCTGCCTGTTTTCGAAGGAAGCTATCTGGCCCAGGTAAATGTACTTATCAACAAACTGTATCTCCTGCCCATCTACCTCGACCCTACGTTTTCTGCTGTTGGTCATGGCCTTGGTCTTTGACCAATTCATCTTCAGTCCAACTTCAAGGCTTGCGTCACTGAGTTCCTGTAACATATGCTGGAGCTCAGGTGCAGATGGGGCAAACAGGACAATATCATCGGCGACAATATCATGAAAAATATTACCTATTATTATTATAAACTTTGGTCACATAGTAATGGTATTTAGTTCGAAGATTTATTTGCTTATCATTATTACTTGACATATGTGTGGTTAATTTATCATGGTTGTTAACGGTGAGGGAAAACATCGTGAGGAAACCCACATGGCTGAGTTGTACTTAGTCATGTGACAGTGTATTCGTACAAAACGGCGATAGGCCTGCCCCCTATCACGTGAGTACACTGTCTATGCAAAACGTGGGTACTCTGAACACCAGGTGACAAAAGTCACGTGGTGTTCAGAAGTATTAGTACCTCTGCCAACCCCTTCGGGGATATTCGGCGTGAACGTTTATGTTATTATGTTATGTTATTATTACTTGACTACGGCAAAACCAGAAGGAATGGAAATGATTTTGGCAGTCTATGTATATTTGTAATTGTAAGTATGTATCACTGTAGCTCTTATCTGCTGGACCGATTTTAATGTCAAGGTGTCAAAAGATTCGCATAAAACTTTATATAGGTGGTAGAGACGAATGCTGGCGGCAGACATACAACCATAGTAGGGTTTATATTCGTTTCGACCATGTCTCTACCTTGACCCTTACCCTACCCTTACTATCTAAATTTCTTTCTTGTTTTATCTCTTTTAGACCACTTTTTATACAGTCCAATCATAGTTTCTTGTTTTTTCTGTTTGTAGTTATGGAAAATCCGAGTTGAGTTTGCAAGTAAAAAAACATGTATTCCGATTAAATTTTCATACCTCAAGACAATAATTAGTTTAATATAAGTGGTACCTAATCCGGAAAACTTGGTTTTGTCATTAGCAGAAAGTTAGGGGCTGTCTAGGTAATAAGCAGTTTTTTTCGGGCAACCTTTTGGTTGTAAGTTAATTGTTAAAAAGTTAAAAAGGATGCAAAGCGTGGAAGTAACACCAATAAAAATATGCTTTTGCATTGTTTTGCAGGATCGTCCCAGTTTGGTAATTTATCAACCCGGTATGGGAAGGTTCAGCAAACAACGACTCGGAAAAGACAAGGATAGCAACACAAAATCAGTAAACGAGAGCGAGAAAAAAGACACCTGAGTCTGATGAACAAAGTCGTGACATTGGAAAACATTAAACGGAAACCCCTGAAGCTGGCATTTAAATGTTGTCATTTTCTTCTCAGTAGGAAAGGCAGGATTTCAAAAAGCCAACTGAAGATAATCGATTGTGTAAAGAAATGGCTGCCGTAATTAAAATTATGTTCTTTTTGTGGAAATGAACAAGTTGGAGTTTTTTTTTCAATATAAGAATCAATGTAGCATTTAATTGTTCCATTTAATTTGTGATTAGTTCTGAAATGTATCAATTCATTTAATATACGTATTTTCTGTGGGATTTATGTAGTTATTTCTTATGACAATCAATATACGCCGTATATTTAAGTATGCTTGTTGAGTAGTGTCGGCTTAGAATAGCACTAGCCATGAGTATATGTATTTTTTTAACATACATACATACATATACTCACGGCTATAAATCCCTAGAAGGGGTAGCCAGAGCTGAGGAATCAGAAATACCTCAGCCACTTTTGAAAAGTTGAGCGGGGAAAAGATGTTTCAATAAAGGTTGTTGGTGATGGGTCTCCAACCACATCGCCCAAAAATCCCTTAAAAGCCCCAATACCGTTAGTCGCCTCTTACGTACACCCACCGGAAGAAATGGGGTAGTGCTACTCTAAGCCGACACTACACGGCTATTTTTTGCAATGGTAGGTTTTCCTCATATTATTTTAAAAGTCAGGTTCTGTACATCAACAGTGTATGTGGTATGATTTTTAAGGAAGAAGGAAATTGAGCCCGTTTTTGTGAATTATCGTTAAATTCTGTATGCAGCAGGGTTATGGCTCTTGAAAGTTTTACTCGCCGTCATCGTCGTATACTCGTGCCATATTATGCAAACTATAATTATGTAGTTATCTTTTAGCCAGATTTTTTTTCTTTTAGGTTAATTGGAAAACTATCATAGTGTTATTTTGGGAACTGAATAAAATAAACACCTTACCTACATTTTAAAACAAAGACCATATAAATAAAATACTTTATTTCATAATAAAATGTTAGTCTATATCTAAAACATTATCACAGTGAATTTATGGCTTAATTTCTATGCGTATTTCGAAAAACCCAAAATACATCCTCAACGTTTGTAGCTGACAATATTTAAGAATCAGTGTTTCGTTAGTACATCTAATCAGCCTTCTGAATGAGACAGAATTCGAGTTAGTATTATGAAATGTTGCTTAGAAGTACAGCGGATGCTTGTTTGTCAGTTCCTTGTTGAGGTATCATTTTCTTTTCGGCATTCTTGATCCTGGAAACGTTCCAGCGATGGGTCAGATATAGGAGGAGTATGAATCCTATTAGGAAACCTGCGAGGCCGCCGAGAATTGTCATCATTGATCTTCGTGAAGATTTCATCGTTTGAATCTGAAAATATTCCAGATTTTTTATTAGTAATTTAGTGGAGTAGATTATGCAATAAACAATTTGAAAACCAACATACACTCATAAATGTACTCACGGCTATACATCCCTAGAAGGGCTACCCCTTAATAGCCAGAGTTTCAGAATTAAATATATCTCTACTACATTTGGAATTTAAGTAGGAAAAAGATTATAAAATAAAGGTTGTAGACTACAGGCCCATGCTGAAAAATTGATGGGTCATTTGAACCACCAGGTGACCTATGTAGAACGATATAAGAGCATTAAATAATAAGATTCAGCACTGTGCCGTCACTTGTAAGCTGTCCAACTGAGTGCAGGTGAGAATTCGAAAGTACAGGTAGAGTGGGTACATTTTGGTCACATATTTTTGTACGGCATTCTTATCATCGATAGATCCATTAAAAATAATAAGAAAACGCGCAGTGCCGTAAAAAAATGGTGCGCCACAAAGTCGGATTTTTATTTTCCAACAATTACCGGGGTAAATTTGGTCATTTGATTTTGTACGGCATCTGTGTCATACTATTTCAATACTGCTCCTAATCCATTATTCCGCAACGCCGTACAAAAATCATGCGACAAGGGGAAACAATCGAAGGTTGCAATCCCCTCTCTTTCCGTAGTCCAGGGGGTGATTTGAAAAAGTACGGCTTCGGTTCCAAAACATTATCTAGCACTCAAAAGTACTATTAAAATTAATGCCGTCAAAAAATGATTGTTCCATTGAATGTATATCAATAATCATCTTAATTCCATCGTATCCTTGATTTATAGAGCTGTGAAGTCATTTGATCCTGTACGGGAACTTTTTTTTTAACATGATATTGTAAAATACAATTGTTATATAGTATTGCAGTTCGAAAGAAACCGTTCAAAAAAAATTATAGAGAAATGCAAAAACTGAAATTTTGCAAATTATTGTAAAAGTTTAAATATCATAGATTAATTAAAAACAGCAGTTTTCTACATTTTATCCCTTGTTTTAAATAGTATTAACATAGATAAATTAGGAAAAAATGATGCCGTACATTTTTATGCAGACCAAGTGATGCTACAATTTTAAGGGTACTTTATGGCCATCTGATACAGTACGGCATTAACATTTGAAGAGAACGATTGATAATATGATAAAATCACTATGACGTCTAACTGAACTGAAACGGTGTGTATATTATGTCCAAGTATTGAAACTGTTAATCCCAGTATCAACAGTTTTATATACTTTTTGGTTTAATATATAATTCAAACATTATTGATACATACATATAATTGATTTGTTTCAATGTAATGATGTGAATAAATAAAACAATCATTTTTATAAAAATCGATAAATTGAATGATGATAATATAATTTTTCTTTCAATTATTCAGTATCGGAATCAGTTGCTGAGTTGTCTTCATCGACGTCCAAATTATCTTCTATATTATTTTCTGAAACATAAATATGTCTTTGTCTTTGTCAAAATCAAAATCGTACGTACAAATTTAAGATGTAAAGATTTATTTATTTATTTATTTACCAATGACGTCATCATCTTCTTCGCCTGATTCCTGATCCGCCTGATCCGGTTCCGTTATGTCACAGACTTTTTGGGGGCATTCCTCGCCGTGAAACTAATCGAAATCATATCGACTGTCATTAACAACCCATCCGTAGTTTATTGGAAACAACGTCGACGGAACTTGTTTGTAGGCATTACACCAAATCTGTGTTATGTAGGTACTTCTCTTGAGATGTTGCTCCAACTCTCGGAAACAAGGGGGAAACGACGTTGCTTCCAATTTCATAGCTGATTTTTTGAAAGCTTCATTACTACTTTTCGGCGTATAAATCCTTTCAAATATGATACACCTTGTTTCGTTGACTGTCTAAAACTATCTCAATGCCGTAAAAAAAAACAACACCTTACATTTTGTTACATGGATTTTTCCTTTTTGATTTTCTCTTTTCAGCATTTTTCCCCTTTGAACCAACGAAAATGTACGGCACATGAAAAAAATTTATCTATGCATAAAATACTTTGAAAATAAATTTATTTTATGTTGTGTCAAATCACCCCCTGGACTACGGAAAGACAGGGGATTGCAACCTTCGATTGTTTCCCCTTGTCGCATGATTTTTGTACGGCGTTGCGGAATAATGGATTAGGAGCAGTATTGAAATAGTATGACACAGATGCCGTACAAAATCAAATGACCAAATTTACCCCGGTAATTGTTGGAAAATAAAAATAAAAATCCCAGTATCAACAGTTTTTTACAGCACTGCGCGTTTTCTTATTATTTTTAATGGATCTATCGATGATAAGAATGCCGTACAAAAATATGTGACCAAAATGTACCCACTCTACCCGTACTTTCGAATTCTCACCTGCACTCAGTTGGACAGCTTACAAGTGGCGGCACAGTGCTGAATCTTATTATTTAATGCTCTTATATCGTTCTACATAGGTCACCTGGTGGTTTAAATGACCCATCAATTTTTCAGCATGGGCCTGTAGTCTATTGTTGGTGGTGGGTCCCCCGCGGGTAGAAATGGGATAGTGCTATTCTTAGCCAACATTAAACAGCGAAGCCAACGTAAATTAGAATAAAATAATGGTTTAAATTTAACTTAACATTCGAATGAGTTTAGTAATTACCTTCAAATATTGTGATTTACATCGATGATGCGTTGCATTGAGATTGCCGTCGATTTCTTCTATGGGACATTGGTCAAATTCTGTAAAATCAATGTTATTCAGTTTAAACTAGAGTTAATGCAGTGCTAATACGACCAAAATTTCAGTAAGTTTAGTACAACGTGCTGTCTAAAGACAGTAATTGTGACAAAAAAAAAACTATATGATATAATTTGGCCATAAAAATTAACAATACATAAAAGATTTGATAGGCTACTATACGACATGTCGAATGCAAAATCATCATGGAAGGAAAATAGAAGGGAAAAGAGTAAGATGAAGACCCAGAATAAGCTACATACAACAAATAAAGAAAGCGAACGTCATGTCTTATCAAGAGGTGAAGTACGATGTACCATGTTCTGCATAGCAAATAAATGAATTTGAAATTGAAATCGGAAATTTGAAAGAAGGCTAAGAACAGAGAAGAATGGCTACCGCACAGACAAGAGTGTAGCTCTTAAACTCAAGAAGAAGAAGAGAGTATACGTCACATGCGTCGTATGTAAAAGTGTGTGGTCTGTTTTCTTCTCTAATAAACAGTGGCGGATTTACAAATTTTCAGGGTATAGGCTGTGAAGCTTTTGCCGCCCTTGTCTCCACAATTGTCAAACTGTCATGTCCTAGATTATTTTTAAAATTCAACAATTTCGTTGGAATTGCACGTAAAATATTTTTTTGGTTTATTTTTGAGCTAATCGAAGCTCAAGAATGTGAGATTTATAAGGCGGGGTAATGCATGCTACTCACAAATTGGTAAACGTGAATAAACAGAATAAATAATCTTTATTGAGTTTACAAACAGTTAAAAATAAATAATTCCGTCAATTTGTAAACGTTCGTTACCAATCGTTACAATACCTTTTTACGCGATTTTTTGTTGGCAAAATCATCGATGATATCGTCGTACGTAATCGTGTTCATCAATTCTGACTCTATGCACAAAAGAGCTAAAGCGTTTAATTTTTCTTGGCTCAAGGTCGATCTCGCATTCGGGGAAAAATATTTTTTTGACTTAAGACTATTTCGCTATCGCTGCTCAAGGTTTTTTTTAGAATAAAATCGGTAAAATTATTTACTATATTCAAAATAAAATCACTGAATTATACATAAACCATGCAGTTCACAGCCTCCAACCAGGAAGAGAGAAATCCATTTTCTATAATTTCGCTCTTTACACTCATTCAAAATATGGAGAGGGCGCAAAGACCGATTACTGGTTGGGGGCGGCGAACTAGCTGTTTGCTCTAGAATATGGAAGATTGCTAAATGGATTCACGGAACGTACAATGACAAGTAAGGAAGGAAAGTCGTCGGCAAAATTTGTTGCAGACTTCTATCTGTAAGACATCAGAAAACAGAATACAGAAAACCGTCGGTCGTACAGAAATATTTTTAATTTCTACGAGGTGTAAAAAAAAAAAAACGGTCCCCAAATTTGCCGCCCCAAAAATCTGCCGCCCTAGGCTCAAGCCTACTCAGCCTGCTGGTAAATCCGCCACTGCTAATAAATAAAGGAAAGAAAAATTTTGACACAGGCGGGAATCGAACCCGCGACCTCGGGTATACGCCCCCGTCGCTCTGCCAATTGAGCTACGGTGTCAATGGCTGCCAGCGTGATTCTTCTCTGTATGAACTATAAGCAGGGTATATTTTATAAGAACTCCTCCGTCCGCGCCGTTGTTGTAAACAGAGGTAGAAAGTTTTACGCATATCATTATTTGGATATTAAAAAGTATATAGAGCCAATTTTTTTATATTATCTCACATTCTAAGAGAAGGTAAGTATATCTTTCGAAAAATTATTACTTATTTACGTGTAGTAAACTTTTAATGTTTAAATGCCCCCTATCACGTGAGTACACTGTCCATGCAAAACGAGGGTGCTCTGAACACCAGGTGACAAAGTCACGTGATGTTCAGAAGTATTAGTACCTCTGCCAACCCCTTCGGGGATATTCGGCGTGAACGTTTATGTTATGTTATGTTATGTAAACTTTAAAGACGTACGACGTTCGTTTAAAGATGGCGTATAGAAACTATTTTACTATAACATCTTCATACGTACTTACATTGAATGTCTTAGCCTAAGCCCAATACTTATCTACTGCTGGACAAAGTCCTTAAGCATCTCAAGTTAACGTTCCTGCCCAGCAAGCATCCGTCGTGCACATGATTCATCCCAAGTTCTTAGCCCCCTGTCTACCTCTCTCACACTGCTCAAAGCATTGGCTTTAGATGGGGCTCATTGCATGTGAACTGATTGCAGTTCTACATGCAATGGGCCCCATCTAATGTCCACTAAAATTTTTCAATTTTTTTGGCTATGTCGATCAGGTATACTGTAGACAGATTTTCTACAGAGTTACTACTACTAGTCAGAGCTTAACAATTGGAAAATCCTAAGCCACTTTTGGAAATTAAGTGGGGGAAAAGATAAACATCAAAGGCTTTGAATATAAATAGCGTATTATAAAGGATAAACTTAAACCCTTAGTCGCTTCTTACACAAAGAGAAATGGGTTAGCGTTATCGTTAGCTTTTAGCTGACACTACATAGTATACATACATACATATACTCACGCCATTAATTCCCATTGGGGTAGTCAGAGACTCTCGAACGCCACTTCGTACGATCCTGGCGAACCTCTCCTAGCAAACATAGTATGTAGTGAAAATCTATCTATATAAATTATAATAAAATATTACCTTTACTGTTCAATCGAGAGTAATCAGTCAACTCCAAATATATATTCTTCTCCTGGAACCAAGTCATTATTGGTCTCAAATCGCACAGCTTTACGTGATCTATGGCATTAGTCATGTCGACTTTGGCGAGGTTACACGCCAGAGCAAACGTTACTTGGTCAATTCGTAGCAACGGATTATGAGATATGTTCAAAACCACTAAATCTGGCAGAAATCCCAGTTTAGGGAGTTCTCTGATTTCGCAGTCCGAAATATCCAGTAATTCCAAAGGTGCCTTTATAGGTTTGGTAATCGGTTGGATTTTTGAATCTAGATAGGTGAGAGAATTTCCACTTAAATACAATTTTCTCAACGATGTTATTTGGAAAATTGAGTCTGGTAGCTGTGTGATGGCATTCATGGAGAGGTCCAATGTCTTCAAATCGGTCAAGTAGTCGAAAGCATCATCTGCGATGTGTCGAATGTAGTTTTCAGATAAATATAAGAATTTAATACTGCTGTAACTGGAGAATGTATCTGAGTGAATGTTCCGGAGTCGATTCCGACTAAAATCCAGTATCTGAAAAAAATAAGCAATATATTCATACAAACGCCAGTATATATTAAAAAATGTGATATTTTTGCAGTGTCATAAAACTATTATATACAACTATATCAAATTGGTAGAAATCTATAAACAGATATTGGATGATTGTTTGATTAATAATGTTCTCCTTTTTATCACAAAAATCTTACAATCAAATTGTCGTCTGGAAGAGATTCTTCTCTCTCACGCCATTATTTCCTGTTGAGGTAGACAGAGACTACCGATCTCTACTTTTTATAATCCTGGCAAACCTCTTTACCTTCGTTCACATCGATCAATCTTTTCAACAATCTTTCAAAAATCAATCTTCTTTTCAAAAATCAATCTTTTCCCAACTTGATCAAGAATATAGAATAGAATAGAATAACTCTTTATTGTACATCAAACACAAATTTACAAAAGAAATTATCATACAGTTTACAGTGAGGTACAATCGGCGGTCTTATCGCTAAAAGCGATCTCTTCCAGACAACCTTTGGAAGGTGAGATCGGTAAACTAGTTATCTGGGTAGATGCACAAAACAAGCTTACTTTAAAACTAACTTATAATGTCTTTATAATTTCTTTGTAAACTTACTTTAAAACTAAATATAATGCCTGTTTAGTGTTCAATTGTGCTATGCAATCAAACTTTTTTTTATTATACTATACATCTGATTTTTATCTTTAATAAGAAGTTAAACAGTAATAAAATACATTACCGTCCAATGTGCCATGTATCTTTCTACATTCGTATACACAAAAGTTGTTCTCTCTACGTGTCGTCAGTAATCACCCAACGAGAAACCAAAGCACGATTAGTTAATTTTGATCATCTAAATCTCTTTAAACCAATTCACATATTATCCTATATGTTGTACTAACCTCAATTCCACCTCGTAAGCTAGGCAGTTTATTAAGTCCCAATCCTGCGCAGTTCACTCCATACATTTCGTAGGCTCGCTCATAACTGCAGTGTTTAGGTTTAACTGACAAACCCTCTATTTCTGTCAGCTCCTTGCTGTTCACATAGCACGTCTCTGCTAATAGGAGTGTTAGCAGATAATAGTTGAGTCTGAAAAGAGACAAATATTCTAGGTTATTGATGATATTTTGTAACATAACTTAGATGACCATAGTTTGGCTTATTTCCTTCATAAGTGAACTTTAATAAGTATATCGATTTCGCAATTTTGAGTGCATTTAAGTAAATATAAAAAAAAATATTAAGTAAATGTAAAATTACATTCTAGTACTACTCTAGCAAAGCTATGCTAAGTTCTATTATATAATAAACTAAGTGTTCTTGGGTATTTAATAATATTATTTCAGTTCACATGAGTTTAGACCATACAGATGCGACACTTCAATCATGGTTACCAATATTTGAATATCTGAATTAATACTAAAATCATGCTGATTTTTACATTACATACATACATATACTCACGGCTATAAATCCCTAAAAGGGGTAGCCAGAGCTGAGAAATTAGAAATTCCTCAGCCACTTTTGGAAGTTGAGTGGGGAAAAGATGGTAGAATAAAGGTTGTTGCTGATTATTACTTCATTAAATTTTCTGGATGACTAATCTTTTTGCTAAAGTAGACGCGATATTACATCAAACGTTTTTATGAGGTTTAATTATTGTTGCGACAAGAAAAACAGAAATTAAACAACATTAAATGACATTTTACAACCGCGCTAAACGTAATGAGGATGACTAGAACAATATTTATATATGTGCATTCCGGAGCAACACGAGAGAATGATATATTTAAAAATATTTGAAATATACTATAGGTACTGCGGTATCTTGGTGGCTCACATCATTTTACTGCCAAATATGGCTAAGGGACTTCTAAATCTGAAGCTGTGGCTATCCCGTTTTTGGGATATATAGCCATGAGTACCTAGGTTTCATCAGTATTAATAACATAGTGTGTAGATGTGTAGTGTCGGCTTAGAATAGCACTACCCCATTTCTTCCGGTGGGTGTACGTAAGAGGCGACTAACGGTATTGGGGCTTTTAAGGAATTTTTGGGCAATGCGGTTGGAGACCCATCACCAACAACCTTCATTCTACCATCTTTTCCCCACTCAACTTCCAAAAGTGGCTGAGATATTTCTAATTTCTCAGCTCTGGCTACCCCTTTTAGGGATTTATAGCCGTGAGTATATGTATGTATGTATGTAATAACATAGCTGTATAGTGTCATTTCGGCCCGCGCGCATAAGAGGTGACTTAGAGTACGGGGCTTTTAAATTATTGTTTTCGGTGTCGCTGGAGACCCATCACTAAGCCACCTGACGACGACATACATGGCCGAGTGGATAGGTGACTAGCTTCTCGGTCCGAGGGTTGCGGGTTCGATCCCCGCTGAGAGCAACATTTGTATGATGAGCATAAATGATAGTTTCTTAGTCTTGGATGTTATTTATATGTGTATTATACAGTATTGAATATATCGCTGAGTTAGTATCCCATAATACAAGTTCAACTTAGTTAGGGTTTAGCTTGATCTATGTATAATATGTCCGTATATTTATTTAACTAATCCACCTATAAACTAAGCTACTTTACAATCTTACCCACGCAAATTCCAATAGTGGCTAATTAAATTCTACATCTGACGCTCTAGCTACCCTTTTTGGGGATTTACAGCTGTGAACATACATACATATACTCACGGCTGTAAATCCCTAGCCAGAGCTAGGGAATGAAACATTCCTCAGCCACCTTTGGAAGTTGCGTGGGGAAAAGATGGTGAAATAAAGGTTGTTGGTGATGGGTCTCCAACCGCATCGCCCAAAAATCCCTTAAAAGCCCCAATACCGTTAGTCGCCTCTTACGTACACCCACCGGAAGAAATGGGGTAGTGCTATTCTATGCCGACACTACACAGCAACAGCTGTGAACATGTATCTATGCATAAACATAAGTAGGTGTGTTTTTAAAGTAAAGAGTTCTCTGCCTTTCGCCTTGTTCATATATAAATATAACACACGAACATTACTAACATCTTCGAATGCTCGTCTTAACTTCCATAATAAAAAGAAATTATTCAAAGAACTTATCGGTAAAATGAGCGAGGTTAAAGAGTACTGACAATAAGCTTAGTATTGAATAGAACAAGTTATTCATCGAGTAGCAGTCATGGGTTATCTTCTTGACCTATCCAGTTCATTGCTAAGTTCCCTGACTCAAATATAAAACAACAAATAAGTCAATGTTTACACTGATGCATAGTTCATAATTTGAAGCATTTCCCATAGTATTCTACATATACTCACGGCTATAGATCCCTAGAAGGGGTAGCCAGTGCCAAGGAATTAGAATTTCCTCAGCCACTTTTGGAACTTACGTGAGGAAAAGAAGGATGGTAAAATAAAGGTTATTGGTGATGGGGCTCCGACCGCATCGCCGAAAATCCATTAAAAAGCCCCAATACCATCACCCATGGGAAGAAACGGGGTAGTACTGTTCTAAGCCGACACTACACCACTTTCAAATATCGTATTCTGTATAGACAATATATTTTTTTGGAAATTAATGTACACCTACTTTTGTTTGTAATTTATATGAAAATACTTTGTTAATGTCGAAGCTGGTGAAACAAGGGTGAAACATCCTAATATAGCCGAGAGTGGTGTATTTCGTGGCTTTAGATGCCACGCCCATAGGACCTTGTATAAACCTATTACTTTGAGGACTAAACTAAAAAATTTAGTTTAAAAAAACTAAAAAACACGCTTTTAAAGCACATCAAACTAAAACGTGAAAAATAATTCCTAATATTAGCTGAAAACGGTAGACTGTGCCATATTTTTCGTCTATCGAGCAACCAACGGTTTTCACAATAATACCAGTATTTTTTGTTCATTACCGTTTTCAGCTTATATTAGGCATTATTTATCACTTTTTAGTTTGATGTGCTTTAAAAACGTGTTTTTTAGTTTTTTTTAACTATATTTATTTTTTACTTTTTAGTACTGAATCATTTGAAATTATTTAATCCTGGCAACCCTAATCAGGATAATGGGATGAAACTATAAAAATATTATACTGTCCCTTATTCTGAATAAGTTTACAAATTTTAATTTAAATCGGTCCGTTTAAAGTGGGTCAAAATCGAGTTTAAAGGAGTCGGTTACATAAATACATACATACATACAGGTGAAACTAATATGAGCGTGTTAAAAATATGCAATCTTATACCCGCATAAAAATTTCTTACATTATTGAAAATTTGAACTGCCTGCGTAGTCCAAAAGTTAGAGCGTTTAAGAAAGAAAGAAAGAAAGAAAAACGTTTATTCGCCATTTGTAGGCACAAGAAGAACAAGTAACATAAATTTTGACAACTTAATTTTAACAACATTTAAAATAAATTAGTTAAAAAAATAAAAACCAAAAATGACAGAGTGACATCAAGAGAATATATTATATAGAAAATAAATTAGTTAAAAAAAAAACCAACACCATGACAGAGTGACATCAAGAGGTCTCGCGTTCGATTCTCAGAGCAGGCGTTTTAATTCATTGTAATATTCATCCTAACTTGGTTAGGAAATCAGGCTGCAGCACCTGATTAACTAAAAATCAGGATGATTTCCTGTTTCGAAAGGCACAATAAAATGCAGTTTCAGACACATACCTATAATATTTAAGAAAGCATAAACATTTAGACTATCGATTAATTTACAACATAGTTGACTTTAATTTGCATAGCTTAACCAATAGCAACAATAATTTCCTACTTATAATCACGCCTTAATTCCCAATTGGGGTGAGCAGTTTCTATTGTTCTCCACTATGAAGGAACTTGGCAAACCTCTGTCGGCTATCTCATAAATAAGCTTCTCATTTTACATAAAGTTGTTGAAATCCAAAAAGGGTAGCCAGAGCTTCAGAGCTAGAAACTCCTCAGCCACAATTGGAAGTTGATGGTAGAAATAAAGTATCGTTGGTGATGGGTCTCCAACCGAATCGTCCAAAAACCATTTAAAAAAAGCCCATACCCTTAGTCGTCTCTTACGACACCCGTGGGTAGAAAGGGGTAGTGACATTCTTTTTAAAATCAGTATACTTAAAACGCCAAACGTGGCCTTCCACTAATAGTTTCATAATATTGGCTTTATATGTGATGAAACGGCAATATATTAATTTTACATAAGTTGTCATTGTGGCAAATTGAAAATAATTATAAACCCTTCGGTAAGAAAACCCTCGTTAATAGTGGTAAGCGTTCCGCCCTAATTTAGCACAGGTGGCAAACCTATTTATTTTATGGGAAGTACACTCAAGCAAAATTTTGCTTTCTGGCTTGCTAGCACGAGCGAAGTTTTAACTAGATAACGCGTGGTATAAAACAGCATCTTTCGCACTTACATTATATCGTATATTTTGATCTCATTCTAACCGACAGAGTAACAAGAAAATAACGTACGTGCTAGGATCCAGATCCTATTATAATTTCTAAAACAATCTAAAAAGGATGCAGGCATTACCAACTAAAAATAAACAAACGTTACCCATAAATAATATAAAGGTAAGTATAGATTGTATTGCATTTGTATCAATTAAAAAATGGCCTTACTATGAGCATGAAGACACATACGAGATCGTAAAACTGAGCAAATGCGAGCAGTATGTAACCTGGCTAAATAGTTCCATTCATCTGCCTGTGTTTAAAACATTTTGACGACGTCAAATTCCAAAGTGGCCTAGTGCATAGGTGACTAGCTTCTCGGTCCGAAGGTTGCGGATTCGATGCCCGCTGAGAAAAACATTTATGTGATGAGCATAAATTTTATAGATTAGAATAAATTTTATTGATTAGAAATTATATAAAATTAAATATATCGTTGAGTTAGTATCCAATATACAAGTTCAAGTTAGTTTGGGGTTAACTTGATCTGTGTATAATGTGTCCGTGTATTTATATATTTTATTCATTGTTTTAGTTTCTCTGAGGAAATCGTTTAAGGAGAGCTGATTATAATGTTTGTGTAGCTGAGACAAACAGTAGCTTCTTGTGATAACGAGGCACGTTTATTTATGATTATGACCTATATCGTCAATTGTGAGTCCCACTCGTCCTCGCTCATCTCATCACACACTTCGTTCTCATATACTTGGAATTTGAAAAATGATAAAATAAATTCGATGATAAGTTTGCAACCACATCACCCATTAGTTAATTGAAACCTCATCATGAAAATCCATCGGTTACCGCATAAGTCAACCTAGAAAGAATATTAACCTGTATAGCAAGCACGAGCGCTATTTTATCGACACGATAACGGTTAGAATGAGATGGCAGTATACGATACTAAGTAAGTGCGTAAAAGATGGCTGCTTTATCCCACGCGATAACTAGTTTAAACACCGCTCGTACTAGCCGGGCTGATAACCTAAGACTGATTTAACTAAGAAAAAAAAAACGAGTGTCAGTGATTACTAATATAACTGTTATTATTTAGAAATATTATATTTTTGGGTTCATTTAGAATATATATTTTATCTGTAAGATAAACAAGACGTTATGATATAAACAGGAATACTTTTCATTCAAGTGATTACTCTGAAAACTGAGTGATAAGTGCAGAAAAGGAATTACCTCTGCCACACCTTCGGGCATATACCATACTATTAGCTATTTATTAATTCATTTGAAACTTTGTCATTTAAAGGACATCGACATATGAATTAACTATATACGAACTCATGTTATATACAAATGCACTTAATAATGACAGGCATTTTCACCATAATATCGCTATAATAAAGCACTTAAAACATATCAGTTTTACTATCTCACTGAAAGGATTACTATGATACGGGCACCATCTACTTGTTACATATATGGTAGTTTCTAAAATGCACTCATGTTATTAAATAAGACTTTATGAAAAGGCATCTATGTAAATTCTACACCAAGGTTTATATATGTTAAACCAGGGGCGCGATCCTATCCTGCATTTGGGGGTTTGGCCATATTCCACCAGCACACTAGCTTAGTCAAGATTGGTAGAAAACAAAGAATACTACCGTGATATTAGTTGGAAACGAAAGGTTTACCTACTTCTTATAAATAAAAATCTGAGAACATACACTATTTGTATAATTTCCGTCGATAAAACTGTATGGTCCAAAAATATTTTAATGATAAATGTGAGAGTATTGTCATGTATATGTCTAGTACTACACAAATGAAATCAAATCTAATACTTGTGACATCACGTGATATTTTGGGGAGCAGGCTTATCGCCGTTTTGTATGAATACACTGTAACATGACTAAGTACAACTCAGCCATGAGGTTCTCCTAAAGATGTTTTTGCACACTTTTCTCATCCTTGATAAATTAATTAGACTTGTGAAATTAGAAGCCACATTGGTTTAAGCCCGACTTGGTATTAAACTCATCTCCTGCATGAGTAGCAGTGGTTCTCCCACAGAACTACCACAGTTGTATTATCTTACATTAAATGTTGGAACTGATTTATTTCTTTGATTAATCGAATATTGACCATAAGTACCTAAATATCTCAATTGTAGTTCTATATTACTCCAAAGAAAAAAGTGAAAACGTATTTTTGATTTCTATCTAATTAATAGCAACGGAAGTAATATATGTCAAATAATACACACCAGCTCCGCCACACCTATAATCTGCCTTAGTCATTTGCCGACGGTGACATTGTAAAACGTCCAGCTTATGTGGACGGAGATAATGAAAATAATTGAGGCGAAATTAATACCAAATTAGAGGGTATAAGTAATGCAGTAATAGCAGAGTACTATGTGCACAATGTACGTAGATATATCAAACAAGTAATGAATGGGTGATGGACATCCTCGCGATGACGGTAGATGGTCTTCCGTTGCTGGCAATGCCATGGTCACTAAACTGTCACCGGGACATTATCTAACAAATTACTAGTTACGGAGTACAATAAAGCATATTCTTTTGATATACGTCGTTCCCATAACAAACGAATACACTATTATATAGAGATCAACATTGAATTTGGATGGAATTTTTTTTAGATGCAGAGGTATATATAATATATAAACTACTTGAAACAGGGTAGAGCGCCCGATTTTTACATGAAATGCCTATGTGTAAAACTTTTTATTCAATATGTTTGTTGCTTTAAGTAATTCGGTATGCAAAGTTTTTTTTTGGTTTTTATTAAATATTTTTATTCGATAGTAAACACGAAAATAAAACACTAATTTGAATATTTTCCATTTAAAATGAGTAATTGTAAAGTTATGATTTTTTAAAGATTGTTCAAGTTTTGTACTTAATGACGTCATCGATCGATAAAATCACGTAGCGACATGGAAATGAAGCGAAATGTTTTATAAAAATGTTGCTGATTGCAAAACATATCACGAATTTGTGATGTCAAATGAAATTATTACGATATTATACTAAACAAACCTATGATTTTCGATATTTTATTAATAAACTGCAAAACCGTATGTCTTTGAAACAACATTGAAGGTCAAACACTGTTACAGTTTTTTGATAACATAACAGTCATCTTAGCTTCAATTGATATAATTTCAAGAAAATATTGTTTATAACCATAATATCTCGAAATGGTTTTGTAATCAGCATCACTTTAGTAAAACTTTGCATACCGAATTGGCAATAGAATAAAATGCCAAACAAGATTCAGAAATTCTTTACAAACGTACTATTTAGGTTAAATAAAGTTTTAAACAAACTCTATGCGGAAAGATTGCTATAAAAAGAGAAACTATGTATTTATATTTTATCGGTGTATATAGGAGTAAGTAAGATATATAAATGCCTGTAATAACAGCCATCAATCATTAATAAATGTTTAGCGGTGATTGCCGTAAATAAAAATTATTTGTTTTTTTAGTTACGAACGCAAATTTACAATAGTATCATACTGATTCTCGGTTATGGATGGACGGTTATAATATGAAATCTTCGTTACCTTAACTTGGAAAAATCAAAGGTACACAGATAATGTAGGCGTATACCATTATCATATCTTAATAATTCATTATTATTTAATAAAATAACCGTGTCCCACATTAGTTTGCCAAATCAAATAAGTGACGTCGTCGTCGATGTACCAAAATACGTGAATCAGATAATAATTCAAGGTAAAGATAAAATAATATTTTGAAGATAGATAAGTTAATATCGGCACTTATGTATTTCGGAATAGCAGAAGGTACCTAGTCGGAAAACAGGTGTGAAGAAATCAAATTATCGTAAGGCACTTGACTGCATTTTTTACAACGTTTTACGTATCTAACCTGTTCAGCCCAGCTAGTACGAGCGGTGTTTAAACAGTCATCTCTTACGCACCTACTTAGTATCGTATACTGCCATCTCATTCAACCGTTATCGTGTCGATAAAATAGCGCTCGTGCTTTCCCTTCTGGGTTCTGCTGTAATATTAGTTGTCGTATATGTATATATGTTTTAGGACCTCTATCTACGTTATCATTGATCGACGCCGTGAAAGATTTATCAAACAGTTTTTGTTATAATGAAGTTATCATAATAGTATGTACATTATAATTTTATACTTTTATAATCATACGAGTAATTAATCTAATTCTAATGTATTCTATAAACGATTCGAACTTGTAACTGTCAAGCTGTGTAGGTAGAGCTGGCTTGAAATAGCACTAACACATTATTTTGAGCGTGTGACGTAAAAGGCGAAAAAATGGTACGTAAACGATTGTTAGGTAATGTGACTGAAGACCTATCACCAACTATCCTTCACCATCCAAAAGTGGCTAAGGAATTACAAATTCTGAAATTTGGCATACCATTTTGGGATGTATAGCCGTGAGTATATGTATGTAGGTTTTATTGATTTGATTTTATTGTGCCTCGTTCGGGTGCAGACGACATCAAATAATGTAAACTTCTTTTTCTGAATAAATTATCGATGTTATTATTAACCCAGTATGTAATTGTTTCTTTAGTATTTAAAAAAAAACTCAAATTGGCTTGAAATACTTATACGCAAAAAATCAAGTAAATTCATAAAAAAATCACCATCATCATTCCGTTCCCGGCCTCATTTATTTACAAGTAAGGTAAATCAATAAATATGAACTGCCTAACCCACAAAGGAAATAGATCCGCAATTACATAAGTACTTATGCATGTGTGTTTTAGATTGCAAAATCGCCATTTTGCTCGCAGGCGAGAAATTAAGAAGAGGGTCTGAGCTGCCTCAATAGGCTTAATTGCACAGAGGTCAAATTAATTCCTTCTAATCACCCATCGCTTGGCCAAGACATGAGTAAACAATTGATACACGAACACTATGGGACATTTGTTTCTGGCTTTTTTAAAGAATGGAATTGACTTTAGCGGTGTTTTATATCTTTTAAGTGGTTGTCGGAAATTTTACAAATTAAATAATTGATCGGTGATCAGATCAGTTTTCTTAATGTTATACATCTGTACATCTTCACGAATGATCTTAAATTTATTGACTTGTAGTTGTCTGGAAGAGATCGACTTTAGTGAGAAGACCGCCAATTGTTGGTATCTATTCTGTAATCTGTTTTGTTACATTTATTTATAATAAGTTTTTCTATTATATTATTTACGATTAACATATTTTTGCCTTAGCAGAATTAGCTAGTGGACTGGATAGTAGTAAAAATCCTTTTAATCGCCTTTTGTATCTTCATTATATGTGAAATAATTTATGGTAAACGTAACAATAGTATTCTGTTGCCGACCTACATAGGCATACATTTAGTAGGGTAGCCAGAGCTTCAGATTTTTAAATTCTTCAGCCACTTCCGGATGTTGAGTGGGGAAGAGATTGAAAATTAAGGTTGTTGGTAATGGGTCACCAGCCAACCACTGACAGAAATGGATAAGTGCTTTTCTAAGACGACAAATGACAGATAAGAGTGACGTGCTCTTAGAACTATCAATATAAATCAAAGTGGTGGTGGACCCTTGTGGCCCTTATAAAAAAATAAATGGCAATATTGGGGCCGCCCCTAAATCTGGCAACCCTAGGCCTAGGCCTCGCGGGCCTAGCCATGCAAGGGTAAATCCACCACTGTCTAATAGATTGTATATTCATGTTTAGGCAGTCTTATTAAGTAGGTACATAAAGAAGTGCTTTGATCAGTCTTCGTCTTGCCTACACATACACATACTTTGATAATTATTTAAACTTAAAAATAAAATATACTGAATTTTCTACATATTTTGCTTTATAAGATTTTGTTCTAAGGAAGGAAAAATCAAATCTTTATTTTCTTTTTAAAACTAAACAACATACACTTAACCTTCTCAAATAAAAACTACTAAAAAAAACAAAACAAAAGACAAATCTTATACTTCCCAAAAACAAAAAAATAAACAAATACTTTATCTTAATTTTAAATAGAAAAGTTAATAATCAAACCTATATTCTAGTATATTCGCATTCGCATCCGCATTCGCGAATGTCAACAACAGATATTCGCATTCGCATTCGTATTCGCGAATGCTTAAAAACTGATATTCGTTACATCTCTACTGTCTATACTTCATGTTGTAAGTTACTCAGACACTTTTACTTCTTTGTAACACGCAAATATATATAGAAATTACCAGTTTTTTAAAACCTATGTAGTGACTTCGAAGATTGTTCTGTTATGAGTTAGATTAAACAAATTAACATTACAAGCGTTTGACTTTTGAACTTTTTGATTAAATAAGATAAGAGCTAGTCTTATGAAGGAGCTGCGGTGACGAAGATGGGAAATACAAATTTACATTAGAAATAGAAGTATAACAATACATTATTTTGTTATATATATATTATGCAGCACTTTCCATTCGTTTTGTATTAGAATTTACTGTACTTTCATCTAATCTGGGATGTAATCGAATGTATTTATTGAATACTTTGTAAGTATTTTCATAGAAAAGTTCATATTACATATGAATATTTATTTCCACAACATGTTTTTTCTTTGGCTATTCAGAATTCGTATATTCTAATTATCATCTTGAAAATGTACCTTTTTATTTCTATCTACTATCGGAATTCTTAGAGATTATCATTTTCTTGTTTATTTTTAATATGTAAAAGTTATGTTAGTATAATAGTATAAATATATTCATTGTGCGAATAGTGATTCGCTATAACTTCCTCAAAGGACAGTAGAAGGATGGGTAGCATTTAACGAGATATCAAAGAAGTTAAACTCCTCACTAAAAACTGCTAATTCAGTTTAAAAAACTAGTTTGATATTAATTTAGTATAGTGTGCATTGAAAGAACATTGCGGATTGAATAATTAACTCTTTAAAAAACATCATTGTGTGTATTGTGCAGATACTTTCTATTTTCTTTTATCATTTTTTTTAGTTAGTATAATGCTAATTAACAATGTTATATTGATCTCATTAACAATCAAATCAGTTATTTCTAGTTTTTAATAGCGTATTAAAATAATAACATAGTCGGCAACTCGGGCTTATTAAGTTATTTGTGGGCTATGATACATACATACATACATATACTCATGGCTATAAATCCCTTAACGGGGTAGCCAGAGCTTTGGAATGAGGAATTCCTCAGCCACTTTTGGAAGTTGATTGGGGGAAAGATTGTAATAATAAATGTTTTTGGTGACGGGTCTCCAACCAAATCGCCCAAAAATCACTTAAAAAGCCCCTAGTCGCCTCTTACGATCACCCACGGGTAGAAATGGGGTAGTGTTATTCTAAGCCGACTCTACACGGCAAATATACATCTATGATACATCTCCCCTTTTATTTTCTAAACATAGCGGAAATTTAGATTTCTACGGCTCTTAAAGGATTACAGCAGTGAGAAGAGATTGTTACGCAATACACACGTACACACTGAATAATAATATTTCTTTTATGCTATAAACTAGATTTAATGAACTCATCAACAATCAACACAGTTATTTCAAGTTTCTCCATTCTTCATTCAGAAGAACTGTATATACGTTTTCACAATAGTAAGTATTATATAGCTAGAGAGTTCCAGAACATTTGTAGCCAGGTATGGCACAAATGAACATCATCAGAGGATACAACGGAAGCTACATTTCGTATTGTGAGGGGCACTCCTGCGCATGCGATTCATGCGTGGCGACCTCAATTGGCTGATTGATCTTTATGACTTGTTGTGAGCTACCGATATAAGAAAAAATAATCAATTTTGAGCTACTTCAATTATGGTTTTAAATATATGTAAAACGTATATATTTTTTCGTTGTTGTATTATTTCGAATCATTTCATACTTACATAACTTGGACCGTGTTACTACTAAACTTTTAAAATATATACGTGACAATAGAAACAATAAAATAAAAAGCAATTAAATTGAAATTGTAAGTTTTGTTAACAGTTAAATTGTAATTGTAAGTACGTTTCAATTCATATTCAATCGTACAGTCTCAATGGAAACAGAAGTAATGATATTTTGTGTGCATATTAATATAATGACGGAAAAACATATTTATTCGGAAAATGAATAGTTAATTCGTTGTGTAGTGTCGGCTTCGCATAGAATTAACCCATTTCTTCACCCTTAAGAGCTGATCCAGAGATCTTGAGGCTTTTTAGAGAGTTGGAGACCAAACACCACACCACAAACAAAACACCGTCCTTTACAAACTTTACCCATTATAACTTTTTCAAAAATTTCTTGTTCTGATGCTATCTTGTATAGGAAGATACAAAGGAAATATCAATCTCTAAATGATTCTGCACAGTACACTTTGTACTACATTAGCCTCTACTTTGAATTTATATATTCCTAACTTCAGACCTCGAGCTGTTAAAAACGTAAACACTTTTAATTTACCTACTTGTAAAAGTCTAAGAGCTCAGCACGACCCATTCATTCATATGAGACGCCTATATAATACTTTGAACAATAGACTTGACATTTTTGTGGGTCTCAACCGTTTTAGATCACAAATAAGAAATGTATCTCAAAACAAACAAAAGTAAAGTTACAAAATTTAAATTGTTGATATTACTACTCTACTTCCTTAGTTGTTATTTTATTTTACTTTTATTTTTATTTTACTCTGTCTTGTTAGGTTTTTTCACAATATTATTATTATTATTAACTAGTGTACTTTATAAATATTTAAGAGTTTAACGTTTACACACATAAATTAAATAATTAAAAAAAAAAGCTGTCAACACACAATTAAGGACATAACTAGAACATAAGGCATTAAGCATGTTATTTATCATGTACTGTTTCATGTCTGTAGTTTGATGCATATAAATAAATAAATAAATATTGTAAGAAACTAACAAGACGAAATTGGGAATATGATTTTAAGCAGTATTGAATATTAAACTTGTCCAAGGTTAGGGTAGACATTTTATTAAGCAAATTCATATATATATATATATATGATATAACGAAAACACAAGGATATAAATACAATATTCCCAATCTATATATTTCCAAGAAATGAACTGGACTGGACTCATTAGGGGAAAAAGACTGAGAAATAATATGGTTCATCATAACACTTGAGATGGGTTGGATCTATTCAGTAGAAATAAATGGATAATCAGCGATAAAAATAATGAATCGTTATTGTTTTTGGCTTGGTTTACTCAGCCAAAGAGTTGTTCTACAAAGCATTTTATTAAAACATGATTTTTCTTTTGCCTATAAAGCTGTATTTTTCCCGTGAATCTTGTAATTATATCTAAAACTATTTTGGTTTTAAATATCGTTAGAACACTACTTTCATTTTACTACAATGATGTTATATCAGATTTTATACATAACTTTAGGAGTTTATAACGGATGTCGGTAACAGGTGTGGTGGTGTTACTTTTGTGTATTCCCCGTTAATAAATGATTTGAAAAAATAACCATAGTTAACATTACAATTTGAAGAAGAAGAAGAAGAAAAAACTTTTATTTGTTGCCAGTCGCATATAAACATGTAAATATTTTTACAAAATAAATGAAGGAAATAAACATTTAACAATAAAAACAGTGTTGATCTCACATAATGCGCGAAAACAACAAAATGGCGTCTGACTCAGCGTTGTCGTTGTGAATTTTACCTCACAACACTGATTTTCAGTCAGCGCCAGACTTCTTTTCACCTCATTATAATATAAACAATTAATTCATTTAACCATAGAATTATAATATTTTCCAAAACAAAACGTGGCTCTAATAAGATATAAATGAGATTAGGTAACAGAGCCGATTATACTACACTGTACTTATTCTCACTAGTCGTTTTCAGCAATGGCCAAAATTTTGCCATAATTTCAGTAATATAACTTTCGTGCTTTACACAAATCACATTTATTGTATCCGATTGTAGATGCATGGTATGCATCGTATATACCGAATTTTATAAAAGAAGTGCCCTTTTCTTTCATGTTTTATAAAAAATATTAGTTTGTTTTTGCTTCACGTATTAATGTTTAGTTTTATGGGGACTCAATATTGATAATTTTGGACTTTTTGCCAATGAATGTTACGATGCCTATTAAGCCATTAACAGAGCGATTGGTAGTCAGCCATTGGTGTAGCCCAGTGTGAAGAAATGAAAATCTTTCGTGGTAGAAGCTCCCAAAATACGAAAGAAGTATTTTATATAATTTGATTTTATGTTAAAATAATAAGGCTTCATTTGTCTTACTCATGGGAAGTGTTTTATCCATCAATCCATAGTAAATATTTTTATGTGCAATTTTTTGCTACTTTATTACAATATTTTACGCTATTAAAAATAAAAACAAAGAATTTTTCAAATATAGTTAAATATGTAAAAGTTTTAGATACGACACAAAAATTTTACTATACTATTGTGAAGTGTTTCAATAATTTGTGTTTAAATATCCATTATAGCTATCATCAAAAAAGATAAGATTCGGCTTTTATATACTAAAATAAGATAATGAATCACATACTTGAAATAGTGAATAATGCGTGTAATGTAATTTTGTACTGCAAAAGTATTATCAACATGAGTTTAGGTGACTAAGAAAGCAAGATTTTCTTTGCAACTTATTTCTCTACACTGTCCTTTTAGGTCTAAAAGTTTGTCAGGATCAGGATCGAGCAAAGTGGTGATCGATACTCTCTACTTACCCTGCCTGTAGGAGTGTATGTTCCTTAATTAAAATACTTAACTTTTATAAACAGCGTATATTTAATTAATTAATACATTTAAACAAACTTGTCGAAAACGAATCATCAAATCATCTAAGAGTGAGAAAATGCATATGTTTTTTAAATATTTATTATCATATATGTATCTGAGCAGGAGGTGTCAGGATCATACAAGGAACCAAACAATAGTCAACTAATATAGTTAATTATATTACCTTCTTAACAAATGTTATGAAATTAGAAAATATATAGTCAATAAAAAATGCTAATAATTATCCATAGTTTTTTTTTTAAATTATATTATTTAAGGAAAAATCAAAACACCAAATACCTGTTCATTTTCGTAAAAACTGTCGAAAGTTCACAAACACTCAAATTCACCTCACTAGGCCAATCATGGCCCAAGAATATCAGGTTTTCCACCGAAACACTCACGTAATTGCAATCACGGCTCGTTACGGAGCACAAGGAAACCACAATGCGAGAGGGAGCACCAATGGCCGTCGACGGAACACATTCGTTGAATTGATTCAATTGAGCGCTCTATCCAAGTTCTCCTCGAGCTCTGAAGATCTCGGGACTAAATACAGTTACCAACTAATCCGTTATCACTCCGCGTCCTTCTACTAATGGTATCATAGGACTTGACAATTTCGGATCACTTTGTCTCGCTAACCGACATATCTGTCGTATCAAAATTGTTCTGATTGGCCGGCTAGCTGTTGCAGCTAGTTTATGATAAGTGTGAGCAAACAATCGTCTTTGTTTTGATATAGAGTCAACAAGACTGATAACAGCGTAGCGCGTTTGCACGATTGCTTAATTGGACTTTTGATAATGCCATTAGTTGATATGTTTTTAATGAAGTATTCCCAAATTTTTCATCGTGGTATAAATGTTGTGAATGGCTTGCTAAATGATTATAAAAGGGATTAATCGAAAATTTTAATGTACTAGTTAAATGGTAAATGTCCTACATAAAATTACTGAATCATAAGATATGGGATCTTATTAAATTTACTTAAATGCATAATTACTGACTACTTACGTGAAATTTTGACTGCCATGGTTGTACGATCATATAAATTGTTACTTTTAAGGGTATGGAACGCAAGCCATTAAATTAGAGACCAAGCTTGAGAAAGGTGGGTATGGTTTTGGCACACAGAGAGGATGTATGAAAGTAAATTAATGAAATAAATATACATCGGCAGCGCTCAAGAGGATGATAATCAAGTAGAGGACCACCACCGAAATGACTCTTGGAACGGAAAGATAATATACTCAAGGTACTTCTATTTAAGAACATAATCTGTGTAAAATGTTTTAACTGTGATGTACAATAAAGAGTCTTCTATTCATTCTACTCAAAATGAATATGAAAAAAAAACCGGCCAAGTGCGAGTCGGATCGCGCACTAAGGGTTCCGTACTATCATATATATAGAAAATCCCGTTTGTGTGAAAATCATGGGAGCCAAATTAGGTAAGTAATTTGATTTATGACGTTTAAAAATAGAACTACGGGCTAGATCTCATTCAAACCAATTTTCGTTAGTAGTTTGTATAGTAATACATATCATATATTTTTTTCAGTATTATCATGCCCATATTTTAGAAGTTACGGGGGGGGGACACACATTTTACCACTTTGAAAAAGTCTCTCGCGCAAACTATTCAGTTTTGAAAAAAATGATATAAGAAACCTCAACATCATTTTCAAATACCTTTTGATAGATACCCCACACGTATAGGTTTGATGAAAATAAAAATTTGAGTTTCAGTTCTATGTATGGGGAACCCTAAAAATTTAGGTTTTTTTTTCAGATTTTATTTTAAAATCTTAATGCGGTTTACAGAATACATCTACGCACCAATTTGCTATAATGTAGTTCTTATAGTTTCGGAATAAACTGGCTGTGACATACGGACGGACGGACGGACAGACGGACAGACATGACGAATCTATAAGGGTCCCGTTTTTGCCATTTGGCTACGGAACCCTAAAAAAAAGACATGAATAAAAAGATTATTGATTGTAAATGAAGCTCCAGAGGTTTGCCAGCATCGTACAGAGTGACGGTCTATAGTCACTGCCTACCTCAGTTGGTATTAATGGCGTGAGTTTATGTACTAGTATGAATATTTCAGTTGATACATATCTTAATAGCGAAGGAAGATGCTGTGATGAAATTGACATGATAGGTATGCACGCAAAGCGGCGATAGGGCCTGCGCTCTGTGTTCAGGCCAATGTGGGTACTCAGAACAACAGTTGATTATATGTCTCATGATTTGCAAAAGTGCTAGTTGGCATACCTCAGCATTTACTCACAACAATAAGCTGAGTCGGGACTATTTCATCCGGGAGAAGATGGCGATGATCAGATTTGTAAATATTTGAATACGTAAATTACTTACTCGATAAAAATTTAATTAAACTTTCAATAATTACGATAAATAATGTAAGTGTAAATATGAGATTATTTATTTATTCAAGCATATTAATATTACTATAGTTTTTTTAACACATACATACATACATATACTCACGGCTGTAATTCCCTAGAAGGGGTAGCCAGAGCCTAGGAATTATAAATTCCTCAGCCACTTTTGGAAGTTGCGTGGGGAAAAGATGGTGAAATAAAGGTTTTTGGTGATGGGTCTCCTACCGCATCGCCCAAAAATCCCTTAAAAGCCCCAATACCGTTAGTCGCCTCTTACGATCACCCACGGGTAGAAATGGGGTAGTGTTATTCTAAGCCGACACTACACGGCATTTTTTCACGGAGTTTTTTTAAAGATTAGTAAAATAAGAAATGTAGCCGTACAAACTACAGAATTACACAATAATCATTTAAATAGTTCTTATTCTTATATAAGACTCTTAAAAACTCTAAAAAGCTAATAATTATTAAGTTTCATATATAATAAATAACATAGATCGATGAAAGATTTCAGAATTAAGATTAAGAATCGTTATATACGCATTTATAATTAAACAGAAACAAAACTGATACTTAAATCTAATTAACTACTGTTTCGCCCCGGCTTCGCACAGATGATGTTAATTTTTTTCACTGCTTACCCCTAAGATGTTTTGCGTGATGATACATATCCTATTTCCTTTTTCTGGTTCTAAGCCACCTCTCCAACAATTTTCAGCCGGATCGGTTCATCTATTTTCGAGTTATAATTAGTGTAACTAACACAACTTTCTTTTCTATATATAGACTAGTTGACCTGTCTTGTTGATCTTCGAACTGTCACCAAAGTTTTTTTTTCGAAAGCATTGGTGCTGCTGACCTGTGCAGCTTCACCATGTTTTTGTGTGCCGGGCAGCTGAGGGCCGCCCTGGCGGGGCAAAGGAGTGTACCTAAGCTAAATCGGATAGATAATCACAAGAGTTTAGTCTGAACAGTAGGGCAAACACGAGCGCTGTTTTATCGACACGATAACGGTTAGAATGAGATGGCAGTATACGATTCTAAGTAAGTGCGTAAGAGATGGCTGCTTTATCCCACGCGATAACTTGTTTAAACACGGCTCGTGCTAGCTGGGCTGAAGTATTTATAACAAATAATTTAAAAGAAATCATACCGCGATGTCGAAAGCAACTACTCGCGCCATCGAGTATACAATATATATGTCGTAGGATGATTTGATGTTTAGGTTTTTTGCAAAAAACCTAGGGATTTTGCAAAAATCCGGATAATTTGACAACGGTTATAATATTTTCTAATCTTACTAGGTTTTTTGCAAAAAAAACTAGTTGGTTTAGTAAGATTGTACTTCTTTAATGCTGATTGGCTGATTTTTTATTGCTCGCCTACACTTATTCTGATTGGTTCGTCATTGTGGTATTGAGATATTATAGCTAGAATTATAAAGAGTAAGAATTGACAATACTTATTTGATACTTGGAATTAAATATATTTTTTACTCTTTTCTTGGAGTAAAATTATTATTATTAATTATTATCAAGTTACCCCAAACTAAGTAACACCTGTATTATGGGATACTAACTCAGCGATATATTTAATACTAGTGGATCGTCCCAGCTTCGCACGGGTAGCGTTATTTTTTAAATATCTAAGGTTTCTTTCTTCAGTCACTGCTCAAGCATTGTGAAATTCATCGCAATGTTTTGAATTTATAAAATTTATAGCACTCCCTAAACAGTGTAGTTTGGTGATTTAGAATGCGCTTTAATGAACGGTTCAGTATTTCCGTTTAATCGAAAACTTTGGAATAAAACGCTATGAAGTATTTATATCAATCTAAAAAATAAATCATTACGTGTTGTAGGATGCAACTACTGGCGCCATCTAGTATGTTATATGTATATGTAATTAGTAACGATTCGGTTTTGGTCACGGGCGCGATGGCTTATTTTATGTATAATTTCGGTGTTTCTCTACCGATTTCTATGATTCTTTTTTTATTGAATAGGTAATAATGTTACCTTTTTTAAATTAGGGATGAGTGAGAGGTTTAAAAACGTAAGAGTAAACAAATATAATCAGAATGTTCCGAACTGCTAAGCTATCAGGAATTACACGTGTTATTGTGAGTCAACCGTAAAAGATAGACAAAAACTGCTGAGGATTTTTTTAGATAATTTTATGAAGAATATTTCCGTCATACATGATTTCTATGTAAGTTTAACCATTAAGGCTGCACACGCGACGGAAGCTTAAAAAATGTAGTAACTTCTCCCGTTTTCCCAAAATTCCCCTTTACTACTCTGCTGGAAAGTATACAAAAACCTGTCCAGGAGTATGGAGAATAATTGTACCAAGTTTCGTTAAAATCCGTCGAGTAGTTTTGTTTTCATAAGGAACATACAAACCGACAGACAGACAGACAGACAGACAGACAGACAAAAATTTTACTGATTGCATTTTTGGCATCAGTATCGATCCCTAATCACCACCTGATAGTTATTTTGAAAATATATTTCATGTACAGAATTGACCTCTCTACAGATTTATTATAAGTATAGATAATATAATACACATATGCTCATCACATAAATTTTGCTCTCAGCGGGGATCAAACCCGCAACCTCCAGACCGAAAATCTAATCACCTATCCACTCGGCCACGGACGTCTTCAATATAGGTAGGAACAATAAAGAAAGTACGTTTTAAATTGTAGTATTGAGGAATTATAGCTAGAGTTATAAAGGGAAACGACAATACTATTTTTATACTTAGGAACTTTTTGTAACTAAAATTAAAATAACAATCAAGGAAGTACGTCTTAATTAACAACCAATCAGAGATGACGTGTTTATGAGGCACTGCAATCGACCAATCAGTGTACAGTATCCATAAAAGCTGACATTTCGTTTCGGAGTCATACTAAACCAACTAGTTTTTTTGCAAAAATCCTAGTAAGATTAGAAAATATTATAACCGTTGTCTAATTATCCGGATTTTTGCAAAATCCCTAGGTTTTTTTGCAAAAAACCTAAACATCAAATCATCCTACGACATATACATTAGTAACGCTTTGGTTGGAAATGTTTCTATTCACCCTACATCGCTACACTTAGCGTGTCTATCGCGATAAAAGGTTATGGTCTTTTGATGCTCCTGTGGGAACCCTTACGAAATCCGGAATAAATGATATCCTATATTTTGGCCAGGTATATAACCTACATTCATGCCAAATTTGATCAAGATCGGTCCGGAAGCATTAACGTGATAACCGGTCATACAGACAGAAGACGGACAGTCATTTTTTTCAAAAATAGCAAATTTAGCTTCATTATCGAAAATTTAACATAATCCTACGGTTATTAATTTTTTTTCTTCAATGTACAGTTTTGACCCCGGTACAGTCTTATTATAGTATAGATAGATATAAAAAAATATATTATATAAATTTGCTCCTCCGGGCAAATGTTAGGATGCATATATTTTTAAGTGTACATAGCCTGGTGTACCAAATCCCGTTGTTCAATAGGTTGCTAAGATGATACAAACTATGACCATATAGTGCTAAGTTCCTAAATCAAAGCAAATGAAACTGGAGTTATTCTATAGTTCTGTACCTAATAACTTGAAATGTAGTATAGGAGCTCTTTTTTGTATTTTATTTAATAAGCACTGAAAAAAAAAGATTAAGAATTCTTCCCTAAATAGGTGAATTGGAGTGTGAATTTTATATGTAGGTACTTTTCGTCAATTCTGGACTAAATAGTCTGAAAATCGATACGTTTGTTTTTGATTTCAATTTTAAATAAACTATGTCGATAAGAGCCCAAGAAACACGTCGAAGCCGCATATCAGCCAAATCAAGGCATTGCTGTATCCTTTCAGCATTTTGAACTGGTTGTGTAAAAGGCATATATACGGCTATACGGCTACTATACGGCTTATTTGGGCACAAATTTTACGGCTTTAGAACGTACATTGGCATTTGCATGAGTTAATTACGGCTAACGGCCGTAAAAAAACATTATATTGGACAATGAAAAGGCGAATGGCCGTAAAAGAGCATTTTTTGCTTCAAACAACATGCCAAAGGCCGCAAAAAAGCACTGCTGTTGTCAAAATACGAGCCAACGGCATTAGAAAAGACTCATAATGGTCATTCAAAGGGCCAATAGCATTGTATCTGTCAAATATACGGCCAACGGCATGAAACTATTTTTACAGTGTCATTGCAAAATTATCTCTAACACCACGGCAAGGGTGATATTATCAATTAAACGTGATTCATTTATGTCAATGGATGAACGACGATGGCAGTGAGAGTGAAGTGACTTGACAACCATATTTATTTTATAAAAATATAATTTATAAAGTGTTAGTATTAGTTTAACTATAATTCTGTGCTTAAATTACTGCGCTTTGATTTTTACTGTGAATGTCTGTATAGTTTCCATTAAAAATTTTCACGCGCCTTCGATTTATTGTAGTTTTTGAGTAAAAAATGTGTGAAATGACAAAATAATTGTACATTCCGAGCATAATTTGAGTTTTGTTGGCTTATTATTAGTAGTTATAGTTGTTTGAGGAGTTAAAATTGAAGTGCCAGCATAACACAAAGGATTATTTCTCTTAGAGAAAATAGATTAGAATGTTGATCTTTATGCATAATAAAATATTAACGAAATGGTGCCACCATTATTACAATTTGGAGATCCTTGAAGTTGAAAAAAAACCCTCACTTTCCAATTAATATGTGATATGTGAATATTATAAAGGTATTAAAAAATATATATGATTTATATGTTATTGAATTCCTTTTTTCATACTATTTTTCTGTTAAAACTTTTTCATTTTTTTTTCTTTTCTTAATGGAAACTTTATATTTAGTAATTATCCCTCTCCAATCAGGGACCATTCATACTTTTTTTAGTTAGCACAAACAAATTTAAGTCAGATTTAAAAAAAACATGATAGGTAACATTGTACGGAACCCTCTTCACGCGAATTCAACTCTCACTTGTCCTCTTTTTTTAGAAATAATAAGATAACCTCAAATATTTTCCTTCTCATGGCTGCCTAATGGTTGACAAATGCATCAAAATGGATGTAAATACGGCTTGAGGCCTTAAAATAAGCCAAGTATATCTGGTTGATTTGCTGTTAGCCGTTCAAACAACACACAGTTGACCTTTGAAATGCTTGCCGTAAATTGGCATCCTGTCGTGCTAATGTACGGCTTTAGACATTTATTCTTCATATCTTCATGAGTTTACGCGGCTTTTGGCTTGATATTACGACAGATTAATGCCACTATACGGCCAATGGCACTTGAATCCACTAAGAGCCGCAAAACTGGATTGAATTATACCAATATCTGACCGCTTTGCGGCTTTAGAGCGTTAGAATGATTTTGGAGTGCCAATATAAAGCCTTAAGACGTGTGGCAAACTTATATACGAGCTTTTACGGGCTTTAAGCTCTGCATAGGTATAGAAAAAGATAGTTAGAGGGCTTTTCGTGTTACTTGGGAGGGACACAATTCTTCCCTAAAGAGTTGAATTAGGGGTATAATTTTGATTGATTAGATGTTTGGTTCTCAATCATCTTCACAGAAACCAGCCTTATGTCACGCACACGAAGTTGCGCGGGCCAATTAATCTTCTATTTATTAATGGTAAAACTGACTGATCGATTTAAAATTAGCGCGCAGACAAAACGATTATATCAGGAAACTTAAAAATTTCTCTAGCGATTTCTTTTAATATGTAAGTAAGAAGGGAATTTCAGAATTTCAATTGTGAAACAAGGGTGTGAAGTTTATATCGGCCAAGTCGAGCCAAGCGAAGCGCACGGGCACTACCTACCTTTTCTCAAAGCACTTTGTCGTTTTTTTGAACCCTCATAATTACTTGGGTTTGGATTATGCTAGATCAACAAAATTTTCGAAATATATTGTCAATAGTGGATCGGCCCAGCTTCGCCCGGGTAGCGTTGTTTTTTAAATATCATAGGCGTCTTTCTTCAGTCACTGCTCAAGCATTGTGAAAATTAGCGCAATGTTTTCAATTTATTAAATTTATAGCACTCCCTGAACAGTGTAGTTTAGTGATTTTGAATGCGCTTTTATGAACGGTTCAGTATTTCCGTTTATTAGCAAATTTTTGAATAAAAAGCTATGAAGTATTTTTAACAATCTAAAAAAGAAATCATTACGTGATGTAGGATGCAATTACTGGCGCCATCTAGTATACGTATTACGTAAATGTGCTGTGTAGTGTCGGCTTTGCTGTGTAGTGTCGGCTTTGCTGTGTAGTGTCGGCTTAGAATAGCACTACCCCCATTTCTTCCGGTGGGTGTACGTAAGAGGCGACTAACGGTATTGGGGCTTTTTAAGGGATTTTTGGGCGATGCGGTTGGAGACCCATCACCAACAACCTTTATTTTACCACTCAATTTCCAAAAGTGGCTGAGAAATATCTAATTTCTCAGCTCTGGCTACCCCTTTTAGGGATTTATAGCCGTGAGTATATGTATGTATGTATGTAAATTAGTAACGATTTGGTTTTGGTCACGGGCGCGATGGCTTTATTTCATGTATAATTTCAATGTTTCCGTACCGATTTCTATGATTTTTTTTTATTGAACAGGTAATGATGTTACCTGTTTTAAATTAGGGATGAGTGAGAGTTTTACAAACGTAAGAGTAAACAAATATAATCAGAATGTTCCGAACTGCTAAGTTATCAGGAATTACACGTGTTATTGTGAGTCAACCATAAAAGATAGACACATGCTGTTGCAGATTTTTTTTAGATAATTTTATGAAGAATATTTCCGTCATACATGATTTCTATGTAAGTTTAACCATTAAGGCTGCACACGCGACGGAAGCTTAAAAAATGCAGTAACTTCTCCCGTTTTCCCAAAATTTCCCAAAATTCCCCTTCACTACTCTGCTGAAAAGTATACTATAACCTGCCTAGGAGTATGAATAATAATAGTGCCAAGTTTCGTAAAAATCCGTCGAGTAGTTTTTGTTTCCATAAGGAACATACAAATCGACAGACAGACAGACAGACAGACAACAATTTTACTGATTGCATTTTTGGCATCAGTAACGATCACTAATCACCCCCTGATAGTTATTTTGAAAATATATTTCATGTACAGAATTAACCTCTCTACAGATTGATTATAAGTATAGATAGCGGACTTATTGACATATAAAGTTATAATTGCATTAGCTTTTACACATCATATTTAATTTATATCTAAAAAACGCTGATTTCGTCACTGTCTCACTGATGATCATCAAAATTCTTAGGGTATTTCCTAATGTTGTAGAAAGCTGAAATTTTGTATGTAAGCTAGTATTAGTACACAAACAACTAAAAAATATAAAACTTGTAACTTTCATCCCCCAACCCCTTAAACTAAGGGATGTGAGTTTGTATGAGACCTGTAATTTTCAATTTTGACGCTAGAGGTCGAATCTGATCTAAAACTTGATGCCCCAGATATATATATGTATAGGTACTCCTTGTTTAAAGATAATAATGCTACAAACAACTTACAAAAAGAAATGAATACCCACCAAAAACATTTTCATGTAAAATGTTGCCAAGACGAGCCCATATGACTCGCTCTGTTAAAAAGTTTTCAGATCTCATGCAGAGCCAAGTTTCTAACACTACACGCCCTAACTCTACAAGGCCTAACTTCACAAGCTCTATACTTTAGTCAAAATATGTGGCTTATAGGACTAATGTCCTATATATAAACTATTACTAGTGCTTTTTAAATATATACGAGTATATGTTTAACACAGAAAATCACAACCGTGATAGCTCAGTGGGTAGAACAGGAACACCGCTTATCGTGCAGATGATGAGTATTTTAATCCCGGGTCAGGCATACACCAATTTGTTTTTTCTAAAAACATGTGTGTGTGTGTGTAAACCTAACATTGACACCTTCCTTGACCTTCAAACTACGGCAGTCCAACACAATACAATGTACAATTGAAATTAATTTGCAATAACCTACATAAAATCTTTTAATTGCGTATTTTGTTTACTATTGGGATTCATTTCAATTTACATGTTTGTAATTGTAAGTGATTTATATTTTTTAGCTATCTTAGGTTAAACTTTTTTATGCTTCATCATTTCTGTTGTAAAGTTTTACCTTGTAAGTAAATTAAACGGAGTAATTAAGCAACATCATGTGTTTTAATTAATTTTGTGGCATTTACCTTATCATTTATCATAGCAAATACTACAATAGAACATTAGTCTTAATTTATCGCGGGCCAGACTCAATCTGTCCCATGGACCAAAGTTTCGAGACCCCTACTAGTCGAAACGGTCATGGTTAGTGTTAATCGTTCAAAACATTATCTCAGTAAAGTGAGCTATAAGAGTGAGTTATACAGGGTGTCCCAAGAAATAGTGTCAAGCGGAAGTCCAAGGACAGAATACCCCTAGGGGTACCCGAATTACCCCCATGTACGTTCTGCGACTTTTTGTAGTTTTCGAGATATGATTTTTTTTCATATTTTTTTGTTAAACCTTGGCTTATTTGACATTACTGGTCACAGAGACATCAATTGTTGAGATACAAGCTTGATTTTTCTGAAATAGGTGAACAGTAGCACTTGCAAAAACAAAAGCAATTGTGAGCCGATATGCTAATATTAAGCCATTAAAAAAATGTTGAATCCTAAGTTTGTTAAAATGTTTAACTTAAAGTTCTCTTTTGGAACGATTTAAAAAAAAACTTTTCGAAAAATGTCTCCAAAATTATTTTTAAAAACATTGCCAATTTCGTCAGCTATTTGCCATGTAAATTTGATTGAGCTATCTCCACGACTTCATACTTGAAAAAATGTTTGAATCACAGTAAGTCGAAAAAACTTAATTAAAAGATTGGGCCGAATAAAACTAAAAAAATGTTATTATTGATTGTTTATTAATAAATCACAAAAAGTTTTGCGAAATGTCGCCCTTCCTGCTCGATACAAATTCTACATCGCCTTAAAAAAAAACATTTAGTCGTAAGAACGCTACCCTGTTGCTTTTTATTGTTTCTTCTGCTTGTCTTAGTTTTGTTCGTAATTCTTGGCGTAAACTAAATCTTTATAATACCCCTTAACGAAGAAATCGATGGGATTTAAGTCGGGAGGCTGTGGCGGCCAGGCAAGTGGATCGGCCGTGGGGGGCCCATTGCCTGGCCGCCACGGTCTCCCGACTTAAACCCCATCGATTTCTTCGTTTGGGGGCTACCCTGTTGCTTTTTATTGGTTCTTCTGCTTGTCTTAGTTTTGTTCGTAGTTCCGCTATGTTTCTGATATCCTTGGCGTAAACTAATTCTTTTTATTACCCCCAAACGAAGAAATCGATGGGGTCGTGGAATCGATCAAGCTTGTATCTCAACAACTGATGTCTCTGTGACCAATAATGTCAAATAAGCCAAGGTTAAACAAACAAATATGAAAAAAAATCATATCTCGAAAACTACAAAAAGTCGCAGAACATACATGGGGGTAATTCGGGTACCCCTAGGGGTATTCTGTCCTTGGACTTCCGCTTGACACTATTTCTTGGGACACCCTGTATATAAGTGTGAAACTGAGCATTCGTTAAGCTAAGTCGTTCCGTTTGACATACATATGACATACGTCCACTGCTAGGCCCCCCCCAAAGATTTCTGCAATGACCTATCCTGTACTGCACTGCCATCGTTCGTCGGCTTTCCGCAACTTTTACCAACCTTACCTACCTAACCTAGACCTACCTATACACTGCATCGTCCGGTTTATACTCAAAGGCATCAAAATCTGACGTTATAGGTAAGTTTAAGTGAGCAGTCAAACTCATTTGGGTTTAGTTCACTTGGCTAATGCAAGTCCGGTTTTAAAACGGCTGTGAATCTCTTTGGAATCTCTCGTGCATCTGCATACCAAAACATTCAACCAATCCATTACGAAACGCGCTGCAAAATGCGATTCGATTTGTGATGTTGACATTGACATGACATCAACGTTATGACTACATTGTCAAACTGACATTGACATGCGTAAATTTGTAACCAAGACGCGAGTTTGGTTATGATTTAGATTTATTTTATTCTCAGTTTCTTTTAATTTATAAATTATATGTGTATTATGTAATGAAGATGAATGCCACTAGCCTGTATGTGTCTACTTGCAGGCTGATAATTCTGGCAGACGTAGCTGACAAATCGTCTTGGACAGATTTGTTTCGCTTGGTTCCTTATTTACGACAATCACTGTCCTGCACTGTTTGTGGGAATTTATTAAAGGAGCCTTATACACCTACCACTTCTGGATGCCATCACCATGTATGTAAACAGTGCAAAGGTGGCAGAAAGAAATTAAAACCCTCGTGTAGTTGGTGTAAAGATTACGATCAATACGCTGAAAACTTGCAGTTAAGGATCCTTTTACAGTGTTACAAGAAACTTTGTGAGTATTTTATGGGGACAGATGTTTATAAACTGCTATTAGACGAGGATGAAGTGGTTGCAGGTATAAATGGAGGAACTGTAGCTAGTTCTGCTTTATTAGATTTTATCCAAGAAGGCGCCGGTTTTTCTGATGACTTTAAATGCACAGCAGGACTTTCAAAATCAGCATATAGCATTCTACCATGTGTATATACCAATTCTACATCAACTCAGACACAGGCAGCATCATCATCTTGTTTAGAAAGTCGGAATTCTAAAGACAGTCCAAATACAAGATCTACATCTAATGGATCCCCTCAGTACTCAGTGATGTATGCTGGATCTGGAAACAAGATAACAATCAAAAGAAAAGCTGTTGATGACAGTGAAGTTTTGCTCAATGAACCGTCAGCTAAAGAAAGCAAGGTAAATGAAATTTATTTTAATATCCCAACTGAAAACTGTGGCTATGGTTTTATGTAATACCATAGCAAAGCTTAGATCTTATTTTTAAATTATATTTTTAACCAAGCAAACACTATATGTCTAAGTGATTATACATTACTTTATTATGCTTACTATGTTGCAATTATTTAAGTTAGCTTCTTAAATGAAAGAAAATGATTGGTTAATGGTTGGACTGCATTTGTAGAAAGTGTAGTTGTAAAGTTAAAAAAAAATACATACATATACTCACGGCTGTAAATCCCAAAAAGGGTAGCCAGAGCTTCAGAGCTAGAAACTCCTCAGGCACATTTGGAATTGATAGGGGATAAGATGGCAGGAATAAAGTTTCCTTGGGGATGGGTCGCCAACCGCATTGCCTAAAAATTACTTGAAAAAGCCCTATATTGTTAGTGGCCTCTTACGACACCCATAGGTAGAAAAGGGTTGTTACATTCTAAGCTGGCTATATGGCAAAAAAAAGAAATTAAAATATGGATTTTTGACCACTAGATTGGTATTTGTAAGGTTGCATTAGTTATATATGAAATAATAATAATTTACATATATTCAGCTTGTGCTAGTTTATGCACAATGTAATATTGCTTATGTAATTTGTTTTTTCTTTTTCAGTCAAACCATAGTTTCAAAAAGCCTTCCAACCGATCTCGCAGTTCTACTAATAATAAACGGAAAGGTTGCCGTTGTGGAAATGCCACTGCCACGCCTGGAAAATTAACATGTTGTGGCCAAAGATGTCCATGTTATGTAGAGAGTAAGCCATGTACTGAATGTAAATGTAAAGGATGTAGAAATCCACATAGGCCTGATGGGATGAAGGTTTGTTTATTCATTTACATACATACATATACTCACACTCGTAAATTCCAAAAAGGGGTAGCCAGACCTTCACAAAATTCTTCAGTCACTTTTGTTTCTGGTGTTGGGTCTCCAACCGCATTGCCCAAAAATAACTTAGAAAGCCCCAAGACCCTTAGTCACCTCTTATGACCATCCATGGGAAGAAATAGGGAAGTGGTATTCTAAGCTGACACAACATAGCAAATTATATTATAATATATGCATAATTTGCTAAGCAGGACTCTAACTCGATACCATAGCTCAGTTGGCAGAGCAACCTGAGGTTGTGGGTTCAATTTTTTTAATTGATTTGTTGTATTATAATTTACTATAATTATATAAAGGATAAGTCAGAACTACAGAATCATAAATAGAACGGCCACTTAAATGATTTAGAAACTTGAACAGCCTAAATAGCATTAATAATATAGTCATAGATTGCAGAACGCTTAGAAAATTGATTTTATGAGTACAATAAGAAATGCTCTGAATAGCAATCGAAACTGTAGTGTGGTGGGTGATGTGAGTAAGGCATTGGCTTCACCAGTCCTGAATTTGTACACTTTACACGCTTTTGTAAAACATTTTTTGTTTTTGATTTCTTGTAATATTTTTGTTTATTTTGATGCATCCAGGTTTATTTCCAAATATATTGATACTATACATCTACTAAAAACGGTTGTAAAACTGAGAATTGATAAGTTTCCTCAATGTTGATTGAATAGATAGCAACTATCTGATGTTTTGTTATACATACATACATACATTCATATACTCACGGCTATAAATCCCTAGAAGGGGTAGCCAGAGCTAAGGAATTAGCAATTCCTCAGCCACTTTTGGAAAGATTTGTGGGGAAAAGATGGTAAAATAAAGGTTGTTGGTGATGGGTCTCCAACCGCATCGCCCAAAAAATCCCTTAAAAACCCCAATACCGTTAGTCGCCTCTTACGTACACCCACCGGAAGAAATGGGGTAGTGCTATTCTAAGCCGGCACTACACAGCCAGTTTTGTTATAAGGTTATTATATTTACATATTGTATTTAAATACACTTATCTATGATTCACTTATCCTGAATGCCCTTTATATTCGTTGAACTTATCTATATGTTGTTACTATTTTGCAAGATTCTAAAATTGCCTTAATACTTTTCAGGTCCGCCCGCATATACCTCAACTAGATAATTTGCAGTTAACTATAAGTTCTAACCCCGATACATCTCCATCATGTTCTGGGTCTATGGACAGCCTCGATGGAGATGCGTTAACTCTAGAAACCATGGAGGAATCACTTAATTTTAATACAGATATTAAATGTGCTAATATTAAAGGTGAGTTTGATGTAGTATTTCTATCATAAGGTCATCAAATTTAGACCATAAATACCAATGAAATATAGCGCTTTCGCGTTAGTAGCAGGCCCCGCAAGGCATTAATAGGTTCTTTCAAAAAGTCAGAAAGACTCATATGGCATACAATATTTCATGTGTCTGTGTAAGGTGTAATATAAATTTCGTGACAGTGTTTTTTAAAAATACTTTAATTGCAATATCACAAACAAAAAAGCATACACACATTCATATGCTCACGACTGTAAATCCCAAAAAAGGCAAACCCAGATTTTTTAAATTAGACATTATTGGAAGTTAGTTCAGAAAATATTATAATACTAGTGGATCGTCCCAGCTTCGCACGGGTAGCGTTGTTTTTTTAAATATCTGAGGTTTCTTTCTTCAGTCACTGCTCAAGCATTGTGAAATTCAGCGCAATGTTTTCAATTTATTAAATTTATAGCACTCTCTAAACAGTGTAGTTTGGTGATTTTGAATGCGCTTTAATGAACGGTTCAGTATTTCCGTTTCATAGCAAATTTTGGAATAAAAAGCTATGAAGTATTTATAACAATCTAAAAAATTAATCATCACGTGATGCAGGATGCAACTACTGGCGCCATCTAGTATGTTATATGTAAATTAGTAAAGATTTGGTTTTGGTCATGGCCGCGATGGCTTATTTTATGTATAATTTCGGTGTTTCTCTACCGATTTCTATGATTTTTTTTTATTGAATAGATAATTATGTTACCTTTTTTAAATTAGGGATGAGTGAGAGGTTTACAAACGTAAGAGTAAACAAATATAATCAGAATGTTCCGAATTGCTAAGCTATCAGGAATTACACGTGTTATTGTGAGTTAACCGTAAAAGGTAGACATAAACTGTTCAGATTTTTTTTTTAGATAATTTTATGAAGAATATTTCCGTCATACATGATTTCTATGTAATTTTAACCATTAAGGCTGCCTTGCGACGGAAGCTTAAAAAATGGAGTAACTTCTCCCGTTTTCCCAAAATTTCCCAAAATTCCCTTTTACTACTCGGTCGGAAAGTATACAAAAACCTGCCCAGGAGTATGAAGAATAATTGTACCAAGTTTCGTTAAAATCTGTCGAGTAGTTTTTGTTTCCATAAGGAACATACAAACCGACAGACAGACAGACAGACAGACAGACAAAAATTTTACTGATTGCATTTTTGGCATCAGTATCGATCCCTAATCACCCCCTGATAGTTATTTTGAAAATATATTCGATGTACAGAATTGACCTCTCTACAGATTTATTATAAGTATAGATAAAACATAGTTCCAGCTACATAAAACATAGTTCCAGCTACTTAGCCTAAAAATCATTTAAAAACCTCAAACAGTCCAAAGACGCCTCTCACGACACACGAAGGAAGAAATTTGCTGATGCTATTCTAAAGTGTAACATAACATTTCAGTGTATTCAAATCAATTACAAGAGATAACCCCATCGCTGCCAGCCGCCATCATGATGGACGAAGAATTAGTTGACTCTGATGAAGAACTAAGTTCACCAAACGAGTACCCGGAATCTCCAATAGTGTCTATAGATCACCAACATGACTATGAGATTGATGTATGACAGTCGCCTTTAGGAGACCACTACTGACGAACCGATTCTCCTTTAAGTCTCGCATCTAGTGCGGGATGGAATGAGTTTGAAATGGTTGAAGGGATTTGTGAGTTTACTGAGTGCGGACTTAGAAACGAATTGTCTTTGTACCAATTTTGGTTGAATAAAAGGAGGGGTTTATGATTCAGAGTTACTTGATTTTTGGGCGATGCGGCTGGAGACCCATCACCAACAACCTTTATTTTACCATCTTTTCCCCACTCAACTTTCCAAAGGTGGCTCAGGAATTTCTCATTCCTTAGCTCTGGCTACCCCATCTAGGGATTTATAGCCGTGAGTATATGTATGTATGCATGTAGTTACTTGAGCGGCGTTGGAACTTAAAGTATATTTCGAAGCTGTTTTCTATAAACTTTGATCAATCTTTTAGGCTGTGCCTGAATAAGTAGAGCAATATTTAAACCATATATAATTGGAATAACGGAAAATGCCATGAATAGTAATCAAAACCTCAAACCATAAAGTGTTAAGCAGTTTTGATATTCATACTTATTCAATTCGTTTTGGACAAAGGCCCGAAATGAATTGAACGAAAAGTCTTTGATGTCGCTACGATTAATTATCACCTATATGAGTAATCATGGACATGAAATATAATCTTATAGTTCACGCTGTATATCCCCGAAGAGAATGAATAAGTACTTATACTTTTAAATATAATAAGATATTATGGTACCTGGTGATCAGAATGCACACTTTTTGCCTAGAAAGTAAACTCACGGGATAAGGGCCGGCCTATCGCCGCGTTGTATAAATACACTGTGACATAACTAAGTATAACTCTTTTCTCACCATTAAAAACATTATGACTTTAGAAATTATGCATTGGTGAAGGACCCATTCAAGATTTAAATACATGCCTAGAGAAGCATAACCGGGAAATGCAATGAAGGCATTCTTCTCACTCAGTTACACTTTTTTCATTTGTTATATTATACGGGCTGAGTTTTTATTTTATCGCGGAAAATATATATACTGAAATTTATTTTTATTAATTAATATAAAATGTAGTTTATTTGTTCATTTCGGTTTCTCATGCAATATTATATTTATATGCAATATTATACATATATATATGGGCTCAGTTTTTATTTTATCGCCGAAAATATATATACTGAAATTTATTTTTATTAATTAATATAAGATTTAGTTTATTTGTTCATTTCAGTTTCTCATGCATGTTTGAATGTTTCATTTTTAATGCACGAGTCCTAAGACACATGGTAATAAGACTAGGATACGCTAACAACATTTCCATTTCCGCAACAGAAAATAATAATAAAATCTATAAACTCTAAACTTAAAACTTACTGCTCAAAAAGCCAGTGCTTCCGATTCCAAAACTATTTAATTACTTCGTTACCCTCCCAAATTGCTCAAAAAGAATTAAATAAATTGTCAGTAGAGGACAACCATAAAGGATACATTTACATTAAATAGAGATGTACTCAGAAAGTTCGCAGTTTGAAGAATAAAAAAAACATGTATGATATGATGATGAATGTAGACGAGAGGTTTGATCGACCAAATGAGAAATAAGGCGTAAGTATATCTATTTCTCAAAATAAATAATAATTTATAGTCTCATCTTTCACAAAACAACAAATAGTTATAATAATTTTGGCACTGGCCTATGTAACAGCTTGTAATAAAAAATCCGTATTTTAAACAAGTAATATCTAAATTACCGAAATTAAAGAGAATCGAGTACTGACAATATTAACTATCCCCAAAAGCGTAAAGCGGATTCATTTCAGGATTCTCACAAATTTACAAAAACAATGAAAAGGAAAATATACTATACAATACTGTGTATAATTAAATAATAATTGGTTAAGAGTCGGGACGTCAGTAGTAGTTTTATGAATGCTGTGAATATAATTAGACAATATATTATATTGGTTGCCAATTTCCACGTGTAATATAAATAAAACTATTTTTAAGTCGCAATAAGTTTATTAGAATTATACAATTTTGATGTAGTTCATTATTTATAATTGGAATTAATTTTAATATGCCAAAGTGAAATTGTATATATTAATAACATGAATCCACTTCTTTATATTTTTCCCTAAAATACGCAACGTGTTATACGAAACTAATCCTACTATTTTAATAAGTGCCTATATCTTACTTTCGAAAGAAAATCTTTGTGTTCATGAACAAAAATGGCATTTCTTCGCTATCGATTTGTATCATTCCATGTAAACTACAGTTATTAATCACATTTTTAATCCAATACGAAAGCACCTTCAACATTGTAACATATTTAATGCATATTTTAAGGATTGTAAATTTGAAATTTGTTTCGGCATATACATAATACATAAAAGTTCACGCCGAATATCCCCGAAGGGGTTGGCAGAGGTACTAATACTTCTGAACATCACTTGACTTTGTCATCTGGTGTTCAGAGTACCCACGTTTTGCATGGACAGTGTACTCACGTGATAGGGGGCAGGCCTATCGCCGTTTTTGTACGAATACACTGTCACATGACTAAGTACAACTCAGCCATGTGGGTTTCCTCACGATGTTTTCCCTCACCGTTAACAACCATGATAAATTAACCACACATATGTCTTTAGAAAAGACAAATTGGTGTAGGCCCAAACCCAGGATTTGAACACTAGTCGTTTGCACGATAACCGAGTCTTCTAGCCACTGGGCTATCACGGTCGGCAGATAGTACACGTAAAAGAGCCATATTACCAAAGTGAACTCAGCTTAGCTTATTTTGGATTTTGAAGTTAATAAAACAAAGAAACGACGTAAAGTAGTGGGATGTGAACGAAGGGACTCATTAATGCAATTGAGCAGTCGTGTTTTTTTGTAAGTAGGAAGATATGAACGTATCAGATAAAAAAATATTGTAATATTGCATCGCATTGCGAGTCAAGTTTGAGAAAAAAATAATTAAAAAACTTTACTGCATCATGCAGTTGATCTCACCATGTACTTATTCACTGTCACTCAGAAAGACGAATAAAATATGGTAATTCATTCACTTCGAACCTTAGTCATCTTTTACTTTTCAAGGGAATGTTGAGTCAATGGGATTTGTTAGTGGACTGGTAGTGTTTTTTGTATATATCATATATTCACGTCTGATATTCCGCAATGTCTAAAGACAAAGATTTTTGGTCAATGTGCGTTTCCGGTTATGGCTTTTGGCACAGAGACGCGGCCTCTTACATAGGCCTCAAAGAAAGAATAAGAGTTACTAAATGACAGGTTTGGAGTGATTCGGTTTTGTGTTCTACGCGGTTAGTCCAGAGTATTTGGTTAGTCTAAGCCCTTCATTGAAGTCATATGGCTCTTTTATGTCAAGTTGAACATTAACCTTCAGAATATTTTGTAACCTATAAAAAGTTATGTTCGTAAATTTTCATATTTAAAATAATCACAAAATCTGTGACTTTTCTTTGACTAGTATTATTTTTCGATGGTTTTATCTTAAGTTAATAGATCTCGGTTGATAAGCAATTATGATGTAATTTATAAATAAGTCGCCTTTAAGCATCATGTTGCCTTTTTGTACATAAATAATTGAATGAAAGATTTTTGCTTTATAATTTTGAATGAATGATATGAATTTGTATGTTAATAAATTATTTAGCTCGTAAGTTTTATGTAAATTATTTTAACTTTGTGTTTGTTCTGTGAAATAATGCTGAATTTTGATGTTTTTATAATGATAAATTATATTGTCAGCACCGCAACTAGGAAATAGTACTAGTTTTTTATAATGCATAGATTGTTTGTCTGGTCACTGGCACTTCAGTACAAATGTAATGTTAATAAATAATAATCACGTATCATTCTCCAATAAAGATGAAACAAATGTTATACAATGGAATAAAAATCAAAATATTTTTGTGACACTAAATTGTTTTATTACTTCTCCCATATTAGTTTATAAATAAAAGTCTTAGTAATTATTTGGTCATAGATTTCTCGCTGTAGTAATTCTGTATGAAAGTAGAACTGGAATGCCACAGTCTTTCGAATTCCCTCTGAAGCGCTGTAACTACAGCCCAGTCCGACGTCACCATAGTGTTACCTTGGTTGCCGTTTCTTCTGCCCACTGCGTAGTCTAAAGAACCTATTATTGCTACAGCATCGTGGTCGTCACTTTCAGCATCTATCAGTATAAACTCATGCTCCATTCGTCCCCGATACGTATGCATCATTTTCACCTCAATTAAGTTATCCTTAAGTAACTTGTCGTCATAATCGAAATCGTTGTGTATTATCACTCTTATACTGACGTTGCTTTTCTTTCGTGATTTGATTAAGGAGTTGGTAAGTGTTTCACTGGTAAGCTTGGGCACACACACATTAATGGAAGTAGTTGCGTGCACTATTAAATAATGAATACACATCAAATTGTTCAATCCGTTTCGCTCGTTGCTGTCTTCTTTGGTTCCATAAAAAAGCATTTCGTTGACGCTGTCATACTGAGGTCTCGCTTTACGATATAATAAGTATGCAATTCGACAAAGGAAAGCTGAGCCAGTTATCACTAATATTTGTTTGGCATATGCACTCAAAGCCATACTTTGGATAAAATATTTCACTATACTTATAATAACTCCGTTTTAAAGTAGTAAAGTATAAATTTATGATGAGGGTAGTTGTTAATTTCATTTTGCTACCTATTCGATTGTATCGTTTTTTATGAGAAGTAATTACTGTGCATGCCATTTAAAAATTAGGTTTGCAAGAAATAAACGCTAATAAATCATGTGGTTAGCATACAAAAATTTTGTTAGCAATAATTAAAATCAGGCTGCAATTCGTGTTCTGCAAATAATCATGACAATGGTCTGTAATTTAAAGACAAACTGGTAGCGAGTTTTATTTTGTATCTGCAAAATAAACAGTCACTTCGCAGAATAATTACTTGGGCAGCAAGATTGTGCATTAGGTCAGCAGAGAAAACATTTCTACACGCAACTTATTTGATTGTATAGCATATTTTAAATTTGGATGGCAATTTAAATAATTGTTTTGCGTATTTATTGAAAAATCAGTTATAAAATAGCTACTAATTGTGAAGTTTTCGACGCACAGTGGGAAAATTTTAATGATTTCAAGAAACAAAATTTCAGTAAGTGGCTTGTCTAACTGCCAATTGAAACAAAGGAATGAAGAGAAAGAAAATGTGACTGTCCAGCTTATTTTAATTTCTACGTATGTAAACACCTGATTGTCTTAGCGATCCGCTTAAAGCATGTGGTGCCTCCAATTAAGCAAAGAACATTCCCATAGGGGAAAAGAGGAAACGTGGCCGGGCTTCAAAGGCAAAACGAGCATTAATTATACAATAAATAAAAAAAGTTACTGTTTCTTGAATATAATAATTATAAAACTAAAGCGGCTCCTTTATTATTCCATCAAAATATCTCTGCTATAATACTAAAAGTAACCTACTTACTGAGAGAGAATAAATAAATGAATCATCAGTAAGTGATGCGCCCATTTAGTGCTTTTTAAGTATGATATTTATTTATTATTTGCTAGACTAATTTAAGCGGCACTAAACTGATTTTTTTGCATATTCTCTGAGTGCTTGCCAAAATTAAATTAACTACAGGTCACTCATTGCAGCTTTGATATATATACAGCTGTACAAAAAAAAATACCGCTGTTCAGAATGATATATATTGGAGACTGTTTTATTAATATTTGCTGAACACAAGTTGCTGTCCAACTATCAATTTTAGCTTACTTATTAAATATTTCTGCTCACAAATATGCCAATACTTTGCTAACCGTTTAAATAACACCCGTTTTTTATTTAACTAAATAGAGTGTTGCTTTTGAGTGAAACCTCATTGTTTAATATAAATACCTACAGATAAGTAAATAAATTTGTGACATGAAAAATATTTTGACAGCTTTGACGTTTCTACGTTGTTATTATGAATGTTTTGAAGTATTTGTTGTTTTGAGTAAATAGTTTTCTGTTGTTATAATATATTTTGATAGTTATAATTATAGTATGTCCAATCTTCGGTCTCGTAATCGTCAGCACCCAAAAGTAGAGCACTCAGATCATGCAAATGGAGACAAACCCCCCAAAGACATAAACGGGGCTGCAGCAGCGCAACGTTCTAAGGATATTTCCAAAAATAAAAATGATTTAGCTTCTATACGGTACGATTTGGAGGATGCGCTCTTAAGGGTAATTTTTGTGTTGTATTAAATAGATTGGATTAAGTAGGCACTACCGGTCGCTGTAAACATATTTAGAGGGAAATTATTGACAGCAGCGGGCATTAATAGTCCGTGCAGTGGCGGCTTTGAATAGTACTATGCCATTTAATCCGGCGCGTTTCGGATGAGGCGTCTTAGAGTATTAAAAGTGTCTACTGGTCGATGCGTGCGGTTTGAAACCCATCACCGACAACCTTTATTTTACAAGCCGTGAGTTAATGAATGAATGAATAATGGACATGAATTGTCTGATATCATGAAGAGATAGACTACTACGGTAGCACAGTTTCATCTCATATAGTGGCATTGGCAGAGGCTATCGATCACCACTTTGGAGGATCCTGGCAAAATTCTTCTTAAATATTTCTATATATGCACATTTGTTCTTAACATTTGAGACGCTTGCATATGTCCTCGCGTGTTTAATAATATGTCCTGACATTACCGTTGACGTTAGCTATATACTTTTTCACCGCTTTACCGTATCTTCATCAACCAGTAGACGTCTGCTGGACATAATCCAGCCGTAACGACAGTTCATGCTGCTTTCATCCTTTTTCTTCGCTCAACCTTGACCAATTCGTCTACCCACGCTACGCACGTCTACCCGATGTTCGGTACGCAGCTGACACTCCAGAAAATTCCAGCCTTAACTGGCGTCGGTTCTGCGTGTACTTCACTGTAAATATATTCCAATACTGTATTTCTAGCTATGCGACGTATGGTTCGACGAGATCAAGCCATTCCTCATCAGCAACAAGGTGAAGCTGCACACGAGCGAGCAGCTGCGGTCCCGACCAGGTCGTCCGGAGCAGCCGGACTGCCAACACCTCTACCCAGGTGCTGCGCTCGATGTACGAGCGACTTGGATCGACTGGATCTGAAACTTTGCTCAATAATATTGCTATGTTATAGTTTAAAAAATGTAGAAGCATACTAATGCTGCTCATACGTTACATCTTTCGATTTCAATCATTGTCTTGTTTAAGGTATAAAAGTGACTGAATTCAATAATGAGCGTCTTCTCTATGCACTTTACGTTTTCGGCAATTTAAATTCCTTAAAGCCATAATATTCTTATTTGTTGTTTAGATACCTTTCTTTTTTAATTTGTTTGTGCAGCCACAATGCGTTCTGTTTACGTGTCAGTTCGCATATAAATATTGTTTGTTTTATCCATCAACCCTGCTGGCAGGTGATGGTTCACTGTATGTATTATTGTTTTAATACTAAGTTTGATAATTATAGTTTAGGGTATTTTATAACGGTATATATTAGTTTAGAAATATTTATTTATTATATTAGAAACTTATAATGCAACAAAACCTCTGTGATAATGACTTGAGTGACGATTACCAATCGTTTTCTTCGTCCGACGATTTAGACACTAGTGGTAGTTTTTATAGTATCCCTTCGTTAGCCGAAACGTTGGATGCTCACTTTTCTGCACTTCAGAGTAATTTAAATATCATTCATATTAACGCTCAAAGCATACCAGCTCACTTTACAGATATGTTGTCTTCTTTTGACAGTAAAAGTATTCATGCTATTCTTGTTTCTGAATCTTGGCTAAAACCTTGTCTTCCTTCTGCCTCCTACACTCTACCAGGATTTCAACTTATCAGAAACGATCGTGTAAACGGTCGTGGTGGTGGTGTTGCTATTTATCTCCGAGACCATATTCCTTATTCCATTATTAGCACTTCATCGCAACCTCCTCCCTCCAATGCAGGTGAACATTTATTTATAGAACTCGCTTTAGGTCACAATAAAGTTTTACTTGGTGTTTACTATAGTCCATCCCTACTTTTAAATTATTTTCCTTCGTTTGAGAAGCTCTTGGAAGACCTTACTCCCTCGTACGACCACTCCATTATTATGGGTGATTTTAACACTTGTCTTAAAAAAGGAGATTTCCGCTCTAAATCCCTAGTTTCAATTTTCCAAAGTAGTAATTTTCATATTCTACCTCTTGATGCCACTCATAACTTACCAAATTGTACGCCGTCTCTTTTAGACCTTATAGCTGTCTCTTCTCCCAATCATGTTGCTCTTCATGGACAAACTCCGGCTGATGCTTTTTCTCATCACGATCTTCTGTACTTGTCCTATAAACTTCGCCCTCCTAAAAATAAGTCAAAAATTCTTCTGCAACGCAGCTTTGGTAGTATAGATCTGGATAGGCTGCGACATGATGCCTCGAACATTGACTGGACGTCATGTACTACAGCGGATACTGTCGATGTACAAGTGAACATTTTTAATACTCTACTAACAGCACTTTATGACGTTCATGCACCAATAAAAGCGGTGAAAATGAAACATTTACCGGCACCATGGCTCAGTACTGATATTAAAAATCTTTTGAATGAAAAAAGGCACGTGCCAAGTCTAAATTTAAATCTCGACCAACTGATGTAAATAAAGAAAAGTATGTTTTAATTCGAAATCATTGCAATAGGGTTTGTAGGGATGCACAACGACACCACATTCATGAATCCGTTGAAAATGGCGATCCAGCTAAAATCTGGAAGTTTCTTAGATCCTTAGGAGTTGGAAAATCTCGTCAAGATTCAATCCCAAAAGACATTGACCTCAAGTTACTTAACAATCATTTTTCCTCATCTTCTGCCTTTAGAGGTTTTCAAAAGGCTGAAACATTAAATTATCTTTCTGCACTTCCAACTCCGGATCATCCACCCTTTAATATGTGTCAATTCTCCGATTGTGATGTTAATAAGAACATTATATCTATTACATCAAACGCAGTAGGCGGTGATTGTATTAGCCGTAAAATGATATTGCCTATCCTTGACATAATTGTTCCCGTTATCACCAAAATCTTTAACAATTCCATATCCTCAGGATCATTTCCAACAATATGGAAAGAAGCCCAAGTTACCCCTATTCCTAAAAAAGTCAATCCTAAGTCCTTTTCTGAATATCGTCCTATATCTATCCTCCCTTTCCTTTCTAAAGTTCTTGAACGATTGGTTAATAGACAACTCAGTGACTTTCTCACTAAAAATGATCTCCTTAATCCTTTTCAATCTGGTTTCCGTCCTTCTCACAGTACTGTCACGGCTCTTGTCAAAATTACTGACGACATTCGTTTGGGGATGGATAAGGGTCTGCTGACTATCCTGGCATTGCTAGATTTCAGTAGTGCCTTCAACACAGTTGACTTCGAAATATTATTAGCTTTACTTCGTTCTCTTAACATATCTCCAACGGCGATTGACTGGTTTCGTAGTTATCTACTAGGACGACGGCAGCGTATTCGCATCGAGGAGTCTTACTCTCCCTGGTGCGAGTTAACTGCCGGTGTTCCACAAGGTGGTGTGTTGTCTCCTCTTTTATTTGCTATATTTATTAATAGTATTTCTCTTCAACTAACTTCTTCCTACCACCTTTATGCAGATGATCTTCAGATTTACACACAGGCTAATTTTGACCAATTAAATATGTCCATAAACTTGATTAATGTTGATTTGGAGCGGATTTTGAAATGGAGTGAAGCATATGGACTAAAAGTGAATCCAAATAAGACACAGATAATTATAGTCGGTAGTTCTCGAATTATTTCTAGGATCGACTATAAGTCACTACCGCCTATATTATTTGACGGAACATCAATTCCTATTAGCCCTACAGTTAAAAACCTAGGGATAATGATAGACAGCACCTTATCTTGGGTGCCACAATTAGAAATGGTTAGCCGAAAGATGTTCGCTTCAGCGGGATCCCTCAGAAGGTTGCGTAATTTTCTTCCTACTGCTACTAAAACTGCGTTAGCTCAATCACTTCTCTTGCCCCTTCTTGACTATGCTGATACTTGCTACCTTGATATAACTGAAGAGCAACTTAATAAACTTGAGCGCCTCCAAAACTTTTGCATTAGGTTTATTTTTGGATTGAGGAAATATGATCATGTATCTGTATATCGCACTCAACTGAAATGGCTTCCTATTCGTCTCCGCCGGAATGCACATACACTTTCTCTCCTTCACTCTATTTTATTCAATCCTGCCACCCCTTTCTATCTAAAAGAACGTTTTCAATTTCTCTCCTCTTCCCACGATCTTAATCTACGTTCTGAACATAATCTTCTATTAAGCATTCCCTCCCATTCAACCAATTACTATGGCTCCTCCTTCACTGTGCAGGCTGTTCAATTGTGGAACGCACTTCCGGTAGAGATTCGTCAGGCTAAATCCCAATCTATTTTTAAGGATATGGTAAAAAAGCACTACCTCACTGAAACGCTAGAATACTGTTGCAAATTAAATTATATATATTAAGTATATAAATAAAAATATGTATCATAATATTTGTATGTAGTTTTAATTTATTGTATCATAGTATTTATATGTTTGTTAATAGTTTATTATTTTATAACTAGATTTAAGTATGACTGGATTGTTGTATTGTTTAAGGGCATCCCCCGAAAAAGTAAGAACCTTGAAACGGCATTTGGGCTTGCCCCCTGCCGTCTCCTCACCTTTAATCAAACTCGTAAAATAAGCCATCTAGTGGCCTCACTAGTAACTATTATAACCATAAATTAAGCGCCATCTACGGAAATAGTCTCGTACTACGTTGTAGAATTGCGACATTCGTATCGATATTATAATGATGACTCGCTTGGATGAATATATTTTGTAATTAAAATAACTGAAACAAAAACTTGAATCTCACAAAACTATTTTTTATGACACCTTCGCAATATAGGAGGGGAATGTCGAGAAGAAAACTCGTGATAGTAGGTTTCATGTGACACCAAGTAAAAGGGGATTATGTTATTCTTAGCCGGCACAAAAAAGTGATCGTGGATTGCAGTAGAAATAACGTAACGTGCTATTATCGCAACGTCCAAAAATCACACTTGAATAAAAAATCGGCACAAATTATAAAACAGGAGAAAGCATTTAGTAAATACTACCAGTCGCCTCTTACGTACACCCACCGGCACCGGAAAAAATGGGGTAGTGCAATAGCACAATACACATATTGGAATACAAGCCGACACTACACAGCAATAATATATAATTCATAATAATAATTGATACATATATACTTGGTTATAGTTTCTTGTTAGAACGAGACTATAAATATGCGTCTTTTGTATTTGTTTATTTACTTAATTAGAGGTTTGCTCTTTAAGGGATTTTTGGGCGATGCGGTTGGTGACCCATCACCCATCACCAACAACCTTTATTCTACCATCTTTTTCCCACTCAACTTCCAAAAGTGGCTGAGGAATTTTTAATTTCTCAGCTCTGGCTACCCCTTTTAGGGATTTATAGCCGTTAGTATATGTATGTATGTTGCTCAAAAGTATTTTGTTCAATTGGAAATTTTCGATTTTCTGCACATGTTTATTTCCTTTATTTAATTTTCCGTCGTTATTATAAGGTAAAAAATACTTTTAATCTTTGGTTATACTAAACTATGTAATAAAGGGTATTTTAAAAGAAAAGCAAACAACTTACTGTTATATCTAATTAAAAACACTAGCCGTGTTATACAAAGATTTCTCCTTGTCGATATAGTGGGATGAGTATACGCAAAAATATAAATAATTATTTCATAAATTAGTATAAAGCTTATTTGATTGAGTTATTTTTTCACAGTTGTTTACAAAATGCAAAGTTCAATGAAAGTCTAAAAATTTATAAATATCAGCTTACTCTATCAATTCACCTTGACGAGACGGTTGAGTGGTTGCGAATTTATTTGAACCTACTCATCCCCTCGCAAAGCTATACATTTTCGAAGTATAAACTAGAATTATTAGCACATTAATAAAATAAAATGAATCAAGATAATTTATTCGAAGAACGGTTTGAATGCACATATTTAATATATTCTATTTCATTTTTAAAAAAGTAGAAATATTACAAAAAAGATATGTAAAAATATCACATAAATTTAAAGCAAAACGATAATAATTGTTTCAGCTAGATTTACGGAACATTAGGGTAATACGAGCGTATTCACAAAACAGAACAATTCGCAGTATTTTTAATAATACATTTATCATCATTACCGAACGAAAATAAAGACAAAATTATTTTACCTGTAAAGAAATAAACAAAAAGCACATGCCGAGCCGAGGATTTGAACTCACGCCCTCACCCATGGCGCATAGCACATCACACGTTGGACCATTTCGTTCTTATGTAATAGGTTGAAATTAACGATAATATTACGATTGAGACAAACTTATAATGTAAGGCGAAACAAGCGACTATGTTGCGCACAACCAAAATAAATTATCAAAAAAGCGCGGGAAGCGGCAAGCAGCCATATTACAGAAAAATCCGACACAAGCTCTGCGCATGAAGGCTAACAGCCATCTGCCACCCGTTCTCCGCGCAGGGACCCGCAATTGAAATTTAGGAAAAAAGCTTTGTAACTCCATAATTAGGATAAAAAGACTAGAAAATTATCACTACAATGATAGATTACTCAGTTGTCTACGCAAATGATAGGTAATCGATAACATATATGCAGTATTCTGACTGCAGTATCAGATTTTACAATAAAAAAGGCCCCCACAAATATTTTTTTTCTTTGTCAATTATTATCAAAAACAAAATATGAACCGTCATTTTTGAAGATAAGATATTGAACTTGAACATATATTTTATTTAGAGTGTGATTGCTTTATTGAGCGGATTTTATTGAGTTTGAAAACTACCAAAATCAGTGAACTTTTCGAGGGAGGCCCTTAAGCAGATTAACGCATAGTCATCAGTTTCACCATGTTGTTGTACATCTATCTCACATGACTCTAATTTATTGACCTCTCCATTCAAAGGTTGTCTGGAAGAGATCGCTTTTAGTGATAAGACCGCCAATTGTACTTTTGTTAATTCATTCTGTGTATTTGTAATTGTTTTTCCATATTTGATGTACAATAAAGAGTTTTCTATTCCATTCTATTCTAAAAGTAGCTCAGAAAAAAAAACATAATTTTAAATCTTTATTGACTTTAAGTCTTGTAGTGTTCTGATTGTACTGTTTTAATTACATAGACTGTTCAATATTTTTTTAAGTAAATACATAGCATCATGATAAGGATTATACCAATAACGTCACCTGATAGCTTATACACTTTTACATTTGAATGAAATAAACAAAACTAGCTGTTTAGAAATCAAATATTTAACGTTGTTATTTAGAAATCAAATAGGTAGAAAGAATTATATATTAAATATATATTTCTATTTAATTTCGAACAATATCTTACATTATATCTTAATAGCATACGTTTATTGACCTCTCCATTACGACAGCATCAACAGCCTCCCGCTGCCAGCTCTGCCAAATGCTGTTCACCGCCTCCTGCAGCATCGAGTCGGCCTTCTCGCAGGCGGCCGCCACCGCCGCCGGCAGCGGCACGCCCTGTACCAACACCTAAGATGCTTTCACAGGTTTACTGTTTTTAATTATTTTTTATGCTAGTGTCGGCTTAGAATGTCACTACCCCTTTCTACCCACGGGTGTCGTAAGAGGTGACCAAGGGTATGGGGCTTTTCAATGGTTTTTGGGCGATGCGGTTGAAGACCCGTCACCGACGATACTTTATTTCTAACATGAAATCTGAAGCTCTGGCTACCTCTTATTAGAATATACGGCTGTGATTATATGTATGAATGTCATAATTTTGTACTTTTTTATGTGCGTGTCTAATTTAGAATTTTTGTTACCTATTAACTTATAACCTCACTGTTGCCCGATAGTTTTGATCTCCAGTTACTGACTCTCATCCTATCACCCTCACGTTGATCAATCTTATCAAACGAGTTTTTAATTATTCAATAAACGCTTTTCAGTCACCAAATTGTTCCATGAGAAATAGAAATATGCTGTGTAGTGTCGGCTTAGAATAGCACTACCCCATTTCTTCCGGTGGGTGTACGTAAGATGCGACTAACGGTATTGGGGCTATTAAGGGATTTTTGGGCGATGCGGTTGGAGACCCATCACCAACAACCTTTATTTCACCATCTTTTCCCCACTCAACTTTCCAAAAGTGGCTGGGGAATTTCTAATTCCTTAGCTCTGGCTACCCCTTTTAGGGATTTATAGCCGTGAGTATATGTATGTAGGTATGTATGTAAATAGTCTCTTAAGTCAAGTAAAAATCCGTATTTTAAACAAGTAAAAACTAAATTACCGAAATCCAAGAGAATTCAGTACTGACAATATTACCTATCACCAAACGCGTAAAGCGGATTCATTTCAGGATTCTCACAAATTTACAAAAACAATGAGAAGGAAAATAAGTATACTATGCAATACTGTGTATAATTAAATAATAATATTGGTTAAGAGTCGGGACGTCAGTAGTAGTTTTATGAATGCTGTGAATATAATTAGACAATATATTATATTGGTTGCCAATTTCCACGTGTAATATAAATATAAATATTTTTAAGTCGCAATAAGTTTATTAGAATTACAATTTTGATGTAGTTCATTATTTATAATTGGATTTAATTTTAATATGCCAAAGTGAAATTGTATATATTAATAACATGAATCCACTTCTTTATAGTTTTCCCTAAAATACGCAACGTGTTATACGAAACTAATCCTACTATTCTAATAAGTGCCTATATCTTACTTACGAAAGAAAATCTTTGTGTTCATGAACAAAAATGGCATTTCTTCGCTATCGATTTGTATCATTCCATGTAAACTTCAGTTATTAATCACATTTTTAATCCAATACGAAAGCACCTTCAACATTGTAACATATTTAATGTATATTTTAGGGATTGTAAATTTCAAATTTGTTTCGGCATACAATTTGTTTGTACACGTAAAAGAGCCATATTACCAAAGTGAACTCAGCTTAGCTTATTTTGGATTTTAAAGTTAATAAAACAAAGAAACGACGTAAAGTAGTAGGATGTGAACGAAGGGACTCATTAATGCAATTGAGCAGTCGTGTTTTTTTGTAAGTAGGAAGATATGAACGTATCAGATAAAAAAATATTGTAATATTTCATCGCATTGCGAGTCAAGTTTGAGAAAAAAATAATTAAAAAACTTTACTACAACATGCAGTTGATCTCACCATGTACTTATTCACTGTCACTCAGAAAGACGAATAAAATATGGTAATTCATTCACTTCGAACCTTAGTCATCTTTTACTTTTTAAGGGAATGCTGAGTCAATGGGATTTGTTAGTGGAATAAACTGGTAGTGTTTTTTGTATATATCATATATTCACGTCTGATATTCCGCAATGTCTAAAGACAAAGATTTTTGGTCAATGTGCGTTGCCGGTTATGGCTTTCGGCACAGAGACGCGGCCTTTTACATAGGCCTCAAAAAAAGAAAAAGAGTTACTAAATGACAGGTTTGGAGTGATTCGGTTACGTGTTCTACGCGGTAAGTCCAGAGTATTTGGTTAGTCTAAGCCCTTCATTGAAGTTATATGGCTCTCTTATGTCAAGTTGAACATTAACCTTCAGAATATTTTGTAACCAATAAAAAGGTATGTTCGTAAATTTTCATATTTAAAATTATCACAAAATCTGTGACTTTTCTTCGACTAGTATTATTTTTCGATGGTTTTATCTTAAGTTAATAGATCTCGGTTGATAAGCAATTATGATGTAATTTATAAATAAGTCGCCTTTAAGCATCATGTTGCCTTTTTGTACATAAATAATTGAATGAAAGATTTTTGCTTTATAATTTTGAATGAATGATATGAATTTGTATGTTAATAAATTATTTAGCTCGTAAGTTTTATGTAAATTATTTTAACTTTGTGTTTGTTCTGTGAAATAATGCTGAATTTTGATGTTTTTATAATGATAAATTATATTGTCAGCACCGCAACTAGGAAATAGTACTAGTTTTTTATTTAAGCAAAAAGTAAAATGGTTCAGCTGATGCCATATAACATTTAATATTTTATATCTGATAGATTTAAATGTAAATATATTATAAACGTTCTTTTTCCAGGCGCTATCGGGTCATCAGTCTGTCACACAAACTCTATTACCGCGGCATTCATTACCTAGACCTATTTTGGCAAGAAACAAACAGCAAGACTTTTTAGAGGTTTGTATCTTGTAAATATTTTCATCTTTCATCAGTTTCAGCTCTCTTAATTTGACGTACATATTAAAAATACTGGCTGATGCTAGATTTTAGATGTATTTACTAGTATAAATCCCAAAAAAGGAATTGCCCCGTTACTTACGGATGTTAACTGGGGAAAAGAATTTAAAATAGAGGATGCTTGGTGCTACAGCCACGTCGCCCAAATATCACTTAAAAAGCACCAACGCAGCGGCTGAAAATGAGTTAGTGCTTTCCTAATCATACACTGCATAGCATGTTTGAGGTTCGAAGGGTAAGCACGAGCGCTATTTTATCGACACGATAACGGTTAGAACGAGATGGCAGTATACGATACTAAGTAAGTGCGTAAGAGATAGCTGCTTTATCCCACGCGATAACTAGTTTAAACACCGCTCGTACTAGCCAGGCTGGTATGGAAAACCAACATATATGCAGGTACAGTGTGTCAGGCCTTACGGGATGGTATTCAATACTAGAGAAATCTATAACCTCTACAAATAAAACTCTGTTTAATTAACTATCATTTCATATAATCAACACTATACTGTTCTACAATAACTACAGCAAATATAGTTCCGTAGCAAGTGACTATATACATACATTCAATAGCGTTACATGAAACACCTATGCACATTTTAATACATAGTAGTAGTGAAGCATTAAGGCATAAATATACTATCTATACTTAAGCACAAGTATATATACATTTAGTAATTAATACAATTAGCAATAGGTAGTTAATGTTATAACTTACATAATATCTTTCAAGCAGCAGTTCCTCTCGACTAGACAGTCAGAACTCGAATGACGCAGCTACTGGCACGTCACCCGTTTTAAACACTGAGACAAACAACTCCGGTACGGTAGTGGGGGTTGCACGTGCGCATGCAGCTGCGTCACTCAGTAATACGATCTTTCATTTTCAAACTTATGAATTAAACTTGTAGTTATTCAAAAGTATATATTTAAGTATACAATGATACATTATGTTACAAGTATTATCACCTTATATAAAGTGGTGATGACAGTCGGCCATCCTTTTTATAAGCATGACCTCATGCTGTTAGTAAACTCAAAATTTATTACATTTACATTAGAGGTTTAAGCATACTAGTAAGGATAATTATATTATTATTATTATTATTTTACACTTTAGCCCTTTTTTGTTTTTCCGTCCTCACACTAAATTGGTCCATTCCGTCCTCACAATAAATTGGACCATTCCGTCCTCACAATAAATTGGACCATTCCGTCCTCACAATAAATTGGACCATTCCGTCCTCACAATAAATTGGACCCTTCCGTCCTCACAATAAATTGGACCCTTCCGTCCTCACAATAAATTGGACCCTTCCGTCCTCACAATAAATTGGACCCTTCCGTCCTCACAATAAATTGGACCCTTCCGTCCTAACAATAAATTGGACCCTTCCGTCCTCACAATAATTTGGACCCTTCCATCCTCAAATAAACCATTCCGTCTTTAAAAATAATCAAACGTGTGAACTTCAAATATAATTATCTACTTTATATTTACTAAATATAAAACAATATAACTAATCAAGAACAACGGATTTATCGGACAGCTCGTTACCACTATACTATTGCGCCAAAAGGGGTATGTTGGCATAACCCATCTGTAACCTTTAGTAATCAGCCTAAACAATTTGTCATTTTAGTTTTCTTCTATAATTTGAATGATATATTATGCTATCCTTACTTATGTAAAATGGCAATGCGAAGATGGAAGAGAGACCAAAAAGAAAATACAACGGTGTGCGTAACATTAGTATGGCCGATTCCATACTAGCCCTATGGAAATTGATAAAAATTTATAAATTAATAATATTGATAAAATAAAAATTCGTATTTGATATTGACGCTTGTCATTTACTGACACTTTGTGTAGCTTTCATATATTCATTTAAACTGTAATAAGCTTTTAAATGAAGACTGCGTTTTATTATTACTTTGAATTTCTTTTCTTATTTTATTATAAAATAGTGGATCGGCCCAGCTTCGCACGGGTAGCGTTGTTTTCTTTTTTTAATATCTGAGTTTTCTGTCTTCAATCACTGCTCAAACATTGTAAAATTTAGCGCAATGTTTTCAATTTATTAAATTTATAGCACTCCTGAACAGTGATGTTTGGTGTTATTTTATGAACGGTTCAGTGTCTCCTTTTATTAGCAAATTTTTGGAATAAAACGCCATGAAGTATTTATAACAATCTTTAAAAGAAATCATTACGTGATGTAGGATGCAACTACTGGCGCCATCTAGCATGTAATATGTAAATTAGTAAAGATTTGGTTTTGGTTACGGGCGCGATGGCTTATTTCATGTATAATTTCAGCGTTTCTCTGTTTTATTTTAGGAATGAGTGAGAGTATTATAAACGTAAGATTAAAGAAATATAATCAGAATGCTCCGAACTGCTAAGCTACGTGTTATTGTGAGTCAACCATAAGGATAGACACATGCTATTGCCGAATATTATTTTTTTGACAATTTTATGAAGAATATTTCCGTCATACTTGATTTCTATGTAAGTTTAACCATTAAGGCTGCACACGCGACGGAAGCTTAAAAATTTGAGTAACTTCCCCTGTTTTCCCAAAATTCCCCTTCACTACTCTGATGAAAAGTACACTATAACCTGCCCAGGAGTATGAAGAATAATTGTGCCAAGTTTCGTTAAAATCCGTCCAGTAGTTTTCGTTTCAATAAGGAACATACAAACCGACAGACAGACAGACAGAGACAGACAAAAATTTTACTGATAGTATTTTTGGCATCAGTATCGATCACTAATCACCCCCAGATAGTTATTTTGAAAATATATTCAACGTATAGAATTGACCTCTCTACAGATTTATTATAAGTATAGATTTTACACATAAACCCATGAGAAATGTATTTATTTTTGACAATCTGTCCTATTCAATCGAATTCTAATGTATATCTATGATAAGCTGATTTTATGTCAACAACATCGTCTGAATGCCATCATACTTACTATACGCTAAACGTATTGTGGAGGAAAAGGGAAGATCTTCCGCCAGGCGGTGGTATGCCTGGGTACCGCGGTCCAACTGTATTAAGTTGGAACTTGTATATATAGTAAAGGTTTTAGAAACTTCGATTGCGCGATGTACAATTTGTATGGCGAGTTTTGGTGACGAGTGTGACGTATATTGCTTTGTTTCGTGTTGCTGTGGAATGTGATTCTTCTTGCACTGTCAGCGTTTCTATATAGTACCTATATAATACCGTTTCTAAGTTGTCAAATATGTAAACATATATTTTGCTATGAATTATTTTTAGAGAAGAATAATATAAACCGAAAATTGTTTGGGATGTCACACCTACGGCGGAATGAGAAGTTATCGTTGAAGAATATTAGAAAAAAAACCTTGTTAAGACAAAACAGATGTTATATTCTATTTTATTCACAGTCTCTTTCCCTGGCACACGTGTTATTATAACCCAATTAACTCATTCGCCCAAGTTACCACAAAAAAAGCTTTATATCGAACATCGAATTTAATACAAATCCTAGTGAAGACACACTGACTGACACAGTGTATAAACTCGCTTGGTAACTAGGAAATATGATTTGTTGAAATTAAACCGCTGTTCAAACAGGTCGCTTTATCGGACATCTTAATCGGACTAGCATATTTACATCACAAACGCATTCATATCACGATGTACAAAACAATGTCAACGCCATCTAGTGGCTAACAGTAACAACACAAAATTAATATAAATAATTTAAAGGTAAACTTAATACTTAAATAATCTGAGAAAACGTAAACAAACCAAAATAGTTGACTGACAGTGTGACAGTGACAGTAAAGAAATGCATTTAATGGCATTCTTATTAAATACAAATTTTCAAATGTTGTGGTATTATCACTCTATTTTTTTATTATTATTTTTTTTCAATTTTAATATTTTTTTTTTTGTTTGTAATCTACTATTAATGTTGGGAATTTTAATTAATTTTAGTTTTATTTTATTATAGTTTTTAATCAAATTTTTAGTTATATCTTTAAGTTATAATATAATATTGTCAATGCTGTGTGCACTGTTGTTGGCATTATAACTGACCAAGACTTCAAAATGAATGTGAATGCAATCTTATGTTATAATGCTGTTGGTGTGCCTTGAATAAATAAATAAATAAATTCAACAATGGCAAATCGGCAAAAATGTTATCACTATGCCATATGAGTGACGTCATTTGGGGGTAACGTGCATTTAGAATTATAAACGAAAATCATGGAATATACCAAAACAAAAGATTATATAGGTCGTTTTATTGTGCATCTAGGTTCTCTTTAAACAAATACGTATGCCCAAAAAAACAAATGTTCTTAATTTAAAATTTTGGAACGAAGTGCCGAAAGAATGCTTAAAGAAGCTGGCCAGTCCTTAAAACTGGCGAATATTATGTCGGTTGGTAGGTGTGGGCAATCTTAAGGACCAATTTGTCTGAAACTGATAATTTTGAAAAGCACTGCTCAGTTATATGACCTATTTTATTGCATTCAGCACACCTTTTTAGTGGCTGTGAACAGCTGGCAGAGTCTTTGGTAGAGCACGTGTTTCTAAGTCATTGTTATTTGTCTTATACTGAGGTTGACCCATTTTTGTGTACCGGGGCGATCATTGTCAGGTCTTCAAATTTAACGTATCTATTACTTAATCGTTATCTAATACTTTAGTGTATCTATATTATATACCTTTCTACATCTATGTATGTATTTAATATGTATAAGTTTATGTAATTTATAAACTGATAATTTCAGTACGTCCCAACTGCTACAACCATTGTACTTTTTAATTTTATAATGAAATTTATAATTAGCTTTACTTTTAAAAACTGTTGTCCTATTTACCATTGTATTAGCATTAAGCCGTTGATTTCTTAAATAAACAAATAAATAAAGTATCTGCCTCGGCTCCTAAGCACACTGCCCTGTCATCTATCCCGTGTAAAACACATTCTACCGCCCTAGTTCCTACTATTCCACACATATTTATCAATGTATTATTATTTTTTTATAATAGTACTCTTCCAGTGAATCATTTAATCGAGCATGTTTAGCTAACATATTGCCCAAGCATTTGCCCATAATTTTCTTTGACAGGGAATGTAGACAAAAGCTTTCTTTGCCACTCTCCCCACATAAAAGGAACAGACGATTACCCCTCAAACCACCTCTGGGCAAGACCTTTTAATTTTGGCAGCGCAAAGTGTACTATTTGTTTTTCTGACCAACTATATATTGTAGCACACTCGCTAACCTTGTGCAACCACATGGTCATCGTCTGCTCCTTTCGGCCGGGATCAAACTTGGGCATTGGATTATGCATGCTTGTCCCTATTTTGTCCGACGAATCCGTTTGGTTCATAGATTTTACTATTTGTGCTATCTTCATTAAACTATCTATACTTAAAGACGGATCGTTTGACTCACCCACCGCGGCGGCTTGGTGTTCTGCATTGGTAGTTGCAGCCACGAGTACCAGCCGATCGTCCCGGCGGCGCGGCTGATCCCGTGAACGACGATCACCTGAGTGCCTGCCACGCAAGCGACGACGGTATTGAGGGCGCCGGATGTACGAGCGACAGCGGCGGTCGCGGACCTCCGGGCTAACGCCCCGTGATTCGCCACCGCTATCTTCAGATCGGCGGTCTCGTGAGTGGCAGCCTCGCGCCCGGTAGCCAGGCGATTGTGGCCGCACAACACGCTCACGTGACTGAAGTTTCTTTCCTTCATTGTACTAGTTTTACAGCGTTTCATGATGCAATCCAAGCTCCTCATGGCTGGATGGTTCTTCAGACGTGCGCACTACACTACTACACTACACTACACTACTACGACGATGGTGAATGTGCGATCGACACGGAAGCACCGGACTGCGCTGGCTCCCATACTCGTCCATGCAGTGACTGGCCCGGTCACATAAATCGCGGCATACCGGACTTCGTGACCGGGTTCGATAATGGTCAGCTCCAGTGCGCCTGGAGTGCGACCGACCTTTGCGAACTGATGGCGAAGTTTTAGACTCCACATTAATCTGAAAAAATCAATTGGTACGCGTAGTTTCTGGCATAAAGTGGAAAGTGGTAGCAGCAAGCTATGAAGCCTTGTAACCATAAATAAGTACAGACTAGATTAGGACGGGTCCGAGTACTAAAAGGGGAAAATGTGAATAAATAACTCTTAATTAAAGTTCCACCTTAGACGTACATCAACAACGTAAATCAGCGAATGATTAAAGGAAAATAGCTACCGAAACTCATTTACACTGCTTTCCTCTTGAAATAAAAATATTTATTCGTTCAAATTTTTCTAATGATTATATTGTACATTATTGGACATTCGCCGCTCATGCACTTGCTACCAATTTCGCAGTATTCATACTTTATTGATTTGACTCGTTTCCGGCCGGTTATATCCTCTCCGGTAGTATAAGTCAAATGAGCAGCCAATATTTATATTTCGTTTAATTGTACCGGAAGGATACTTATAAATTATCTCAAGTCAAATCAGCAACTATTATAACTTAACTGGGTATCAGATAAACGTTAAAATATACCGGAAATTGACAAATAAATTGTTACTCATTGAAGAAAAAATAACTGTAGGGAATAATACAGTCAGACACAACTCGTATTTAGTATTACCCGATTTCTAATTTGTTAACTTCTACTGTTTGCTTACCAACTTCATCGAATTGGTGACATCAGCTCAGAACAACACAGTATATACATACAATACATACATAATGCTGACGCATTAAAAAAAAATAAAACTGGTTCTATCCCCACTTCTGAAATGTCAGGCCTTACGGGATGGTATTCAATACTAGAGAAATCTATAACCTCTACAAATAAAACTCTGTTTAATTAACTATCATTTCATATAATCAACACTATACTGTTCTACAATAACTACAGCAAATATAGTTCCGTAGCAAGTGACTATATACATACATTCAATAGCGTTACATGAAACACCTATGCACATTTTAATACATAGTAGTAGTGAAGCATTAAGGCATAAATATACTATCTATACTTAAGCACAAGTATATATACATTTAGTAATTAATACAATTAGCAATAGGTAGTTAATGTTATAACTTACATAATATCTTTCAAGCAGCAGTTCCTCTCGACTAGACAGTCAGAACTCGAATGACGCAGCTACTGGCACGTCACCCGTTTTAAACACTGAGACAAACAACTCCGGTACGGTAGTGGGGGTTGCACGTGCGCATGCAGCTGCGTCACTCAGTAATACGATCTTTCATTTTCAAACTTATGAATTAAACTTGTAGTTATTCAAAAGTATATATTTAAGTATACAATGATACATTATGTTACAAGTATTATCACCTTATATAAAGTGGTGATGACAAGTGTTACGATAACAGATCATACTTTGCTGGAAATTACAAAATTTTGGTCTTATACACTCTTTATTACATAGAGGTGATTTTGTGGGAACAGACCCGTGCTTCACCTCGTTGTTTCACCCAGGTGAAGCACGGGGCATAACCTAGTCCCGTGTTTCACCTGGGTGCAGCACGGGGAATGCACTGGTCCCCATGCTCCAACCGACATTGACATTAAAGAAAATACAGAAAGTACAACCGTGTGCTGAAGTTGTTTATTATGTAAACATGTGTTTCAAAAATATTGTCAACACATATATTTTTCTTCTAATTCATATTATATGTACCTAGGTAGATACGAACTATATACTTACATATCAAAAACGAAAAAAAAAAACAAAATACTTTTTGTTACGACTAATACCTCGTTATAGTAACAAATAGGAGTGAAAAAAATTTAATTAAATAAACCAGGCCAGCATAATGCTGAGTAACGTACCTCTACCCAATATTATATTCAACGTAATTTATCCAAGAAATAGCCTACTGTGATTTGGTTGTTTAATAATTCCATCTGCGCATTTACAATTAATTATTTAAATTCATAAGTCAAATTGACAAATTAAAATGACAGAAATCTATCGTAATACATAATGTAAATAAAAATAGGTTCTATTCACTTGAACTTATTAATTATTAATTATTATAACTAGGTTTTTCAGATTACGAGCATCATAGATTGATCATGACTGTACAAAAATAATATTGGTTGGAGCACGGGGACTAGTGAATACCCCGTGTTGCACCTGGGTGAAACACGGGACTCGGTTATGCCCCGTGCTTCACCTGGGTGAAATAACGAGGTGAAGCACGGGTCTGTCCCCGATTTTGTTACGTATCCCCTGAATTAAATTACAAATTCGTCTGTTAAATTATATTCAATGTCGGAGGGGCTTGTTCAATTACGTGACGATTTCTGAAACTTACTAAAACATATTTTCTGTGTCGTTAGGAAACTAGTTCCCCAGCTATTAATATATAATTTTGAAAAGTTATAGATATGGGAATAATCTCTGACTTTCTCGTTTCCGACAAGTTACAGATTAACAATAACAGCCCTTTTCTAAAGAATTCAACAGTTCCTAAATTCCCAACTTCCTGAAATCTTTGCTGCGTGAATTCACGCACATTTAGGTTTTTTCACACTTCGCACATGTTTTCATACATGCATATTCTCACGCCATTAATTCCCATTGGGGCAGGCAGAGACTATCGATCGCCACTTCGAACGATCCTGGCAAACCTCTCGCTCGAGCTTCGTCTACATTCATAAATCTTTTCATCCATGCCTTTTTATTTTTAGACTGTTATCTTTTAGAGTACATTCTCTATTTGATCTAAATGTTAATCGAATAGATGGGAATAAACCGACTATCCAATACTCTAAGTAACATTTATCATAAAGAGAATAAGTGTTAAAAAAATTATTATTCTTACTTTACTATACATAGTTGCCTCATCGTTTGCCTTAACTATCACTACGAATACAAAACACTCATGGTATTTTTACCATATCTTTTGTCTAGGCGTTAGAACATACAAAGAAGCTATCAGCTCAAAGTAAACCCTACAGCTGTGGCGTAGCGTGCCTTGGAGGTAAAGATTTTTCACAAAAGAAAAAAAATATTGTGAGAAGAAATATTTATTTATCACATAATTTACCCATAATACAAATAAAATTGAATTTTAAATATTCACTTTTCTTTGAATTTTTTTCGGCAAACTGATTTATTAAAATCATTTATGGCTGATGATGATTTTAGTTTTTCTAAAGTTTTCTGTCTCTAAGGACAATAGTGAGATGTCTCACAGCCGTTCTTGTCCCATCGAAGTTCTTAAGTAATTTTTTTATTAGTTATTAGTAGTAGCCCGGGGGGCCCGTATAATTGATACGGGAAATACGGCGGTAGCTACGCCCCTGCCCTACAGAGTGATTGAGAGATATATCACAGACTTACAAACGAAGACAAGATGCGCTGATTCCAAATCTATAAGTGGAATATGAACATGAGATGATAAATATTATGACAATAATAAATTAATATGTTAAAAATACATTGAAATTCTTATACAAGTCAACACAGAATTATTTTAACATGGTGCATGATGATTTTTTTATCATGAGCAAAAATATTGCGAGGAAACACTGTGGGTTCCGGGATACCTTGCGATCACTTGTAATATTTGTCAAATAAGATAATATATCATATGTTATTTATGCTTTAAATGATTTATTTTGTCTTATGAAAAGTTCACGTTCGAGATTTCACATGTGTGTTAGGGAATAATAAAATCAGTGTTGTTTTGTGGCCCAAAAATATGTTACATACATACATATACTCACGGTCATAAATCCCAAAAAGGATTAGCCCGAGCTTTCGAGCTAAAACTCCTCAGCCACATTTGGAAGTTGATAGTGAACAAGATCGTAGAAATAGTCTATTGGTATTGTTAGTGATGGGTCTCCAACCGCATCGCCCAAAAACCACTTAAAAAAGCCCTATACCCTTAGTTGCCTCTTACGACACCCACAGAAAGAAATCGGTTAGTGCTATTCAAACTAACACTACACAGCTATATACGAGTATTGTGGGAGTTATAGCCGTGAGCATAGGTAAATACTAATAATATTTGAACCTGTATAATAGATAATACTGATTATAAACTTTTGTCTCAACGTTGATCTGTAAACGTAAGTAGTGTATATGTCATCGGATGATTTGATGTTTAGGTTTTTTGCAAAATACCTAGGGATTTTGCAAAAATCCGGATAATTAGACAACGGTTATAATATTTTCTAATCTTACTAGGTTTTTAGCAAAAAACTAGTTAGTTTAGTATGACTCCAAAACGAAATGTCAGTTTTTATGAATACTGTACACTGATTGGTCGATTGCAGTGCCCCGTAATCACGTCATCTCTGATTGGTTGTTAATTAAGACGTACTTACTTCATTGTTCCTACCTACATTTCATTTGATTGTTATTTTAATTTTATCATAATATAATAAATATCATACTTAAAAAGCACTAAATGGGCGCATCACTTACTGATGATTCATTTATTTATTCTCTCTCAGTAAGTATGTTACTTTTAGTATTATAGCAGAGATATTTTGATGGAATAATAAAGAAGCCGTTTTAGTTTTATAATTATTATATTCAAGAAATAGTTACTTTTTTTTATTTATTGTATAATTAATGCTCGTTTTGCCTTTGAAGGCCGGCCACGTTTCCTCTTTTCCCCTATGGGAATATTCTTTGCTTCAAGTGGAGGCACCACATGCTTTAAGCGGATCGCTAAGGCAATCACGTGTTTACATACGTAGAAATTAAAAAAGCTGGACAGTCACATTTTCCCTCTCTTCATTCCTTTGTTTCAATTGGCAGTGAGACAAGCCACTTACTGAAATTTTGTTTCTTGAAATCATCAAAATTTTCCCACTGTGCGTCGAAAACTTCACAATTAGTAGCTATTTTATAACAGATTTTTCAATAAATACGCAAAACAATTATTTAAATTGCCATCCAAATTTAAAATATGCTATACAGTCAAATAAGTTGCGTGTAGAAATGATTTCTCTGCTGACCTAATGTACAATCTTGCTGCCCAAGTAATTATTCTGCGGAGTGACTGTTTATTTTGCAGATACAAAATAAAACTCGCTACCAGTTTGTGTTTAAATTACAGACCATTGTCATGATTATTTGCAGAACACGAATTGCAGCCTGATTTTAATTATTGCTAACAAAATCTTTGTATGCTAACCACATGATTTATCAGCGTTTATTTTTTACAAACCTAATTTTTAAATGGCATACACAGTAATTACTTCTCTTTTAATTTTAGTTACAAAAAGTTGCTAAGTATAAAAATAGTATTGCCTTTATAACTCTAGCTATAATACCTCAATACTACAATTTAAAACGTATTCACTTTATTGATCCTACGTCTTACCTATATTGAAGACGTCCGTGGACGAGTGGATAGGTGACTAGCTTTTCGGCCTGGAGGTTGCGGGTTTGATCCCCGCTGAGAGCAACATGTATGTGATGCCCATATGTGTATTATATTATATCATATTAAATATATCGCTGAGTTAGTATCCCATAATGCAAGTGTTACGAAGTTTGGGGTAACTTGATCTGTGTATAATATGTCCGAACGTGATTGTAATTTTACTCCAACAAAAGAGTAAAAAAATAATTTAATTCCTAGTATCAAATAAGTATTGTCATTTCTTACCCTTTATGACTCTAGCTATAATATCTCAATACCACAATGACGAACCAATAAGAAAAAGTGTAGGCGAGCAATCAGAAATCAGCCAATCAGCATTAAAGAAGTACAATTTTACTAAACCAACTAGTTTTTTTGCAAAAAACCTGGTAAGATTAGAAAATATCATAACCGTTGTCTAATTATCCGGATTTTTGCAAAATCCCTAGGTTTTTCGCAAAAAACCTAAACATCAAATCATCCTACCACATATATTTATCAGTAGAATAATTTATTACTTACAGTCAGCAACCAAAACCGATTTGAAAATAAAGCAAGAAGAGGTACGAGAAACGAAAGCTCCGTCAGTCGTTCTTGAAGCCTCGGAAACAAATCTTGAGTCGCGATTGAAGTTGCCTCTTCAAAACCATATAAACCTTCGAGGTGGGCCTCGCCGGAGCCGCCCTAATAAGGCACGAAGCATATATGTTGTAAGATTAATACATTATTTGGTTAGGTTAGCCTACATAGAAAAACTGCAGACCTCAAAATTTATGTTCTTACTGTTGTTTATTTCTCAAAAGAAAAAATGGTGAGAATTATTTTATTTGGTCAAAGATTGAGCATTGCCGTACAGAGGGGTAATGCACCCAGCCTCTTAGGAACCCTACCCCCTACCGGCAGTGAGTTTGGAAATTAATTGAATTTTATTCTTTTATGTCAAAAAAGTATACTATTAGTTGTTAATTGTATATGTTTTATTTCTTAATCTTACTTTGCCTACTTCCAATGGAAACTGCAGGCTTTTTAGAATAACGTTCTAAATTTATTTTTCTATATCGTATTTATTTTTGGATATAGAAAAAAGTTATTACATACCGTGTAGTGCCGGCTTAGAATGTCGCTACCCCTTTCTACCCACGGGTGTTGTAAAAGGTGACTAAGGGTATTGAAGCTTTTTATAGGATTTTTGGGCGATGCGGTTGTAGACCCATCACCAAAAACCTTTATTTTTACCATCTTTTCCCCATTTAACTTCCAAAAGTGGCTGAGGAATTTATAATTCCTTAGCTCTGGCTACCCCTTCTAGGGAAATATAGCCGTGAGTATATGTATGTATGTTATTACATACGAATACTCACGTCATCAATTTCCATTAGGGTAGGCAGAAACTATCGATGGCCACTTTGTACAACACCTGGCAAATCTCTCTAGCTTTATTAAGTCATATGTGTGAACCTATTAACGGTTAACGGTTATTTATACCCATCAAGATTTTCATACATGTCCTTTTATTCTTCATACTACGGACGCATGCTAAAACATTTATTTTGTGCAATATTGTGCAAATTGTGTTATACTATGATCTATATATTATGATCATACCTTCATATATACATCACGATGAAGGCCCACTAAAGCTTATTTGAGTTTATGTTCAGTTTCACATGACAGTTTTGTTATCATGTACAATAGGGTACAGTTCTCCTGAAAATTTATCCTGAAGTAACAGAAATCTATATGTATATTTGATTTTTATAGAGTCGAACAAAAGAAATAGAAAAGGAGAAGGCTGATTTGAAAGTGCTGTTCACAAGTCCAAGAACAAAACAATACCCTTCAGAGGAAAATATGATCTGCAACAGGAAAGGTTTTCGGCCTTGGAAATTTTAATTTCTTTCGTGTCGCGGGATTGGTGTTTTGTAATTTTGTTTGTATCCAATGATGTAAAGATCAGCAATACTTTGTTAGGCGATGTCCATTTTAGTTAATTAATGTTAATATCTTCTCAAATATGCATTAATTTCATCTCTATTTGTTACTATTGTTTACATAACTTTTGTTTGGATTCTTTCAAAACTTGTAGAAAACTAGGGTTTTTAAAATTATTTCGTAAATACAATTTTCATTTAATTTAATTGTTCTTATTGTATAACACCAAGGGATGGCGGAGGAACAAATATTTTTAATACTACCCCAGGGGACCAAAATATCACATGAAGTTCAGAGTACCCACTTTTAACATGGATACTGTATTCATGTGATAGGAGGGATAGGAGCGCTTACATCGCTTGTTACGAAGACACTCACATGACTTAGTATAACTCAGCGATGTGTGATACCTATCTGTTAATGAGATAATAAGGCTGTACCTTAATATATATGCATATGACCTTGGAATGGAAATGAAGATACATTGATGTAGACCCAATTAAAAATTGGACCCACGCCTCAATTTCATTCTTCTTTCCTCTGAGCTAGGGTTTCTCATTTGCAAAATATTTTATTTTCCCGGATAAGGATAGCGTCATTTCGGAACTTAATAAATCCTTCTTATTTAATAAAATATTAAATAAAATCACGTTTTCGTAATTAACAATTTGTAAATTTTAATCAGTGCTTGTCAAAGAGCTAAAAAATTTTTAACAGGTAAATGAACACACTCATTTATGATTACAGAGTTTAAAAACTAGAATCTTTTAAACTAACAAAATATCAAAAACAGACAGTAACTTGTAAAACTTGTGATTCAAATATGTATCATTGATACAATAACGGGTGGATTTGAGGCGACATTCCCAAAATCTGTAGGGGTAGTATGACGGGTAGTACCACAACTTATAAAACATTGCAAAAACAAATATTTGCTCCTTCATACAAGATGACTATCCGATTCAGTAAATTTGTATTAAGAACCATATGTTTTCTTGCTAATTATAAAAGTCACGTCGAATAAAGTTGATGGCGGCGGGGAAAGGGCAAATAGAAATTGAAAGATTAAAAATAAATATTTCGTAACAAGTAAAACTGCTAAATTCATAGAACTGCTAAATTCATAGTTCTTTTATTTCTCGTCTTCCTAGGTACTAGACTAATATTTTGCTGTCTAAACTAAGAATACATTCTCCGGGAATTCCCGATTCAAGACTACTACGCGACAAACTCTAAGCTGAGCTATTTGGATTGTTTAATGTACTAAGATTAATCTATTTTATATTGAATCATTATTCAATTTTAGCTTTATTTCTCAAACGTATATCCTGAAAATGACATGTTTTAATGAATTTAAATTTTTACACGACACTTTTATTTATTGGTATATAACTTAAGGACTATTCCTTATTTTAGTTTCTTTACAATATTACAACAGACGTATCGACTATACATAGGCAGACATAGAGTGCTCTTCACACAATAGAAATAATTTACAAAACCAGTCGAACAAAATCGTCACTCGCATTAAATATATCTAATAAATAACTTAACACACAATCACCGGACTTCGATCGCGACCGCGACAGCGCAGGCAACGTGGCCGCCCGGCCGGGGCCGAAGCGTGCGCTCTTTGGATCCAAGGATAGTTCTATACAACACTGCACTCACTAGTTGGTGTGCTTGACGTAGTCCGTGTCGTAGTAGGCGGGGGAGTGCACGCCCGCGCCCTTGCGGTCCAGCGCGCGCACGCGCACGAATAGGAAGGCGGCCACGAGCGACGCCACCACCAGCACCAGCAGCAGCATCACCAGCCCCGCCACGAACGACGGCACCGACATGCAGATGGTCTCCGGGTCGCTGCCCGGCGACTGGATCACCACCGTCTCATTGCCCGCCGCGTTGTTCAGCGCGAAGTTCACGTCGCCCGGCGCCACCACCTGGATTATCCGACTCGTGTTTACGTCTGTCATTTCTTGAGCGTCTCGTTTATACATGCGACTCGTTTCTCTCCTCCGCCTTGCCCCAACTAATCTCTCTGGTAAGTCTTCTACGGACCGAGGTCGGCCTCCGAGAGTGGCCAGATTACCGTGGGCTTCATCTTTCCTTTTAACCGTATTGTATTGACCTCGGCGACCGGGTGGAGGCGGTGGAGGTAGGTTTACTTCGTTATCTTCTCGAATCGGAGCCGGTGATGATGGTGAGGGAGCGTTCGATGTTGATGAGACCTGAGCTTGTGGTGGAGGTACGGCATCGTCTCGTTTCTCGGAGAAAGATCCAGAAGCATCGGCAGGATGTCTAGGATCGGGGTACGCCGGCGGAACTCCGTACTCTCCGTGTGGAGATTGTGGTGGTGGTCCATATTCTGCGTGAGGAGAGTTTGGCAGGCCGTATTCTCCAGCAGTCAATGCGTTGCCTCCGAGGAGTGGGACACCATAGTCAGCTCCGAGGCCACATTTCGGTTCAGGACAATTATATCGGCATACTTGAATTACACATTGGAAGTGCACGTTCATGGAATCGGGGAATTTGAAGGCCTGGAAGTACGCAAACGACACTACCGAAGCTGAAGGTCCAAAGTTCTTTATTTTTTGGAATTTACTCATAATCTTGGGTCTTACTACACATCCGTATTGATCGACCAACTGAATTGGGGCTCGTTTACCGTCATGGGCTACACAGTTACGGACTAGCATATCAAACTTGTTTTCGTCATCCTTGATGGCTAAAACCATGGTCATAGTCTGACCGATTTTTACAATTCCGGAAACTTCAGAAGCCCACGGACCTTTTCCTACTTGAATTTGCATCCAGCACTGCAAGTTGTCCCCGAGAAAGTTGGCAGTGACAGCGTGAAGCATATCAACCTGGAACGGTCGGAATGTGACTGCTTTTTCATAGAAGTCGTACCAAGTACATCTCAGTTTTCTCGCTTGATCCCATACTTCTTGTACGTATGGATCGTATTGAACAATGATCGTGTTTTCAACGTAAGATCCACTTGGTGTAGGACTTCCGTAGGTAGCGACATTGTGGTTGCCTGAGCTTGACATACCACAACTGTTGAGGAAGATTTCAAATGTTGCACTAAGGTGTCCAGTGCCCGGCTTTAAATGCATACAATGAGGATCACTATAGAATCCCTTAGAGAATATCATTCCATAGAAAGGTCTGTCGAATTCTATGTTGACGCGCATATGTGTTTTTTCACATTGAACTTGGAGATGTTTGATCTTGGGACTGTCGGGTGAAGCTAGCGGCCAAGGGTCGTCTGAATGTGTAGGAGCGAGTGGCGGGCCGTAGCCGCCTCCTCGATGTTCCAGGGGTAACGATGCTGAATCAACCGGAGGTTCGCAACCCACATTCTGAAAAAAGAAAAAAATACAATGTTATCGATTGTGTTAGACGCAACGTATGTTAGAGATCATTTTAAACCGAGTGCATTCTTCCGCACACCACTCGTCTCACTCCAATTCACACTGCGCGAATTCTTGCGCCTGCGTTCACATCTCGCGAGCGACGTTCTTTCCAACTTTCTACTCATAGTTAACGTTAGCAATTACAATATCAATTAGTGCAATCGTAACCACAATTAATAATTATACCTGAACTTAAATTCTGCAAATATATTTACTAAATGACTTCATCATCCACTGTTTAAGGATTTTGAATGGAGGCAAACATTTTAATAACAATCTAGGAGATAGATTTCTAATCGAATCCGCATTGAATACCTAAAGTGAACCCTTTATTTCCTTTGAACCGACATGGAAAACGAACTCAATATCTTTAAATAAATACCCACATTTACATTGCTTAGAAAAGCAGTCAATAATTCTTAAACGTTACTATCGTGATCTTATGTATGCATTTGAAAATACATATCACCTAAGAAGTCGGTATGGATTGAAAATCAACACATATGCATAGATACTACATCATACAAACAAGCCATAAAAGGCGTTATCGAGAAAATATCTATCAAGGCGGGCATTTTTCGTTGTATAAGGCGCGAGAGTTGGTCCACTCGTTAACTTTACGAGAGTAATAAGTAGGTATGAGAAAACAGTAAGATGTTATACATTGGTGACTCTGAGTTGTCACGGCAAATCACGCTGCAGCATTTCTAAACCGGTTAGAAAATGCCCACTGATCGAGTTTGTAAACTGCGGAAGAAAATGTAACAAAAAATATAACTATCTCCTTAGAAGAAAGTTATTATAGAATATACGCTATGCCTACACATATCTTCTAATCGCAAGAGTTTTCTAATCTTTATACTTTTAAATATTTTGTTTTATCAATACAAAAGCAGAAATGAAAGACCTAGATGATCAAAGATAGCGATATAATGACAATAATTTAAATTTGTTATTGCTTTTTATAATGGCAAATTGATATTAAGTTGGTGTATTGGAGAACGCCCTGGGCAGGACAGGTGGTGCTCGAGCGCGAGTGAAAGTACATTGTCTAAGGCAAAGTGGCCGCATCCGTTTTCCGTCAAACTCACTGAACCGCTCAATGCTAAAACTAACCATATGTGGGTTGTTTCTTGGAAAAGTACCGAATATGAGACCCTTTGTAATGCAGTGAGCTATAAATCCTTGATAAGTTTTAATATAACAAAAATGAATCTATAGTATGTGCCAAGTATTATTTTCTTAGGTAATTTAATTAGGTATTTCTTAAGTTTTAGAATGAAATCTACTGAAATAATATTGTTATACGAAATTTATGTAACATCAACACTTACATTTCCACACTTACATTGACCTCAGTGGAAGCGGGAGTCTAACCCAATTAATTCCAGAATAATCAAATATCTTATAGAAGACCCACTGAGCATGACATAATAATGTGCTTGTTCTTAAAAATACATTATTGAATACTGTTTCACACGTTTTTTATAAGAGTTATGAAATGTTTTGAAACTCTTAACGAATACCAGGCTACTTGTCTCAAAAATTTGGAACAACACAAATGAAAGTTGTTTGTAAACGAACGAGAACTGAGTAGAACCAGAATTTTGTTGACATCTGTTTATTTTTGGGTTCCCACGAGTGTTTTCAATATCAACTATATTTTAATTGCCTTTATTTGAGTAAACATTCATTAGATTACCTCAACTATTTTGGCTTTCTTGAAAAAATAATTCTCATTTTAATTTCATAATTGTGCTCACACTATTTTATTTATTACCATTGGAGTAGATAGATAACATTGATCGTCACTTAGAACAATTGTGACAAACCTCTATTGCTTCCTTCAAATTCATTATTGTTCTAAAACATAAATCCTATTATTTTTCTCACTTAAGACTCCCGTTTTGAATTTGATCAATTAACTATTTTTATATTGAAGAAAAATATATGTGTGTTACAATTATACCGTACTGTTTGAAAATTGCAAAAAACATAATGATTCCGAACTCAAATGTCAATTAGAAGAAAATCATTTTTCTTGTCACAAAGGTAATCTGCACGGTCAACTGGGATTTCCAATAACCATGATGGTGTTTGTGTGAAGAGTTGAAGAATGGCAAAGTTAAATGTCGGGCATGGGAATGATGCCATTGAGTGCGTGAACCAGTGAGCCGCGCGACTGCAATGTGCGCTTCCCGGTGCCATCTGCCACTGCTTACGATGCGATGGCTGATAAGTGCACTATGGTTTCTTTTTTAATTGATTTTTGATTTGTGTTTGAAAGCTTTATCTTCGAAAAAAATGAATAAGTTATTATAAAAAGGAAATATTTGTCTTTAATGAATAGCCTCTGAAATTGCTCAACTGATAGAAACCTACAGACAACCTTAGAAAAAACATTGGCTAAACATCATCAGACAAAAATGGTATAAGGAATAAGCAATTAATTAAAAAACCCTAAATACCTGAAAAATAACACTACCTGTGTAAAGCTAGGGCTTTTCAATAGAATAAGGTAAATTTGATACCATCGGGGTGGTGAACATATCTGAAAAGATTTGGTCGAACCATTAGTTTGAGTTTTGCGCCGGTCAAAATCGGCACAACAGCCCTCGAGATATGATAATTAGTCTAAGTGTACGATTTTGATTTATACTTCAGTCTGCTCTACTAAAATTGCGTATGGCATTTTGTATTTTTATGATTGTGAGGATAGACGTAATACAACTTTCTCTGTCTTTATCTCGACCAACCAAATCTCACTTTAAACCAGTAAATTATCAATAACGAAAGTGCTAAAGCCAAAATCACGTTCCGAAAATACATCAGTCTTAGCGAGTAAGAACGTACTCAATGTTTAATAGTGATTTATTAGTGTGTTAGTGGATTTAGCTGGTCCTAGGACGTGAGGGCCGCAGGCAGTCTCGCTACTTTCCCTCTCATTGTACCGACACCGGCGAGAAAGCATTTCCTGCCAAACAACGTCTTTTATACTACCTTTAACGTTATAAACAAATTCCTTAACGCAATAACAGACAATGATATCCCTTAACACTTTTTGAATAAGTTTTTTGACTTAATCTGACCTAAAAAACCAGCGTAGAAACAAAAACTTTAGAGAATCTGATAAAATAAACAACTAAGATTTTCTTGTGAAAGAACCGTGTAATCTAATTTCGTCATTTAATTGAACGCTGCTATCTCTATTACGCGTAATGAATCGAATCGATCGTCTCCGTATCGGCGGTCGTAGAACACAGGTGATGTTTTAAATCTCCGTGATGTTGGAAAGACGAAAGTAATCCTACGTTTACACTTTCTATGACGGATGGCTTTCTCAGTGAGATAGCGGGATTTGCGATGCTTCGCGGCATGTGACACTTGTGTGTTTGAGTAACCTATATTGTTTCATCATGATTTATGTGTTTATAACATTATTTGTTATTATATTTGGTTTTGGCTTTTATATTATTTTAAAGTTATAATCGTTAGAAAACATTAGAGGAGCACATTTGTATTAAGGATTGGCAAAAAATATTTTCTTAACCGAATTAGTATGGCAAATAATTTAATCTGATTTATTCTTGTTATCTTTGTTATTTGCGTGTCTACTGCTGAGAAGATTGCGTCGTCATAAATACAGTCATACATACATATACTCACGGCTATAAGCCCTAGATGGGGTAGCCAGAGCTAAGGAATTAGAAATTCCTCAGGCACTTTCTAAAAGTTAAGTGGGGAAAAGATGGTAAAATAAAGGTTGTTGGTGATGGGTTTCCAATCGCATCGCCCAAAAATCCCTTAAAAGCCCCAATACCGTTAGTCGCCTCTTACGTACACCCACCGGAAAAAATGGGGTAGTGCTATTCTAAGCCGACACTTCACTGCAATATGCGTCGTCATGAAATCATCAAATCATTTTAAATATAAATTAAAAAGAATATCAATTGTTCCACTTAAAAAAGAACAAGTGCTGAGCAGTCAACAATAGAGTATACCAGTATTTCATTAAATAATCACATTTCTAAAAGCTTTGACTTCTGCACATATTTAAATACGGACCAACACATAGAAGAAAACACTTCACAGAAAGTATTTGTCACAGCCAATACAATTAGATAGGCTCCACATACAGATGATAAAATCGTGACTCCAAAGTGAGCATGGCCATCGTAACACTAATCAGCGCCGAGAACGTCATTTCAACGAAAGTAATAACAGAAATAGCCAATTCATAATAGGCATAGCCAAAAATGAAACTGGACACGATATTGTTGCGCAATACCAATACTATGTCGCTGCAAGTGAAAGTTTGTATCGAGTTCGGTAGTCATCGCCCCTATCCTTTTCATTTCAGAAAACGTATAATATTATGCAATTTCTGATGTAAATTGTATTGAATTATTCATCTTAATTTATAAAGATTAGATAAATTAAGATTGATAATGACTAATGTGTTAGGTAATCCTTTGCAATTGGCCTAGACCTCGCTTTTATAACATACCCTTTTTATATTATAAATCGATAAAGGACATCAAACTAAACAACTTTGCCCATGGAATGCCTATCTAAAATATTGTAATTTTCAAAATAAAATAATAATTAAAAATTGTCGTACCTAGTTCAAACTGAGAATGTATAGAATGAGATTCCTTGCTTCAGTGAAAATAAGAAATAAAAAAAAACATTTGATCTATGGTGTAAACAAAACTATAACTTCTTTCGGTATTTTCCAGTTCAATCGCTCGATTACCGGTTTATTTTCATGATATTATTTTTCAACGACGATCAATAGAACTGGAAAATACCGAAAGAAGTTATATTTTTGTTTACAGAGCAAAAAGCATAGATCAATTTTTTTTTTATTTTTTATTTTCACTGAAGCAAGGAATCTCATTTTATACATTCTCAGTTTGAACTAGGTACGACAATTTTTAATTATTATATTTTTTTTGAAAATTACAACATTTTAGATAGGCATTCCATGGGCAAAGTTGTTTATTTTGATGTCCTTTATCGATTTATTATATAAAAAGGGTATGTTATAAAAGCGAGGTCTAAGCCAATTGGCCTAGACCTCGCTTTTTTAACATACCCTTTTTATATTATAAATCGATAAAGGACATCAAACTTAACAACTTTGCCTATGGAATGCCTATCTAAAATATTGTAATTTTCAAAATATAATAATAATTAAAAATTGTCGTACCTAGTTCAAACTGAGAATGTATAGAATGAGAATCTTTGCTTCAGTGAAAATAAGAAATAAAAAAAAACATTTAATCTATGCTTTTCGCTCTGTAAACAAAAATATAACTTCTTTCGGTATTTTCCAGTTGTATTGATCGTCGTTGAAAAATAATATCATGAAAATAAACCGGTAAGCGAGCGATTGAACTGGAAAATACCGAAAGAGGTTATGTTTTTGTTTACACCATAGATCAAATGTTTTTTTTTATTTCTTATTTTCACTGAAGCAAAGAATCTAGTTCTATACATTCTCAGTTTGAACTAGGTACGACAATTTTTAATTATCATTTTTTTTTGAAAATTACAATATTTTAGATAGGCATTCCATGGGCAAAGTTTTTAAGTATGATGTTCTTTATCGATTTATAATATAAAAAGGGTATGTTATAAAAGCAAGGTCTAGGCCAATTATGCGGTTTTAAATTCAAAAAGTTTCAGTTTTTATTTGTTTATTTAAATATTGTGTATTTACGTTTCTACTTATAAGGGTACATACATACATACATACATATACTCACGGCTATAAATCTCTAGAAGGGGTAGCCAAAGCTAAGGAAATAGAAATGTCTCAGCCACTTTTGGAAGTTACGTGGGGATTAGATGGTGAAATAACGGTTCTCGGTGATGGGTCTCCAACCGCATCGCGCAAAAATACCTTTAAAACCCCTATACCGTTAGTCGCCTCTTACGTACACCCACCCGAAGAAATGGGATAGCGCTATTCTAAGCCGGCATTACACAGCAAAGCCTTATAAGGGTATACAAATAAAAATGATTTCCACTTTTTGCTCTCTTTATAAAGTTGATAGAACCTCTACATCAATTTTTTTTATGAATTATAAAACGAAACCATGCTTTTTCTATATTTTATATTAAGTTGCTAAAAGTAATTCACATATTATCTATTCATTGTAATGGCTAACACACATTGAAATAACCGGCATTTTAGATCACTAGATGCAGCTAACTGTCGATCGACAGTTGTGTATCGTTGATTCGCTACCGGCCCGTAACGTGGAAGCAGAAGTAGAAAATATTCCCGAATCGTAATAAAATTAACAGGTTGTGGTAACTCAGTTTTACAAAATTTAAGAATGCAGATTCTAAATTTGAAAAGTATTTATTTCTTGTATTGTTTTACAATAAGTGTTTTACAATCCAAGAACACCTTTTAATGTAGAAATAATTTGTGATATTAGCCTGTTTTATTTTACAATAATTATAGAAGTTTCTATTATAGAAGAAACTTATAAAACAAAAATTTCTCCAATAATTTTTACATCTCGATTCTTGCATAACTGGTAGTCTTGTCTTTTTATAAAAAATAATTAGTGGATTGTAAAATAACACTGTTCTAATATTATACAACTTTTGAACGTTAGATTTTTAAACTGTCTCTAACAAAAATCTATCGAGTATGTTTTTATACCTATGACAAAAACTGAAAATAGAGTAAGATTTTCTTAAGTCATGAGTATAAACAATATTGAAGTATCTAAGATTATCTCAATGACATTTACATAATATTCCGGGAAACCAATCCTCATTCAAAGCTTTGTTTCAACGAATTCAACTGCTTAATCATGCTCTCGATTTGACTGTTTTTGCGCCGGTTCTATACCGTTTATTTCTGTTATGCGACATTAGATGACTGGTTGCGTAGTTGAGTTGGAGCTATGCTATGATGCAGTTAGGATGTTACATTAGCACCGAGTCTCCATGCAGCGCTGATCATGATGAACGGTATCTCCACTTGACCACGCAACCATCTCATCGAGCGCCAACGGGATATTTTTACGAGACGCTCTTGTATTTTTGCAAGTGCAGTGTGTATGATGCTTGGTATCATCGAATGTTAATACGCACTATAGTATATACTGGTAATGTCTTAAATATTGTCGATGTCAGCTGTGTTACCATGTCTATCATGCGTTTGTTAGTATCAAATGGTATCGGATTCTGAAAGGTCTTAGTGGCTAAAAGAATCAGTTATGTTTTCCCGAAGAGCGTAAAACATTACTATTCACTAATTCAAGGAATAGTCCTTCTCTATAGATAGGTGGGGCGTTTGCATTTTTATTGATTTTTATTTGTGATTTAGGGGCGTTTTCAATTCTTAGATTAAAAGAATGTTTGAATATTTGAAACGTGAACACGACATTTATTTAACTTTTTATCTTTGTAGTTTATAAGAAATGGATATGTAACTCAATTGATCTAGTTTGATTTAATTTAAAATAACTTATGATATTTGACAAGTACTTCAAATTAATAAAATTTGGTATATTTCTTGTTGGTTACCGCAAGTTTTGTAAAGCTGATGAGTTCACGATTACAAAAACATTTTATTAACAATAAATACGTTCTATAAGGTAATGATATATTAATATATAGCTTGATTATTAAAATTCAAATTTCAATTAAATGTTTACTTATCCAACTTGTCGTTATAAGAAATTCTAGATTAATATACGTTTTGTTTTAGTTCAACCAAAGGCGCGATTTAAGGTTGCACGTAAAATGTATTAGAGATTTAAAATCCTTTGAATATTAAAAAAAATACGTAAAGCAACATTAACTTCTACCCCAAACGGGTATATATTATATTAAACAATATTTTTGATTGGAATAACCCCTTAATGTATTATTTCGAAAGTGATAACAATAGAATTTATTTATCTTATGTAGCCCGATGTAGTTATAAAAGATGACTCTGAAATTAGTACTTTTGAGATATCAAACTGAGTATAAAAGTGAAACTAACACGTACTCATTCTTTTTTAAAATGCTTGTTAAATAATATATAAGCAAAATCACAATCATGCTGCGAGACACTATCCGACTGGATTTAAAATGCTTAAAATTGACCACTGCAGTACCAGGCTATTTAATATGCAATGAAAAGGTCACTAAATCATTCAACCATCATAAAACAAAGCAAATAGTTACAGCTCAAACTATAAAAAGGCTTATAAATATGCTAGCATTTTTTTATTGTAAAAGATCTCTATATTGTTAGCCGTATCTGTACATGAAATCTTTCAATATAAATGATGCAATAATCATATATATCAGTCTACGAACCTACTACGACACCTAGCTTTCTCTACGAAATCGGCCTCTACGATATTTAGTTATTACATAAAAGTCTATTTTAAATAGTTCTTTGCTCTTTATGTTTTTTAAATTGTGTCCTTATATCCAAACACTTTTTATTAAAAGTTATTTTAAAAACTTTATACATTTTACTCACATGTTTTAAACTCGTTAAAGAAAGATTTGAATGCTCACAATATATTAATCAAATAAATTTGCACCAACCTGTAATAGAAGCGCAGCGACCGCCAACAATAATCTCGTCCTCTTCATGGTCACTGTCGGGAACCTGCAACCAAAGGTAACTGTTGTAGCACAATCGGCAAGGCTCGGGCCTGCGCGGCGCATTCGGCTCGGCTCGGCATCTGCGCTAGCACAGAGTCCGCATGCTACCACCCGCGAGGCTGTACTGCGCGTGCGCGCGCATCTACCCATCACTCGAGCGGTGGGGATGCCTGACCCACTGACCAAGTGCAATAGCACCGGAACTGCATGCTGCTACGTCCCGAGTTCCCGAGAGGAAACTACGTAGCCTTCACCTTGCGCCGGGCAAGGTCAAGGAAATTATACTAGTCGTTTTAAAATATATTGAAGCTTTGAGGTTTTATGGCTGTTTGGAATTATTGAAGTTGGGATTATCACTATTATAATAGAATTTATATTGTACAGGAATACATAAATTATACATAAATTATCTTGAGAGGTAAATTTTATGTGTACTTTTTGGGTTTCAATATTACATTGCTAAATCACGACTCTCTATGATTCTCCCATTTTAAAAAATTCTTGTTTTTTTTAAATAAAATTACTTTACTTTAACGAGTGAGTTCTAAACGTAACGGGTCTCACAAAAGATATCTTTCTCAAATTACTGACACGAGCTAAATAATCAAAACGCAATAAAAAGCAAATTCTACCATAAATTTAAACTAAAAATTCTTACGTTAATGGTAGTATGAGAGATGTAATCAAGATAAACAAATGGATATAATCCGGTGTACGATACAAAGGCTGGCTAATCCGAACGGTGACAATGGCTGGCTCCGCATCGAGAATTAAATGTGAGAGCCCCAACTTTCCACGAATACTGTGAAAGCTTCACATGAGAATAATTCTTGCACGTATCGCTTTAATTAATGATTAAAACAATTGTTCAACGTTTGATTGTCTACTTGACTTGCTTTAATCAAAGTGTATTATAAATGTAGCATTTATCTATCTGTTTAACATTTATTACTAGCTATTACATTCGATTCTACCTATCTGTCGGTAATAGAAACTGATGGGGTTTTCACCTACATATCTTTAGTTTTTTGGTTGTTTTTCTATGTAACTTTACTTCTTGAACTATCAATTCACTTGTTTATTTTATCATGAACAAAAATTATTAATTGGAATAAAATACATATACTGTCACTTGTTCAATCCATTTACGTTAACTCCGAATGAAAGATAGTAAAATAATGTTACGTATAAAACGTATATTATATGAAATATCTTAACATTAAAGATATATATCTGAGTTAAGAATCCTAATATTCTTATATCACCAATTAGTTATTCAAATAGAAAAAAATCTCCTACGAAGAATAAAATAACTATTAACATAACTAAAACTCGAATCAATGTTACTTCATTACCTAATATTATATAAATAACAATACATATTCATCCAAACTAAACAGAACTTTCAAGTGCTTAAAATGCAGGTATGCCAAAACATGGTTTTGTTTTCAATAGATCAGTATATTATCGATTAGCATAATAACACGTTGGTCGTATAATTTAGCGTCGCGTGGCGCGCTGTGCGACGACGCGATTTCACCGCGCGCGCTGCTTAGAAAGTCTTTATCTTTCGTCACATTCGAGAATACTGTACATCTGAATGCATGCGCTTCATGTGATATCTTGGCGTTTGGAGGATGTAATGATATTTTGTAGTGGATATAATTGTACAGAACATATACAGTGAATTCATAAAATTATACAGCTGAACATTTAGTACTAAGAAAAAGGTGTTTCGTCTTATTCGAGAATACTGCACATGCACATCTAAATGCATCGTGTTTAATGCTAGCTTTGAGTTTCGAAGAAAAAATATTTACACATGGAACATACACTGTAGAATTATAAATTAATATAGTTGAACACTTATTACTTAGAAAAAGGTCCAAAATCTAAGTTCAAAATATAAATAGAGTGAACTTAGCTGACTTAAGAAATAAGATGTTTGGCTCACAAAGGATATAAGAAGAAAAAGAAAACACAATTTCACACTATATTTTTGTATATACACTTTGAAACAATATTGATAGTGGTAAGCGAACGAACACTTTAAAGTACTTTCACAACGGTGCTGAACTTTTATAGTTCGGCTTCATAAAACCGATATGACTTCCACTTTTGTAACTGTCAGCTTGCATTTTAAATTGATACTAGTGGGTAACCCTAACCCTGGCGCGACTACGTCTACTAATTCTGTAACAATTAACTTAATCCAGTTACATCAGATGTCTGAGTTTTATGCACACCACGGCCGCGAACTGTACAAAACGATACCTGAACCAAATTTCTAGCTTAACTCATCGCGTCACAGGCTTCCGGGCAAGAAAGAGGCTTACAGAAATAATATATAAAGATTATTGTGGAATAACACATATGTACATGTTGAAAGACTTGTTCATAATCAATTACACGTAAATATACAGTAGGGCACTAAAACATTACCAGGTCAAAAAGTATATAAAAATTCCGCCCGATATTATTGTAAAGTATTGAAAAGTCAGATTTCTAGTTGAGTTGATGGTTTTATTATACATACATACATACATATACTCACGGCTATAAATCCCTAGAAGGAGTAGCCAGAGCTAAGGAATTGGAAATTCCTCAGCTGCTTTTTGAAAATTGAGTAAGGAAAAGATGGTTAAATAAAGGTTGTTGGTGATGGGTCTCCAACCGCATCGCCCAAAAATCCCCTAAAAGCCCCAATACCGTTAGTCGCCTCTTACGTACACCTACCGGAAAAATGGGGTAGTGCTGTTCCAAGCCTACACTACACAGCTGGTTTATTGTAATATCCAAAAACCGTTTTATATGAATTCTGCCATAACTTTGACGTATGGCATTGGCAACAGTATATACAATATTTTTATTAACTCCAAATAATAACCGAATGTGAATGTCAATTTAATTATTTCACATTTGTAGCCGCATCGTCATTACATAACGGAATTTTAAATAGAGATATTGCCTATTCATTAAGAAATAATCTAATAAGTAACATTTAATTAGATATAACTTCTGTAGAGTTCTCTGAAAAAATATTTGAAGTAAAATATTGCCGTGATATTTCAGCTAAGAATAATATTCCCCCATATCTTCCCAGGAGCAGTGTCGTATTTTTCTGAAGACTTTATATTGTTAAGCGAGCTATATAGATGCTAAATATTTAATTATTTAACACTCAATTTAATACTTTGTGGTATCAATCCCCAAAGTAGCTGTGATATCGTCGATGGTGAAGTTTTGGCGTCTTTGAATCTACAAACGTATTATACGTATAAGTTATCTTATATGAATTCATTTGTACATTTATGTGCATTATTATATTATATGTCCACCGCATTTTAATCCTGCACTGTCTGCCAGATAAAAATAATTAATATTGAAAGACATTTAATAAAATATGGCAAATATACTTAGTTTAATCGTTATGATTTAATTTGACAGATATGTTGCTGAATTATATGTGCTCATTGATCAATGTCACTATTAAGTGAAAGTTGCTCCAAATGTTATGATAGCCGATGTGATTTTAAGTTTAACTCACGGTTACTTCTCCAATTATAAATCATTCATGAATTACCATTTTATTACACTTATATCCGCTACTAAACTAATGACAGTGAGAAATTAAGAGTAAACAATCTTAATCGGAAGGCATTAAATATTAGTTACGATATCATTTCTAAAAAGTTAATTAAGATTTCATAAATAAAGTCGAGAACAATAAGAATCAGTGGAGAAAACATCGCGAGATGTCTGAAGATATCACCAACTTATAGAGACAGTGAAATGATGCGGTAAGTAATAATTTTAAATGAAATCCGATGTTCAATAATCCGCGACGCTGCGACATCACGTGACGCCATCCGCAAACATTAGCCGCTCGCTCGTGTTTCGCTTGCAAATAACAAATGTTTGATTTCTCATCAAATGATAGATGAAAATCGACGAGAAAAAAGTTGATGCCTATTTGAAAAACTTTCATTCTCCGCTGATAGTTTATCTGCAATTCAACGTTTTTAATTACAGTTATATAAATATTTATGAAACGAAAATATTTCTTATTTATGCGATCTCATTAAGTTTCTTTATATTATATTTAAAATATCTTGCATTATTCGTAATTTAACAGAACTAATTACTCTAAAGGCTTATTCATTTACTTGGATTGAATCTTTAGCATGCCCTTGTTGAGTCTTATTAGGAGCTCAAAAAGAAGCAGAAATTAGATACACTCATCGACGGAACTGGAGACTTATAGACGAAAATCAAGAACAAGCTGAAGAACCAGAGAACTGCCAATGGTGAGTCAAACCTTACTATAAAATATATAGGTAATGCTCCGAGGATTGTCACCAAGCCGGAGGATGTAAAAAAGTAACATCTCCGATTACCAATCTTACCTTCTTTTATACAAACCTGGCATCCCTAATGGCAAAACGAGATCTGCTTCTTTTAGAAATTAATAAACTAAAACCTACTTGTATCATAATTACAGAAACTCATTTAAAACCGGAAATAACTAACAGCCTTATTAATATAGATGAATATGTATTATTTCGGCGTGACAGGGCCTCTGGAAAAGGATGGGGTGGTGTTGCAATATATGTAGCACATACTCACCTTAATATCCCAATACAAGCAACCTTACATCCAACTCTGAATAACCCAAATAATGAGGTTAAGGCTTTATGGATAAACCTATCATACGCTAATATTTCTTTACTTATTGCGGGAGTATATCGCCCTACGCGCTATATTTTTGAAAACTCAGACAGAATTCTTTTCGATACTATTAAATTGGCTTGTGAAAGTAGAAGTACTTTATTTATTATGGGAGATTTTAACCTACCTGACATACACTGGCCATTGAAAAACATTTATGGATACAATACACTACATAGTAAATTCAATAACTGAAACCAATCTTCATCAATTAGTAACAGATATAACAAGGAAAAGAAATGAACAAGAATCACTTTTGGATTTAGTGCTCTGCAATGATGAAAACTTATGCACAAATTTAGAACATATGCCAAACATTGGGAAAAGTGATCATCATGTGCTGTTAGCGACTTTGCAAGTTCAATTAGAAAACAAAAATGTGTCAACTAAGAATTGCCCACGAAAAAACTTTTTTAAGGCTGAATTTGAAAAGATATCGCAATCGTTACAAAATGAAATCCCATTGTATAAAATAAACGACGTAACTAGTGGTTGGGATCACTTCAAAACCCAAATAGATAAGGCTATTGATCTATATGTACCCACACAAAAACCAAAAAAAGTATACAACCATAACAAACCATGGATTGGACCACAAATAATAAAAATGACACCAGAAAAAGCTGTACTCTGGAGCATATACCTGACAGACAAATCGAAAATATCGTATAAAAAAATATCGGAAAGTGAACAATAAAATAATAAGCTTAACCAGATCCGCACGAATGAAATATGAGAAAGAAGTGCCTACGAAACGTCCTAAATCTTTTCACGGTTACATCCGCAAACAAATTACATCAAAAGTGTCAATACCGCCCTCTCTAAAAAATTAAGTTACACTTGAGATCACCAGTGATCAGAAGGAAGTAGCAAATATCTTCGCTAAGCAATTCGAAAGGTCATATGTTAGGGAACCGGATAATGTAGAAATCCCAAAGCTATGTCTCCCACGTATACAAAACTCATTAGAAATGATAATATTTACACCAGAACTAGTCGCTAAACATATTAAATCTTTAAGGGATGATACGGCAATGGGTCCAGATGGTATCCCCGCTGTTTTACTCAAACAATGTTGTGCTAGTTTGGCAGACGTACTTGCGAAGATTATGGAATTATCCTTTACTCAACACAAGTTACCCAAATGCTGGAAAGAAGCTATAGTTACACCAATCTACAAAAAAGGCGACAAGCTTATCGCCGCGAATTTCCGTCCAGTCAGCCTTACATGCTTAGCATGCAAAGTAATGGAGAAGATCATCGCTGATGAAACGAGAATTTTTTTGGATAAAGAGAATGTTATAACTGAGGAGCAGCATGGATTTGTACCAAAACGTTCAACCATAACTAACTTACTTTGCTGCCTGGATAAATGGACTAGAAATTGGGAGGAACATGAACCCACCGACATCATTTACCTAGATTATGAAAAGGCCTTCGATCGTGTCCCATTAAAAAGACTTATTTACATACTAGAACACTTTGGAATACGTGGCGATCTTCTGCTTTGGATTGAAAACTTTCTGGTTGGCAGAACATTTAGAGTAAGAGTTGGTGAAAGCTATTCTGAACCACATAATGTTCTGAGTGGTGTACCACAAGGCTCTGTGCTGGGACTGATTCTTTTCGATATCTTTCTGACGGATCTCAAAAGCATTATAGACTCGGACTTGTCTCTTTTTGCCGACGATACAAAGATTATGGGAAACCCTCTTATTAAGCATGGTGTAATTCAAAACGACCTTGATCGTGTTATTGGTTGGACTAAAGACTGGCTGATGACCCTAAACATTGATAAATGCACTGTCTTACACATGGGTAGTAATAATCCTCACAACGAATACATCCTTGAATCCAAAGTTCTTAAAAATGTTACCCATCAGAAGGATCTAGGTATAATCACTGCTTACAACATGAAATGGGCAGAACACATACTCACCATAACAAAAAGAGCTAACTCCCTGCTATATCTAATTCGAAAGGCGTTTTTTCACATTACGATAGACCTATTTTTAAAGATATACAATGCATATGTACGCCCGTTGCTGGAATACGGATTTCAAATCTGGAGTCCTTACTTCAAGAAAGACATCGACCTTCTTGAGAAAGTGCAAAGAAGAGCGACGAAGATGGTGTCAGGCTTAAAGAACAAGGAATATGAAGAACGCCTTGCGATACTTGGTCTGACTACGCTAGAAGAACGGAGGAAACGAGGAGACCTTATTGAGACATTTAAGATATTGACAGGCTACTACAATGTACCAGGACTAAAAGATGTGTTTGTAATGAACAAAAATAGGAACTTGAGAGGACATTCTCTAAAACTATCACACTCCTCGTGTACAAGCACTCCGAGACTCAATTTTTTGCCAAATCGTGTTGTGGACGTGTGGAACAAACTACCAGAGACAGTGATCAGTGCTCCCTCAGTGAATTCTTTTAAAAACAGACTTGACAAATATTTAAAACAAGTGCAGTGATATACACGCATCAGCAAAATATTGCTGCTAGTGTATTATCTCGAATAATAATAATAATAATAAGCTAAAACAAAGGTACAAAATAAAATAAATTGATAGCTAGGAAAGAGGAACAGGTCTTCGGGATCATGACAAGCTGGCACGGCAGGCGGCATTGTATGTGCGCGAGCCGAGAAAGTCGCCAAGTCACGTAAAGCAATTATATGGAGAGGCGGAGGCTATCGTTATCACATCAGGAGCTCGTCATACCATTGTTCCAAACATCTGGGACAGATCACCAATACACCACTTAGACCTGCTGACAGTAATTGAGCTGCGATTTTTAGAACCGACTTCTAAAACAATACCTGCCAATTTGATTTCAATCTACTCCTAAATTGTGTAGGTGTTGCTTGGAATGTACAGTTTTTATGGTTGGCTTCTTAATTGATTATTGCGTGAATTTTCCTCACATTGCTTGATTTTCAGCTAACATTACATTTTAAATATTACCGCAAGAAAAATCTATCATAAATTTATTTTCATAACGAACGAGTAACGAAGATATATTCATGTGAACAGATGAACATAAAACATGAATGTGCAAATATAATCTCTATATAAAACTTCTGAATACAAATATTAAGTTTGCAGTATTATGGAGAAAGTGTTTGGTAATATATCTGAGTAGGTCTAAACTGACGCGTTTATGAAAGGTCTCTTAAAGCCGATGAAACTGCTTTTAACTTATAAACGGATGACCTTTGCAAACGACTATTGCCAACGAAAGGTAACGAAGGTTAGAAAATTCAACTCTCATGTTTATGCATTAGGAATTTTGCTGCCTTTCAATGTATGAAAGTAAACATAATTTGCATGACTTAAATCTTCTAAACAAATTAGCTTAATTTAAAAGAAGATATATTTGAAAGATATATTAAATCGTGCTCCAGTATCTCAAATAATAAATTACGCAAAGACATGCATATTTCATACACTCATTAACTGAGTAATAGCTTGGTACGTCACGATCACGATTAGGCTAATTTGTTACTATTTTTGTATAGCTCTGTAAATAAGAATAGCGAAGCCGTATACAAAATTGATAGGTTTGGTTTTGATCAAGTTAATGTGAAACAATATTAATATCATATTATCATATCAAATCACTTTACGCTATTTGAGTATGCAGAGCGTATAGAGATTCGTTCTTAATGAATGTGAACAAAGAGATTTTTTGTTTTGTACAGCTGCAAGGATTTCAATTATGTTATCTCATTTTAATATCCCGATGCATCTTAAAAAAATCAAATAACTAGCCACTAAAATGCTGTAGCTTGATTCCAATTTTACTGCGATATTTGTCGAATACTTTTTCATACATTTATACCATATTTTATAAACTTGGCGCAAAGTTTTTTCGTGTTTTCGGGTCTGATTAACGAAGAAAGCTCATGAGCACTTGAGCACTGTCTTATAATTGGGCACTACAATGTTCTTAATGAGCTGAAAGTTTTGAATAATTAATGTATGGGAATTGTGCACGGCTCGAGTCGTCTCCATCATTGTTAGGGTCTTAGAAAGTGAATGTCGACTGATACAGTAAGTGGACGGTGGATACTACTTCATATTTATCAACAGAAGTGAGTGGAATGTTGTCATTATGATTCGGAATGTACATTTATTAAAACGAAAATAAGTTAAGAATTTTACAGGATCACAATTATACAAACAAATTGTAGAAAAAGTTAAGATTCAGATAGGGTTTAATAAATTTTAATTTTACATTTTGCTGATGTTCGGTGATATAACCATATTGAATTATTTATGGATACGATACACAATACAGTACATGATATTTCTATGACCACTTCAATAATTTCATGAATACGCAAAAACTTGCATTTGTATTGTGTCAAGGAATATACCAATGAGAATATACTGAATGGTGTCATAAATAGCTCGTTAAAAACAGCTTCCAACAAAAATGTATTTGTATGTTCGTTCACACGTTTCATGTTTTGTGACAAACAATTCCAAATGAACTTTCATTTCTCAGACCGCTTGTTCCTGTGTTTGTTTATTCGCGTATAATGGGTTGGTTTCACTTATTGGGTGAACGGTCGCAGGACAGGTCGTTGATTATGTCTGTAATGTTCTCACATTCATCAATTATAAATTATAAATTTATTGGTACCGGGGTGTTGCACGGGGACCGTTGTTTAATTTCAAGCATAAATGGTTTTAATGATTTAGTAGAAAAATATGCCGTTTAATCACCTACAGCTGCATGCAGTTGAAAAATATATAATGATATTAAAATGGCTTATGCTGTTATGCTTATGTCGGAAATCTAAGCTAAATTTTCAATATTCTCAGTTTCCGAGCGAGTCAGTCTGAAAATTTACAGGCACAAGAGAAACAACATGCAGAACAACCATGCCCTACCCCCTCCCATGGAACTTGGAAACTGTGCTCTTGAAGTTGTAGATTAATTTGTATATCTGGGAAAAACCATTCAACTGAAGGCAACTTCAACAGCTAAATCAAGCATTTAGATTTCGATTTAGATTATTTGAGAAGCTCTATGCCTTCTCCTGCGAAATTTGTTAATGTCTGAAGACAGAGAACCTCCATCAGTATGTGTTGCCAATTATTAGTTACGACACATAGATTTTTCCCCTTACAATAAGCCTCAATCAGAGGGCTAAAAGTCACCCAAACCTGGGAGTTTTACTTACGTAATAGAATCTTAAACGAGAAGATCCGCACAATAACCGGGGTGTCTATCGTACCCACAAGAGTTGCAAAACGCCGCACTTGGCAATGGTCACTTTGTACGCGGAGCCGATAGCGGTGGGGGCTTAGAGATTTTTGAGTAGCGGCTATGTACCTACCGTAAAACGAACTGTGGGAAGGTCTCCATTAGGAGGACCAACTTGGTAAAATTAACACAAAGATGTTGGATGAAGGCAACGCTGGAACAGGGGTTGTGGAGATATTTAGAGGAGGTTATTTCCAGCAGTGGACGTCTATTACCTGAATAATGGACATCTAACGTGTCTATGGGCAGCTTCCTTGTGTGTATTAAATTAACAGCGTCACGAAACTAGGAAAATAAATCTTTGATGGGTTTGCAATTTTAGAGGAGGAACTGCTGACTAAAATATAAATATGAACTAAATAATTATCATTTTTTATATTGTACTTTAGAATCAAAATTTAATGTTTTTAAACGTTATTTGAAATGAATGCATGTAGGCTGGGCACAAATATATTTATTGCCAAAACGAAGAGTAAGATTTTGCTTAATTATTAATATCAAGATATCAAAAAAAAAAACAGTTGGCATATTCCACACTAGAGTCCGGCAATTGAGGTGCGTAAGGCGAGGCGTGACGTCGTCATCCGCGGCCATCATCGATGCCGTCACAGCGTCAAGGTTACCGCTCCAAACACTTTCTCCGTCCGTTCGTTGCTCTGAACTCTGCATCCTTTGCAACTCCGCCGTGCGACCTATTGTTTGCCCGTGAACCTTACCCCACCGCGACTACTTTGCACCTAACCACCTACACAATAAAACCGATATTTGATAGACAAATATCTCGAAGCCATCCATTGACGTTTACGTTCAATGGCCGTGCTAATGGTACCGCGAGAAACGTAACGTGCCCCACTTTCTCTTTTAAGAACGCACGTCTCTGTCTCTCACATGCTGCAGGGTTGGGAGTAAGTGGGATGATATGATTTGAGATGTTTCGCAAAAGAGGCTGCAAAGCTAGCTTTCTTCGCCGCGCTTGGCATTGGAGGCGTTCGAAATCCGGAAACTTTCGTTGGCGGACACGGCGAGGTTCGCGGCTGCACTGTTAGACTATTTGGTGAGTGTTGCGCAACCGATTACCCGACTTCGAGATACCATTGTGCGTTTCATGTTATGCTTCGTTTTTTCATTAGGAGGTGCTTGCCGCTGTGACATTTGATGAAAAGGAGAACATATTCTTTGGGTGCGATGTAAACTGTTGGCGGCATATTTGGGAATTATATGTTCATTAAACTGTTTTGATTTCAAAAAGAAAGAATGAAATAGTAAATATGGCCGGTATGTTTATGATGGCATAAAACTAGCTGCCTGAAATATATTTTTTCTAATTAGTATCGTTTTCAATAATAGATTAAAGTTAATATTTAATGTATTGGTCAATGTACAGTACAATAATGTACAGTAGTGCTAGCTGTCGATGATATATGTTTATCATTTTACAACAGACATTCGAAGATGTAAATCTAGGTAATTGATTATGTGTCAGTTGCTCAGGCAACACACACATCACCAAAAGGACAATACAAAGTAGCCATGGCACATTTTTCTATTATTTCAAAGCAGTGGTTTTATTTTATTAGCTTGCATAAACCAGCTTCTCGCCTAATTTTTGATCGATAAAAACAGATACAAAACTCATGTATATGTATGAAACAAAAATAAAACAGAATCATCAGACTATCATCAACAGCTATCCGGAGTAATTAAATCTATAGCTGACGGATGGAACACTATCATTGCATCAACCTCTACGCTTTGCGTCTTCATTACTTTTACATGAGTGAATTAACGTATCAATTAGATCATCTCCAAATTGACCGTAAAGGCTTTAGTACAAAAAATTACAGATCGCTACCGAATACTTTCACTGTATATAAACAAGATATCAAACATGTTTTTGTAATACACTCGAACAAGTAACGTGCTATAAGCGTAAGTAAATTTATCGCAATAAACGATTTTTGGGGATCTTTACATTGAATGTTTACTTTTTTTTACTATGCTAAGTAAAAAACATCTATTGGCTAATGAAAATGATTGTTCATTGATTTTTGTAATATAGACTGACGACTTATTTCTGGAGGGAAACCCTGGCTTCACACATTTAACAGTTTAATTAGGTGTTTATAATTAATGTTTTTGTATAGTACTAAACATTTACGCATACAATAAATACTTGATAACATAACATAACATAAACGTTCACGCCGTTTATCCCCGAAGGGGTTGGCAGAGGTACCAATACTTCTGAACTCACATGGCAGCGCCATCTAGTGTCCAGAGAAGGTACCCACGTTTTGCTTGGACAGTGTACTCACGTGATAGGGAGCAGGCCTATCGCCGTTTTGTACGAATACACTGTCACATGACTAAGTACAACTTAGCTATGTGGGTTTCCTCACGATGTTTTCCCTCACCGGCACCGTTAACAACTATTATAAATTAACCACACATATGACTTTAGAAAAGACAAATTGGTGTAGGCCCGACCCAGGATTGGAACTCACGCCCTTCTGTTTTCGGGCGGGTGTTCTACCCATTGGACTATCATGTCGTCAAATACTTGATATACTTTTAAAAACTATTTTTGTTCTGTGCTGTATTAATATGAACCAATATGACAATGAATCGAGTAGTGGTTTGTACTAAAACAAGGTACTGCAATGCTAAGCCATTCTTGCTAAAAACATCAGCGCTGCTCTACGTCTTACTTCTAATAACGATATTTGTTATTGGATCTCTCTCTATGTGAAAGATATTTTTACAGATAATGAGGATATTTTTAAAGAATAATTGAATGCGATGAAAATTATAGTGGTTTTATTAGTATTTTGAATAACATTGTTTTAAAGTTGTATACATCGGCAAACATTACTCTGTTTCAATTGGAACGTTTTTATCGCCGTAATTAACATAAATGTATTTACAAACAGCGTAAATAGTACTAAAATTACACACAATCACATATGACATCCGTGTTTTCCACTGTTTAGTACATATTTGAACCAAAACACAAATGCATTTATTGATATATCCATCACTTAAAGAGAGATAAAAAACATTTTAAAATAAGTATTTTAGTTGAAAACTTGCACATCTTCCATGTGGGACAAATGTGTAATAAAAGTTTCCAATTCTTGTTTTACAACCGCCTACTTGATGGAAAATTTACTTTTTTCTCTTTCTATGACTTTATAACTGTGAACCATAAAAATATACATCTTTTGGAATAATACTTTATTATCTTTTGCTTGCTGTAAGTTCTTGTTGAGTTGAACTTTTGAAAAGTTTAATATTTCAGCATTCAATACATACATACATACATACATACATACATACATATACTCACGGCTATATATCCCTAAAAGGGGTAGCCAGAGCAGAGAAATTAGAAATTCCTCAGCCACTTTTGGAAGTTGAGTGGGGAAAAGATGGTAGAATAAAGGTTGTTGGTGATGGGTCTCCAACCGCATCGCCCAAAAATCCCTTAAAAAGCCCCAAGTCCGTTAGTCGCCTCTTACGTACACCCACTGGAAGAAATGGGGTAGTGCTATTCTAAGCCGACACTACACAGCATTCAATATTTTGCTAATATTTCAGACATACACAAACAATTTCTTTAGATATTAATTACTTCAGTAAGTTGGCACCCATACTTTGAATTTCCAGCTTTGAATTTAATTGAATTCACTGCATGTACATATAAGTTGACTCAATTATTTACGTAACTGCAATAGTAGTAAAACTGTTATTACTAAATTATAGTATAATTCCAAACAATCACTCAAATTAAAAAACCGAGAATAAGTGAATTAATTTTCAAGAATTACAGAACTTTAAACATATTCATAGTATCCAGGTTTTTGCTATCACTCAAAGTTAATAAATGATCAACGTTCAGAATGTCATATAAAGCACACTGATTGAGTCGTATCGCTCATCTACTTTCCATCGCGAGTCTAACAAACTGAGTGTCCATCATCTAACTTCAAACGAGATTTACTGCATCTGCGGCTGGAGGTAATGTTACCGGTAATTGTTGGATCTGATATGTTACTTGTCACAAATTTTACTTAGATTTGTACGACTTAAGATATCTTTATAAAAATATTATTAATTAAGCATGTTAAACATCTTTTGAAGATTTAACCAATTACCGTTATTTTGTTCTGGGTTTATTTTTTTGACTAATTTACGCTGAAATGTTGTTCGAAGCTGTGCATGTGCCGGAATTTTTTTAAATCAGTGGTGGTTTTTTTTTATTTTTTATTAATCTTTCCACCACAATACCAAATCTAAATAAAACTTTCACAGTAAAATTACCTAACTTTACTCAAATGAACAGTCTCCCTTAATTACCTATCACTTCCTCCATCCTCAACTTAACATTTCCTAAATGACATATTCACAATAATAAATTTAAGTTAAGTAAATACGCCTATTAGTTGTATAGCATAGTAATTATTATGCACCAAATACCAGGCAATCAAAGAGCAACAGTAGCAAACCATTCCATCTCAATCCACTGGATGTCAGTCCGCTCTATGTAAATACCAATTGATCTCCAGTTTCCGGAACGCTGGCCCGGTTTTCCGAGAAAATTGCCTGATTAACATACGTTACAGTAAATTATTACTGATAACTTATTCTTGCATTTTTGTTTGCATACGAGATTAATAGTTATAAACATAACATAACATAAACGTTCACGCCGAATATCCCCGAAGGGGTTGGCAGAGGTACTAATACTTCTGAACATCACGTGACTTTGTCACTTGATGTTCATTAATAGTTATCTATGGTTTAAATTTACAACTATATGTTATTTGATTTAGTTGCTCATTAATTTTCGTTTCGTTTGCTTTGCAATGTCAGCTTAGAATAGGACTAACCTAAATATTTCCTTAAATATGTGAATACGATTATGTATTGAGGATTTTGTGATATAGTTGGGCTATGTGGATAGAGATCCATCACATTTCCAATGAATCTTTATTTTGCAATCTATTCTTTACTCAATTGATGTAAAGAAGAGCAGTCAAGCTAAATCAATAAAAGAATCAGACCGAAATCATGTTGCGTGCGCATGCGCAAAGCAAAACATTACTTTAAGAGGTTACCATGTTACGTTGAAACAGCGATCTAAGTTATCTTAGTACTGGTTATACGAGTATATCAACTATCCCAGCATTTAACAATATCATCGCGAATATTATAAAACTGTAAATCAATTTGATAAAAAAACGTATGAAAGAAAAGCAATATGTAGGGACATATGCTACTTGAATAAAACATCAAATTTACCACCTGGTTGTTTTCTTATTTCAAACCCAAAAATATTTATTTTCTTAAGGGTTGATACACAATAACAAATTGAGCTATTGTTGCAATAAGAAACTATAACTTAGCGAAGTCAATATTTGTATTCCAACTGCTAAACTGACTTACTTTTGTCATCTATAGCCGTGAGTATTCAATAATTACTATTTAGAAAAAAAAAACAATTTAAAAACGTTTTACTTCAAATAATAAGTTAAATTTTACTAACCGTAATAAAAAGCCCTTCGGCGTTAAGCTCGCAAACAGTGAAAGTTCGTTTCGTTTGTTTTACACGTCTATTGTGGATCAGATGATTGATGATATCTCTGAGAAAACATCGAGCTACATCCTACATCTTGTTTAAAACTGGATTATCATTTTTTTGAAGACGAAGTACTAATTCATTTGTAGGTTTTTTTTTGTTTTGTTAGGTTTATATGAAGATGATATAAATATTCTACTCTTTCCCATGATATTTCCGTATAGGCCTTCCTATATCACGTAAATGCACAATCCAGGCGAAGAGGGGGTACTCTAAACACCATGTGACAAAAATGAAACGTGATGCTATGAAGTGTTTTAATTGAAATAATGAGATATTGTTCAAATTGTTTACTGTCAACCTAAAAAAGTTTTAGTTATACCACTAAGACCTATTAAGTATTTAAGTAATTTTATTTGTGTTTTTTAATCATCTTATATTTCTATCAAAATATTTTCCTTAATCCGAAACACGCTACTAAATGGAACGAAAAATGTTATTTCAAAAATCTTTTACGACTTTGCAATCTAGCTATAATATAAGTAATCAAAAAATAATTGATCAAAGATTGCTTTTCAAGTAGCACCAATACGGTGTACGAAGTTTCAAGCTGTCTAAAACAGGTTATAATAATAATCGATGTAGACTGCATTTCACACCAGTTAGCTATAGAGCCAGCCGCTTTTCCACTAGCCCTCACCCAAGCATTTCCATTCTTGGCCAGCCGGAACTTCCGATGGGTGAAACTAACTGGATCACTCCACATTCTAGACTTTCAGATATAATGCAATTTTCCGCGACGAGTATTACTTTCGTTGTGACGGCCGCATCACTGCCTATACTTTTCTTTTATACGTGGACTATCTTGTTTTTACACTTGTCATATGTTAAATTCAAGAAAATAATCTATGAGAAGCGAATTTTATGGAGACATATTTTTTTATGTAGAATGGTTTGATGAGCATCAAATTTTGCGAAAGTTTAATTCTGACAAAACTTTTACAATGATATCTTTTGCATTAAAAATCTTATAAAAAAAAACAAAAAAATCTTATAAAAATAAAACAAAATATCAGTATAAATGAAATTTAATTAAATTTCTATGATACCTTGATTATAATTTACAGCCGCGAATAGCAGGAGTAAGTTATTAACTAGAATGTATAATGAAAACTCTCAATATTAAGAGATAAGTAGTAATCGTAAATAAGTACGAGTATGAAGTTAGAAGTGGATGTACTCACCTTCACTTTGGCACTTCAATTATAAGATGTTAAACCTTCAAAGCGGTTAACTTAAAAGCTGCAAGAACTTAGGAGTAAAAGTATCAGTCTCTAATAAAAGAGGGATCAGCCACTTAAGATAGAAGGAAATACGAAAAAGCAAATTTTTCCAAGATCACTATTCAGAAAGAGGTAAAGTATTGCTTGTCCTAACCACCACCATGCGAAAACTATAGTTCAATACTTGAGTAGGAGTTCAAATTATTTTATGATTAGTAAAACTATTTAGCGTCAACTATATATTTAAATGCAAACGCATCTGTAACGATTGTGAAAGTTAAAAAGAAATAAAATTTTCATTTTGTTTCAATGTGTAATGACTACATGTCGAATATGACATCCGAGTAACGCGAACTCATGTCGGAACGTCCGCCTTAAACACACAGAAAATGCCACCCCTTCAATTTCATAAGTATGATAACAGCAAATTAAAGTTGGTGAAAAGAATGATAATAACAAGCAAGCATGCGTTTCCTCGTGCGTGTGAGTTATCATTACGTGTCACCGAGTGCATGTATGCCGCTGACCTACTGCACTTGAGCGCGCCGCCGCCGCCGCCGACCTCTCATAAACACTCCCTACATATACTTAATCAAATTCAATGCATACATTAAAACTGATTGCGAGAGACATATAACTTACATCTAATAGTAAACTATCAACTAGCAATCTGTCAGACCACTATTAAAACTTGCTTTCTGGTATAAACTACATGTTTTGCTTGATGACAAAGTAATCACTATGAAATCTTCACGCTTTTAATGCTGTAGTGGTGATTAGTGGAATGGACAATGGCTGGCGGAAGAGAAAGTGCTTTACGAGCTCAAGGACGAGGACATCGCCCCCGCCCTGTTGCGTAACTTGAATAATGATTGACGCGCGGGACCTATCGGTAAAGCCTTTTCAATTTGAAGTGAATATTAATTGTTATGATCTGATTGATACATGAGTTAATGATCATATCTGTTTAACTACTCTTAAAATTGAAGATAAAATCAGAAGACAACTACAGCTTACAGTATAAAAAAGTATTTTAACAGGATGAACAAATGAACGAATTATTATTCTCTCACTCTATGTAAAAGTTTACTGGAATGTAGAATACCCACAACCATAAGAAAATCCAATTTTCTATACCACAAATAGTCTTAGTCTAGATTTAAGTAACTGTAAATTGCGCAACCCCGTCAAATTTGACCATAAAATATCATTAGGTAGAGAAAGTTGATACAGATTTTAACGTAAATTTCGATCTTGGTTATGTTTCGCTAACGACGTTAGTTGTGCAATTCACACATGGTGCCCACGAAAGTTGAACGAGCCATTACGCAACAAAGTTTCAATATATTTTAAATTAAAAACGCGAAATCACCACTTTCTTCCGGCTTATGAAGTAATAAAATATTTTACGTAACAAACATGATACTCACAATAATTATTATCTGAGTGGCATATAATCTTGTGACGACGTGTCTCCAAAACCTGAAACAACAGTCATTAAGAAAGTTAGTTATTGCATATTTTTACGTCACAAATCTGAGTATGACGCTGAATTTTAATTAATTCACACATATGTGGAACCTCCTATACATCAATCAAAGTAGATTTCGATAATACTTAATAATATATTTTTCATGAGAAAGTGTCAATCAAACTCTATACATTATGGTAACGAAGAAAACCTATCAGGTATTCATACCATCCCAGTAGTTTACAATTTAAACGTAAAATAATCATACGGAAAGCCGCTTTAAAATTGCATCTCCAAGTTTTGATGTGGAGACATGGGAGAAATAATATAGGGAGTGACAAAAAGAGTGTCACCTATTCCGAACACAAATGATAAATCTAAAGTTTATCTCTAACATAAACATTTGAGAATCAATACAAAAAAGATTATTCGTCCTTTCAAATACTATGTCGCTAATAAAACAAAATAATATCCTATGTTACAGTATATCTTTTCTCTAGTCAATATATAAAATGCGAACTTAAACCCATAGTAAAACGCAATAGCCGTTTCCGTTATGATATACTCATATCGCTAATAAATGTGATCAGCCCCGGCTCCGGACACAATTGTGTCATTTACACAGACTCAGTACAGTAGTGCCAACAATTCCGCAAGTCCATAAAAATATGCCATTTACACATTTTATTGAGCCTTTTGATGTTAACTACTTAATTGAGCGCCTAGCACTCCAGCTAGCACCCACGTTATAAACATTCTCCAATATTCTTATACGTTTCTGATAAAGGTATGAATGAAATTAGTCATATATTTTTTTGTTACCTACCTACCTAGGTATACTTAATGGGTACAATGCGAAAACAAGATGCTAAAGATATTTTTTTTTACTTTCAAAAATATAAACTTCATTATCGTATCATACAAAATACACATAAAATCCATTTGAAACGGTAACGAGTACCCTGTCGTATTATCCTCAATCACCTAGTTACATAAATTTAAAACCGTCACACTTTTACTTTTATTCATTTTATTTCAGTCGCTCATTATTTATAATTTGCTACACATTCATTGTAATTTGATAGCGCTAGACAATGCCGCTTGAGTTATAGAAAATAGACTTATCTGGATAATAAACGACAGTACTTGCAACAACTTGGTTCACAACCGTTGACAATAAGCTAGTTATGTTCAACATCATAGTTCCTCTGATGCATAATAGGAACTACATCCTGACTTGAAACAGAAACATGAGAAAGCGAAAGTCACTGAGTTACTCACTTGTTCTGATAATTCAATTTACAAGTCACTCTACTTGACTTTGGTACAACGACGGATTACTGGGGAACTGATTATTTATAAGCAAACTTGAGCGAATAGTAATTGAACAATTATCTTGATCAATAAATTTGTCTGCTCAACATTTTGATTGGTTAAAAGTCTTGAAGTTAGAGTCTAACAACTACTAACAAATGTCTTTGTTCCTATTTTCACAGATCACAATCACGTTTTGTGTTTTTACGTCTGTCAAAAATTTATGAGAAATTCTAAAAATATATTTCAATTTATTTTGTTTTTTATAATGATATATTTGAAAGTAAATGAATAAAATGAGAGGTTGTAATGTACTTACGTATGTTACTTAATATACATGAAATAAAGTTGTAATTTATCTACTTTATTAGCGTAATTAAAATAATAAAGATAAAGATTTGAGTAGCAAAAAATAGTAGTTATTGCAAGAGAGTGTTACAAGCGCAAAATTTTCAAATCCGTACCGTATTTTTTGTGAGCGTATTAAAAAGTTGACTAGATGCACCGATAAGCGCCTTTGTGTGATAATAGCGGATGCAAATGTAAAAGAAAATGAGTGAAATCCGAGTGGTCGGGCATCAGGTAGAAATCGTCGTTATAAATAATGCCAAGCTCGGAAAGCCGGCGGGTATGGCTGGCCCTTCTACCAATATCGAGGCCGATGCAAACTAGATATCACAAATAAACATGTCATTACAATGACAGACAGACAAATAAATTTAATATATATCTCTAATTGCCGTATCTCCATCATAGACGAAGTCGCAGCAAAGTAGAATACATTTGTTTAATTATTTAACTAGCGTTACGTCTCGCCGGGAAAGTACACAAGCTCGTCTTTAGTGTAAACTCATTAGCCGTAACATGATATATAATTAGAGCAAAATAATTTGGAATTACTTTCTCCAAAGTGACTTTTAAATTTATTCATAAAATTTTCTCTGCTCGATATGCGAACTTAAGTGGTTGTATCTGTCAAATTACTTACACTTTCAATTCGTTACGATACGAGATCTTCCTTAAACAATACAACAAAATGTGTGAGTGGAACGGACTATACTTTGTATCTTCCTTGATCTAAACTTTAATATGTGAATACAGGGTAGTCAGTCATTGTTCTTTCATATTAATAAGTTGTAGAATTCTTGTTTTAAAATTATACCAATAAATATGAAAAATACAAACTCACTTAAATTAAACGGTCGTCGATATTTATATATAAGCTGAAATTGATAATTTTATAGAAGCCAAAGAAGCGCTACTGCGTAATGTAATGACACACTAAAAGTGTCTAGTTTTCATAATCAGTTTAATATTGCAGTTTTCACATGCCTTCAGTATAATAAAACTCACTTTATTTCCAAGTGTCTTACAAACATTTGTACAGCTTATAATATTACAGTAAGACCCTCGTAACTCATATGTTTGCCATACGCAAACAATAGGGAAACTGCAGAAATGTCAACACAAGCACAGATCGATAAAAATTTGGTAGTAAAAGTGAAATCGTGAATTTTCCCCGGCGGCAGCGGCGATCAGCGCTTGTATGAGGGCTGTATCTGCGGCGCATGCGCGCTAGCATATCTCGTCTAAATGCGGGTACGCCGCGCCTCCAACCTCATATATTCAGCAATTACGAAGACTTGCTCCAACAAGGGAGCTTTCTAATGTGGATCTCTCTTATGAAACTATCTCAACTAAACGACAACCTGGTCCCGTGCCCTTAATACTCATACGAACATAAACTTCATGTTAAGCGAATGCTAGTCAGGCATCATAAGGCATGTTATCTATCGGTATTTATCTTATGATCAATATTAGACGGATAATAATGGATATTAAGGTTCGTAATTTGAATTGCAATTTTCACTTTGTAATTATCGCGTCAATATGGATGTATTTTCTCTTATATGTCGATAACTTCTCAAAAATTCAACTTACAGTTGACTCAATTAATCATTACTTAACTTATCAATGCTTTAGTTTAATTATTTATATTGTATATATAAGCATATTACGCTTTTATAATTACTAAAAGTTGTCCAGTGATCGAAATTTGACCACAAATTCCTTGAAAATTTCAGTAAAAATATAGACGAATAACATTTAAGACTAAGTAATAATAATACAGTCTCACAAACTATATTCCATCTCAAACATAATAAAATAAATAAAAGTGTATAGACGCATATTTCTCAAGTTAAATGGGCTATGAAATTTTCATTAATTTAAAGTGTTTTAAATGTAATGCATTAAATAAAGACGAAAACATTTACTTTTTCTGATTATGATTGTGCTGCTGAAAGTTGATAAATATTGTGACTTGAACGTAAATTCACAATAAAGAAATAAAAACATCCCTAAACTTATATTTACGAATACTTTCATAAATATTTATTTGCCAAAAGAACGTTATTATTAGAGAAGAACCAAGTCAATAGTTTTCACCTAATTAAGGTTGAAGAATTGGCAAATATTGTTTACTTATTAGAAAGGACTACAACAAGAATTGCTTTATTTGCACTTATGTGTGCGAACAAAATAAAGAAAGTTTGAGGATTGAGAGAATGTGGTTTGACCGGCAAAGCTTTACTTCAATCAGATTTCTTTGATTGATTTTAGGAAGTACATACATACATATACTCACGGCTGTAAATCCCTAGAAGGGGTAGCCAGAGCTAAGGAATTAGAAATTCCTCAGCCACTTTTGGAAAGTTGTGTGGGGAAAAGATGGTAAAATAAAGGTTGTTGGTGATGGGTCTCGAACCGCAAAGCCCAAATATCCCTTAAAAGCCCCAATACCGTTAGTCGCCTCTTACGTACGTACCACCGGAAGAAATGGGGTAGTGCTATTCTAAGCCGACACTACACAGCAATTTTAGGAAGTATTGTGAGAAAACCCACATGGCCAAGTTTATGCGTAGTCATGTGATATGGTATACAATACAAAGTTGTAAGAGACGTGGATAGCAGGCTCCAATTTCACCACGACTACAATTGTCAGTGACATATGTCGAGCTACAATTGTCAAGCAAATTGTGACATATTACAATTTTATGAAATATTTTCTATAGAAATGCTTACAAACTTGACAGGCATTTTGCTACAATTGTATGTATTACAATTGTGTTGTGAAACAGTAATTATTATTTTAGTCGACATATTTGTAGAATTGTCGTAGAATCTTGACATGAGATTGAGCACATGTCGGATTTGCGTGACAATTGTAGTATTTCGTAGTTGATACACGCGTATTTCAAAATGGCTCTCCATGCGAGTAGTAGTAACGCTAGTGATAGTAACAGTGATCTTGATGAATTTGCACATATAAGAAGATTTAAAGAAAGAATAAATTTTTCTTTTGATCTTACGGATTTTTTATTTAAGGAAAAATTCCGTCTTAGTAAAGTTAGTGTAGAACATTTAATAAATAGAATTGGTGCACGTATTGAACACCCAACGCCAAGAAACAAAGCTTTAACGCCTTGCCAACAAATTCTTTGTACACTGCATTGGATGGGATCGGGATCTCAATATCACGTTAGCGGAGATAATCATGGAGTGTCAAAGGCTATCATCGGTGTATCAAACGAGTTACGACTGCAATTGTCAACGAAATGTTTGGAATTGAAGTAGGCTGGCCGGAGAATACCGAAGCTATCCCGCATTTATTTAGAGAATTTGCAAATATTCCAAAAATTGGTGGAGTCGTTGATGGATCATTAATACCCATTGATTCACCTCAGCGACATGAGTACATGTACGTTGACCGCAAAGGTGGGCATTGGATTAATACCAGAAAACGGATAATTCAAATTTAGAATGCCTGTATAGACGCATTGTCACTTAATATGTCATTCCAAGCTCTCGATAATTTATCTATAATATACATTTTTCCCTATGGTTAGTCGTGACAATTGTTTTCTACAATTGTCGCACCTGTCATTGTGGTGAAACCGATAATTCTACATATGTCATATTTTGATACAATTGTAGCACTTGTCGCGTTGGTGAAATTGGAGCCAGATCACATGGCATACTGCTGCGCAAATATATACTTTGTACGCCAAACGACGAATTAGTCTTTTGCTTTTCAAAAAAAACTTTTGCTTTTTTTGGGGATATAGAACATGAAATTTGTGCTATATTCTATTTCATATCAACATCAAATATCCTTAACAATATCAGTTGTTTTTCTCTTACAAGTCAAATATATTTACTAGCCACTCCTTAGAGAAAGAAATCAGTATCATAGATAGTATAACGTCTAGCAGTGAAAAACTACCTAGCTATGTGTAGGTTATTAATGAAAGCCGCCAGACAAGTCACGGAAAGCCGAGTATATCAATTTCACGGCAACTAATTGTAAATGAGCTCAACAAATTATATTATAGGAAAAATTGTATTAGATCAAGTAGATTGGCGTCGGCAACTTGTTTCAGTTTTAATTAGAACCATATTCTACTAACCTTAAAATGAATTAATACTATGTTATAATAAAAAAAGAACTTTCGTAATAAAGCAGATTATATTAGGACAAAACGTCATGATTATGGCGGGAAGTATAAAGAGTTAATCATCATATTTGTTTTTAAATTCAAATTAGCCCTGGATGTATGATAACCGTGATGTTAAAATTTAAGTTCAAACAAACTAAAGAAAAGTGTATAATGTACGATAACTAAAAAGAGAGCTGTTAAGTGCTACAGTTTAGACTTGTAACAACCAAATATAATAATTTATGATTTACAATACTTCCCCCATTCTACCATGCGTTTTTTTCAGATATTGAATGCACATCCTGTGGGCTTAAGAGTGATAGAATGGTTTATCTATCACACAGCATCCAAGCAAATAAAGCATGTGAGTATCTTATACAGCGTTTGGGAAATGGAATATTAAGAATTCAACCGTCTAAGGTTTTTCTTTGAATTAAACTCAGGAGAATAGGTCCCCTGATTGGGCCGACCTCGTGCTCGTAATGAGCCGGTGTGTTACAATTCCCATCTGTTGAATAGCGCGCCTGATTACATTTTCATACAAAAACTGTGCTTCGTGTACGATGCTCTGATAAAATAGTGCATTCCATCTATAATAGCAGGTTGGCATACTTCCACCAATAACCTCATATTCCTTTATTTTGCAAAGATTTATATGTCACGCAGATTTTGGTTTTTTTTCCGCATTGTAAACGTAGACATCCCTTACGATATAACAAATTTATAAATTTATAGGGTGATTTACTCGTTGACAGAGTTTAATTCATGTCTGACATAAAATAAAGGCCTGTCCATGTATTTGTTGCCATGGAAGTGGATCACTGATGAAAGGTACATGGACATGGAAATTTTTGAAACAAAATGTCTTGCCACATCGGCGAATGCCGAATAGACGTATTGCTGTGTTATAAACAAATGTATGTTAAAACACGTTTATATAGAACGTAAAGTGGTTAAATATATGAAATCAACAAGAACTTGAAAATCTTTAAAGAATGCAGATCAAAACAACATCCCTATAAAATATGTCACTTGGCATTAGCAAAGAGATAATGACAGATTTCGTAGTTAGTAAGTGTCATATTAGCAACCGGTTGTCGGTATGCAATAAAACTTCCGAGATCCAGGATAAAAATGTGGAGCAACTAACAACTAAGCGTGCCAGATGCATGCACTTGACAGAGTAGGCGGTGATGTTGGCAATTACGCGGTGTTTATTGACGCAAACCGGCCGACTTGTTACCTGCTTCCTACTGAAACCTGCCGCACTGATACGGTAATAACACCCTGCGCTCGTAAATTATGCTAACTAGCTTTTAGTTGTCGTACGCATATCCTAAAGGACTTATTTATTGATAACTAATGGATGCAAGATTGATCTTCATTGTAACAAACTTATAGATAAGATAGAAAAGATACGTACACTCGTATTTATTCTTTCATTCATCTATCATAGTAAGTTTGAAACTAGATATTGGAGAGTTAATTTTATAAATTTGGTAATCTTATGCAATTAATACAATTTCTTTATTTAATTTTGCCAGGAAGTAATGATGAAATGAATGACTTCTACTTATTTTATAATTGATATAATCGTAATTATTACATGGGCTTCATTAAGATTATTATTTTGAGATTCAAAGGAGATTCCAAGTATCAAAATAAGTAAAATTCTTCGCTGTAATTATTTAATTAATAATTGTGAAATTTTGCAATATTTTGTCATAAGAATTTGCCACTAAACGTATTTATTAGTTTATTCCCTATTAAACCTAATCAGCTGAGCAAAGCTGCGGAAAATTATATGTTAAGCTATAAACCCCTTATATCACTCCTAATAATTACATACCTAACAAAAATATTTAAAAAATATAATTACTTTAAATATTTTTTATGAAACAAACAAGAACCCAGTCCGTAGCAGGGAGTGGCGTCGGTGGCAGCTAGTTGATGACACACTGACTTGATTTTCACTGCGCAGGCGCCGCAGTATTCGTGCCGAGCACACACTTGTACGGGAACTGACGCAGCTTCCTCTACATGTGTGTTTACGATCACACTAAAAACCTTTAAGGTTTGATGGCGGAAGCGAATCGCGTTTTTTTTTGGATTTTTTATTGCAATATATTTTTGTGAAAGAAATCATTTGTTTATTTATTTATTTATTTGGATGAACAACAGCGATATACTACAAAATTCTTAAATATAATATTACTAATACTAGGTAAGCATATCATGCTTTGATATATAAGAGAAATATTGATATCCATTCCATTTAAATGATTGCGATTGATTAAAATTGTTCTTTAATTTTTCCTCAAGTTTTATATTCGCATTTAATAACAATTGTAAGGAAAATTTCGTGAGAAAACCAAAATGTCAAATTTATTGATGGATAGAATTTATTTTTAGCACTTTATCTAAAACGGTAATAATGTACTTTCAGCACAGTTGCAGAGAACACTATCAAGAAATGATTGGGTATCCAACTACCAAGACATAACAGTATGTCCCTTGATGTGCCGAAAATTAGACAATTAAACTATGAAAGAACGCGAAGTTATTTTGTTGTGCAAGAATTTATGTTAAAGCAAATGTTTGTAGAGAAATTAGAATACACAGCGCTACGCAATACATATTCATTGTTTTATGTAAATAATATATTGAAGTCTCTCTTGATATAAAACAATCGCTAGATATTTCTTCAGAATCTATTTTATAATGCACAGTGGGTTGCGCGGGCGCACGCGAGCGCATCTCTATGATGTCCGTCTTGATGCAGTTGGTTTTTCTGACGCATGCGCTGTGAGGCAAATTAAAACTCGAGATGATCATTATCGCTTTCACCTTGTTGGCTTCCGTTATAATTGACATTTAAGAATAACCGAAATTATTGTAAATGCAAATAAGTTTATGTATTTCCTTGCTTGCAACCTGCAATATATGTTTTTATTGAGTACTTTCCAAATTTTACAGAGCTCGTAACATTAAGAATCATCAAATCTTTAAATTTTGCATTATTTTATTTTGTTTGCGTGTGTTTCTATTTTGTATATAGTTGGCTTAGAAGAGCATTACCTTCGTCTTTATTTCTTAAAGTTTAGGCATTAGTAACGTTTATAAAAAAAGTAGTAATTAAATAAATTTTCACTGCAGTCCAATTTATTAAGTACTTACAAAAAACAATTTTAATATGAAGTACAATTCAGAGTCTTATCAAGTTATCACTCAAAACGTTATCTTCCAGACAAACTTTGTATTGTAGGGTCTTGTAGGTATAAAATTACGGCTAGTTAATTACATGTCCAATAATATGGTAAAGCAAATGATAAAATTAGTATAAACAAATTTTTAGTTTTAATTTAAAGCTAAGTAATACATTAAATAAAAAATATAATAATACCGAATGTAACTACAAGACATCCTAGTGAAAGACGATGCATTAGCAAGAGTTTTTTTCATCTTTAAAAATTACACTTAATCTTATAATGATATCTGAAGATCTTAATGTCATGCATTGCTGTTAAAAATGATATGTCATTGTTTAATACTTGCTCAATACTTTATCATAAAATAATCTTAATATAAGCTATTTACTATTTGAACATTTCATATACATTAAAAGCGTTTCTACATTATGCCAGAAAACGATATTAGCTCTCTTCATCAAGCTTCATTTCGCTTAATCTTTTAAACTTTCTGTATTTTATAAGTGCCAATATCAGGCTTTGGGTCTTACAACAGCGCTTATTTAATACTCAAGTTTCCTTCAACCACCTGTCATGGACGCCAAAATTTACTTCACCCGCCAATTATAGCAATTTTAAACTTAATCTTAGCGACTCAATAAGATAATAATATTTATTAAAATAATAAACGAGTGTTAACTAATAATTTAATTTTGATATGGTCACGTAGATGTGCTTTTATGTTTACTTCTTAGCATTAGGGTTTTATGGAATTTCTTGCGATAACGATTTTTAGGTGATAACCCTCTATCGATAAACTTTCAGAGTAAATGTTTTGTTTTCTAATGTATTCAGTCTTTATTGTAATAACTAATAATAATAATTTCAAAAAAAACAGAACCAATTAAGGTTTACATTACACGGGACATGCAATAGCATAATATCAACCTTCAAATAAATTTGAAGTTGCTCAAATCTCTATTCTGAAAATGCCATCCATTCCAAATGTCATAACACATACAAGAACAATAGCACTACAATAGGACTTGCACAATTCGGAAGCAAACATTAATCTGTGGAGATGGCAAGGAGCGTGACTTGAACAAGAGGATTGCGAAACAAAACCACTCGGACATACATAATAACAATAGATTGGATGTTTGAAATAGGGATCTGTTTCTACTGCCTTATTTTGCAAACTAAATTGACGTTACATGAGCTGTGTATGTTCTTATTTTACTAATACATAGTGGTTATTACTTTTGATAATATTTTACAGAAAGGTAGCTTTATTTGCAGCTTTTGTATGCTAGCAATATGAGCAGAAACTTTACGTCTGATGGTGAATTTCCGTTCTAGCGTCTGACTGTGTTTTTTTAAACATTTATAGAATTCAATCATAAGCTTTATATAAATTGACAATAATCGTGAAATATTTATATGACCTAGTCAAACTTGATCACTACCAACTAAATATATGCTCATTAATAGATACACACGGCTTGCTGTCACATACGTAAAAGACTTTATAGACCCGTATTTTCAATTAATTGTAACATTATTGTTATCCCATCTCATATTCAATTATAAATAAAACTTATCTAGGTAGGAATTGTATTTTTTCTGTCTATAATATTCTGAAACAATTTTCAGGTGAATTTGATTAAGAATTCCTATGTCATATTTTAATGAAAATATTTTTTATGTTTTGTATTTTTAGGTACATTTTTATGCACCTTCATTTGTGATTGTGATTGTATTCATATATCAACTATTTAAAACAATCCTGAATGAAAACCCATCAACGCACTCTGCGGTTAGATTTCCACAGTTTCAATTGGGAAAATTTAAGGAAAAATCGGTAAAAGAATATGATTTTAAAACGTACAAACAATACGTAAAGTAATAAATAACATAAACGATGCTCCCCATCTCAAACACATTCTACAAAATGCGAGCTCCATGACGTACGACCTACTTTCCACCACATGACACCACGAGAACATATATCTAACTTCTATTACCATCATAATAAAGACTTATTTAGCTTAGCAATGGTAAAACCGTTGGCAGCCCATGTGGTTAAATGTAATGAACAAATGCAAATGTTGCCGCGCGATCCAAGGAGATAATTTTGGTTAGCGCAAGTGAAAGTAAAATTATGCAACTTTCTACAAGTGCGCATTTGCTCGTTGATACTGTTCGGATGTTTAATTATGGTAATTGGATTAGTTCACTTTTTCCGAATATTTAATTGGTATAAAAGGATTAATATTTGTGTTGAAAAATGAATATAAATTTAATTTCATACGTACTTATTGACTTTGATTTGTTGAGAGATTTTGCGAAGGTATCTAATAAATTTTAATAAAAAAATTCTTCAAGTAACATGGGTAAATCTTCATTAGATGAAACATGATTTTTTTAACAGAAAAATTAAACTTTAGTTTTTTTATTAATATGAATTATAACGGTTTTACTCTTAAAAGAAATCCAACCATACTTAATAACTATATAACACGACAGAAATCAATTAATAAAAAAACACAAAATCCATCACATCATCCCCTAATAATCCCGAAAATTCACAAGCATCAATCCAATCCTGTACCTTTGAAGTAGATGATGAGCAAGTATCCAAAGAGTAGAACCAGAGTCAGGATAACAAAAAGCCGCTACCGAACACTGTTCATATGTTCACTATCACTGAGCACAGTCTATTGCGCACGCGCGAAGTTGCATGCGCACGATCCCGCCTTCGTCGGTCGCACTGGTCGCGGCCGGCCCGGCGCGCGCGGTTTTATACGCGTGAAAGTTGCGCGCCTGAATCATGGCTCTAAGGCTCTATCCTGGATCAATGCTGCTTCGATCATTAATTGCGAAATTGTGACGCTCTGGGACTTTCCTCGGAACATGTCCGGCCCAGTCAGTCGGTATTACAAAAGTTATATCAGGACATGCTATAATGTATGAGGACATTTTGCATAATTGATGCGTCTACGGAGTATAAACAATGCTTTAAAAATAGAACGCAGTAGATAGTATATTTTATGGTGTATGATAAACAAAATGTTGCATATCAGGTTTTGCTGAAACGGTTGCCTATTGTAATCTCGCAAAATGATTTTTCATCATTTAAAATGTTGTCAAACGATGTTAAGCGTAGGACTTAATTTTTATGTATTCTGCATTAAAGTGCGTTAAGGAATTTAAGAAACAAGAAGACAACTTCATTTCATTTCATAAGGTTTTCATGAATACAACATTCCAGTTAAGAAGACAACTGTTATAGAATAAAATAAGAAAATAATGAAAAATCCGAATGTTTTTGAGACGAATTTAATAAAAAGATGAAGAGATATACCATAAACTATAGACTACGAGTACATAGAGTGTTCATTAATTAAAAGTAAAAATCTTTTTGTGATAAGTATAGTTTTATGTTTGTTGAAGGTGCTGCACAAGCATGTTTACGATAAGAAGGGATCAAGTGTATATAATTTTTATACAATTAACAATTATATTAATTCGAACTATCAACACGTAAAGTTAGACGACATAGAAGTAAGATTTTACTCGTTTTTATTTTCTGTTTAAGTGCGAACTTGATTTCAAAACCTATGCTTAAACAATTTGGGTTGTCGAATACTTACAAACCGATGTATTGTACAACTGTGAGTAAGCTAATATTTTAGTAAGTTGTATATCCGAAATTTGATATTTATTAGAGGAGATGATAATGGCGGAATATAGTAATGACTCAATGGTACCGCAATCAATCTTAATAATAATGATCTAGATAAAGTTATGCATAAAATTTTTTGTTAATTCAAAAAGTCTCCAATAGGTATGTTTCATCACTGGAAGGTGCACTACGAGCGTTCGAGAAGTCTGTAATAGAAGAGGCAACTGAAGCAGAGATATTATTAAATATACTGTTAAATACTTACTAATATGAGTTTAACTGGTGTAATTTTTCATAATTTATCTAGTCAATTGTAATCTTTACAATATTTATTTCATAGTTGATTCAATTAATAAACTGTACATAATCAAGTACCCAAATTGGTGGTTTTTAATTGGTGGTTAATTTTAAGACTACGGGACACAGCGATCAACTGAATGTACTGAGTTTGTGTTGTGTGTGCAGTTTTTGTAAATATTATTTCTCTCCTATCAATATTTATTGCATGTGCAATGAATCATATCAAATTTGACATTGGATGAATCCCATAGGAAAATAATAAACGAGAATGCAATGCTGTAAAAAAAATATGTCTCAATTCAAACTCAGAAAGACTGTAATATTAGGCTTTATAAAATTGAACCTCAATTTATTTTTTCACATACGTAGGATGGTTAAAATGGTCGAGACATTTAAAAAAAAACAGTTTAGAACTGGATTAATTCATTTAAAGAGATATTACGAAAGTAACATTACTATTACTACACATAGATTAATACAAAAGACATCAACGAAGAGTTAAAAACCTCTTGAAGGTTTCTTGTTACAAAAACTTCTGTCGTATACCACAGAATAAAAATGATAATGTGATTTCTATTTTCAACCCCTGATGCAAAAAGGAAGGTGTAGTAAGTTTATCTTGTATGTGTTTCTGCTGTGGCAACGTAGCACTTAAAAAAATACACCAAATATGATGCGGTTAGTTTCCATATAGTTTTCAGTACGTAAATTGGTAGGAGAATAAATTATTAAAAACCTTAACCTCTCATTTTTTATTTCTTATGTGTATTTATTATCCTACTGTAAGCTGTGTAGTGTCGACTTAGAATAGCACTACCTCATTTCTTCCGGTGGGTGAACGTAAGAGGCGACCAACGGTATTGGGGCTTTTAAATTATTTTTGGGCGATTCGGTTGGAGACCCATCACCAAAAACCTTTATTTTACCATCTTTTCCCCATCCAACTTTCCAAAAGTGGCTGAGGAATTTCAAATTCCTTAGCTCTGGCTACCTCTTCTAGGGATTTATAGACGTGAGTATATGTATGTATTTATTATCCTTACTAATATTAAAAAAACGAAAACAACTCTGTATATTTGACGGTCTGAAATGCTTTCACGTCTAAATGTGTGATTTTTATGAAAATTGTTACAGAGATTGACCGAACATACAGACACGACATAGGCTAAAAAATTGCTGTAAGGGTTGAAATAGGGTATGACAGTTAGTAAAGAGATTTTGTGACTTCTCTATTAAGAAACTTAAATTTGGAACGATGATCACACACATAAAAGTTTTTTGTCTGAACGCCAAATGGCAAAAAAATAAGTGTAACTTTTATATTTTTATCTACTTATAAATATAAACAATGTTAGCTTTTGACTACCCCTAAGAGGTAAAATCAATTATTGAGCTGGATAAGTCAAAATTCACCCATAACATGGTGAAAGGGAGGTAATGTTTGTGTAGATTTTTTATTTAAATCAATACATATGAACTTGTAACTTGGTCCAAGTGTTTCTTTGCTTAAGCTATATCAGATAGAGGGCTCACAGCTGCCCAGCGCGGCACTGTTGAGCCCGCACAGGTCACGGGATCAATAGGTAAATAACATTTCATTCTCATTTTAACAAAATTTAATTTAAAAAAACAGTACAAATCATTCCTTCTGAATCAAAAAAAATTAATACTTTAAAGACTTTCTCACACATGCAAGTAAACTTCCAGTAAATAATAATATATGTATAAATGTACTGCTACGTTTTTTCATGTGAACTTTTACTTGAGCATTTTTAAAGACTGATTTTATTGTTTTCTTGTTCTTTTAATTATTTAATCTTCTAAGATTATAAGCGAATATGTTCAAAGATAATATGTATAATTTTAAACGATAATTTATTTTTTTGTAGTGAATTTGTTTAGTTTACTGTTTTTTCCTTTATTATTTATATTTTATTTTACTATATCTACTGTGCTTGTAGAATATTATTTTAAAGAGGTGAGCAAGTCCTCAGTTACATTACATTATTAGAAAGTACATACTTCGAGACCGCCAGTTTACATTGATATTTTGACAGATAGACTAAACTTACATAACATAACATAACACCTGGTGTTCAGAGTACCCACGTTTTGCATGGATAGTGTACTCACATGATAGGGGGCAGGCCTATCGCCGTTTTGTACGAATACACTGTCACATGACTAAGTACAACTCAGCCATGTGGGTTTCCTCACGATGTTTTCCCTCACCGTTAACAACCATGATAATTACACAAAAATATAATAATATACAAAAATATTGCTTATTATTACAAAATATTGGTGGGATTTACGTAAATTACTTATTATTATATTTTACTTTAAATATATTTCGTGGCACTAAAATATTACATACGCCCACATTCAGGCAAATCCATTTACCTAATTTTTCTGGCCTAAACCTAATAGTTTATTAAGCTTGTTATATATATGGCTTCCTAAAAATCCCGAAAATCTCTGAGTAAATGATGTTCTACAGAGCTTAGAAATAAAGAACCGATTCGAAAGACGCTTACTGATTCTCATATTTGTCTGGCTATCATTCCTAAAAGCAGATTTATGTTCGAAAAGTGTAATAAACAGAACATATAGTTTTCTTACGGATAGCACTTCTGCTGTTTGATAAGCTATTGTAGTACGAGTTCTATACGGTAAGGAATAGCTTACTTTAATTAGTGCGCGTTGTGATCGTTCCAATTGTATAAGGTGTGACTTCGCAACACCTCCCCATACTCGAATTCCATAAAGTAAAAGAGACTGACAAAGAGCAAAATATACTATATAGTCTTGAGGAGAGTTGGTGATACTATGGATCTCACATTCCTGAATAGTGCTATTAATTAACGTATTTTTGTAGACAACTGTTTTAAATGTTTTTCAAACGTCAAGTGTTGATCGATTACAATTCCTAAATATTTAACGTCAGTTGTTTTTTCAATTAAAGAGGGTCGACAGGTACAACTTCCCAAAAAGCTATTGATTGCTGGACAGAAACCAGAATGGACAAGTAGTTGGAATAAGTTATTAGGAGGTTGAGTAGATTTACTTATGGAAAACGTTATATATTTAGTTTTTTCTACATTCAGGCTAAGCTTATTTTTAATGAGCCATTTATTCACTTTATTAAAACCCAGCTGAGCATTATAAAATGTTTCATCCCAAGTTTTACCCTGAAATAAAAGAGCTGTATCATCGGCAAAGGTACTTTAGCTTGTGCTATTTTAAGATTACAGAGTTCGTTAATGTATATCAGGAAAAGAGTAGGTCCTAAGACACTTCCTTGGGGAACGCCGTAATTAACATTAAGAGGAGAACTAGGATATTCTGCAATCTTCACACTCTGTGTTCTTTCACTCAGATAGTTTTTAAAAGCTGTAGTTGAAGACCACGTTCACCCAGTTGCTCTAACCTAGCAATTAATAAAGGAACATATACTGTATCGAATGCCTTTTGCAAATCGATTAATAAAGCTAAACATCTCTTTGAAGCATCAAGACTATTTACTACCCAATTAGTAAAACTTAAGGCAGCATCTTCTGTCGATTTATGTTTTCTCAACCCAAATTTGTTTCCCAATAAAAGGTTGTTCTTTTCTAAGTAGTTTATGAGCTGTCTATTTATTATTTTTTCAAGCATTTTTGACATAGTAGGTAATAAAGACATGGGGCGGTAATTATTGATTAAATCCTTTGGGCCCGATTTATGTACTGGAATAATAACAGATGTTTTAAAAGCTTTTGGAAATATACCAGTTGTCAGGGAAAGATAAAAAATTTGGACTAGAAGGCCAGCAAGCACTGAACTATTTTGCTGAATATTTTTTGCCGATATCTTATCCCAGCCTGAACAGCCTTTATTTATTAAATTGTTAATCATCGTGATCACTTCACAGACCTACTGTTGTGAGGAGAACAAAACTATCACGAGAAATGCTGTTGGTTTTATTTTCAAATTCAACAGTATTTGGGGAATGATTCTGTACATTTTCTGCAATCGTTTTGCCAATGTCGACAAAAAATTAATTAACGTTATAAACAGGATTTTCAGGAAGTTCATCCAATGACAACAAGGAATTAGGAGAGACCACATGAGATTTATGGCGCGCTATTTTGTTAATGGCCTGCCAGGTATATTTGGTTCCCCTTTTGCTGGATTTTTCTATTTCCTCTTGATCGTACATAGTCTTCTTTTTTTTTTAAAGTTCATTACAATGATTGCGGTAACGGCAATAATTGTTTTTTTAATATGTGATTATTTGGGTCCCCATTCAATTTTAAATTTAATCGATCTTTATGTCTTATACACCTTAGGGCTATAACGCACTAGCGGCTTGCCGCGATGCGGTATGCCGATGCGGCACGCCGCAGTATGTACGGTCAGCCGTAACGGCACGCCGTATTCCGGCTAACCGTATGTTCTTGGCTCACTGCGGTCTGCCGCAATCGTCAGTGCTTCTAGAAATATTGAACACGACGACGACGGACTGGCGGGCGGGACGCGGCGTTTGCGACTACCGCGCCGAGTGCGTGGTGGGGATGCGGCGCGCCGCATCATTCAACCGGCGCGGCTCGTCGCAGCTCTGGAACAACCGGAGCGGTTGACGGCTGGCCGCAAATCAGTGCGTCGTCATCGTGCGGTTTCATGTACTAATCGATGTGCGGCCTACCGCAACGGCACGCCGCATGGCGGCCAACCGCTAGTGCGTTATAGGCCTTAGAAGGCCAGGAGTGGTCCACGGTTTTATCACATATTTACGATTCGAAATAGTAGTATAGTAAAGATAATGTATAGAGGTAGAAAAATAACTTTACGCTGACGTATTCACGGGCTTAGAGCTCATACTTTGGTGGTTTGTAAATTAATGAAAAGTCATTTGCATTAAGTTATTGTCTATTTTGGGATAATCTTTGGTCTTTTTTTTCAAGCTTTGAGTATATTAGCTTAGCTATAGAATACACAAACCAAAATAATATTCTACGTATAATAAAAAAACATGCTATCAGTATTAATGGAAAAAATCGCTGTTACTGAATTTTAATCCATCTGTTATTAAATTATTATACGTATGTTATACGAAATAATTCGTATTAAAATATATATTCTTAGACTTTTAACTCAAGTTAATGGGTATAATTGGGAGCATCTTAGCAATCCAATAGTTTATTTTTCTTCACTAAAATTAGTAAATATCAATATACCCATACATTATTATAACTTTTACTTCAGCTCGTTCTATTTGAATCACTTATATTTTTTCTTAACGTGTAAAATTTTTCGGCATACGATTATTAAGGATGAATTCCTGGACAACTTGTAACGTTATTTCTAACTCCTGGGATGCTGTACCCAGAAGCCAGAAATAACTAAAGAAAAAAAAAAAAAGGAAACGGAAGGTTAGATAATAAATGAAAGATATATATATCACAACAATATTTAATAAAAAAAAAAATACACTAAAAAAACACTCCTAATAAAATAATCCCCTAACTTAACAAAATTATAATATAAAAGCACTCAGCTTTTAAAACCAGCTCCTGCTGCGATGGGTGGCTCAACAGTGAGGGTTGTGATTCCAACTTGGTTGCGACTCCGGATAGGCCGTCGGTGAATGCAGCTCGAAGACAAAGGGGCTGCGACTCCAGGGAGCTCGATGACAAGGGGGCTGCGACTCCAGGAAGCCCGTCGATAAAGGCAGCTGAAGAAGGGGCTGCGGCTCCGTGAAGCTTACTTCGAAGAAAAGGGGGCAGCTCGAGAATAAGGGGCTGCTTTTCCAAACGGGTATGAATAAAATCAGTCCAGAATATCTCCCGTTCTTTCAATTTCTTCCAAAAATAATGATCAATATCGACTTCGGTAATGGGTCTTTAGTGTCCAATTCCAATCTTGTTTCAGAATCATTTCACCCATCGCCCCAGGAGCTGAATATATACCAACATCTGCGAACAAGCATGACAAATTTAAAATTTTGAAATAACAAATATTCCTTAAAGGAGGTATCAAAGAAAGTAGTCTTAATTACAAGGAGGGATTTTGAATTATTTAGAATTATATATTAGAAAACAAATTAGGAAAAACGATAAATTAAGAACATTAATCTATCCACTTACAATATTAAACAATACATTCATATTAAAATTTAACAAAAATTTAGAAAATTAAATTAAGTAAGTTGTAAGTCTACAACCTAACACTAGCAGCCTTCTTGCAGAAAACTAATGGCTCTCAGCCAATTTTGAAATTAAGAAATAATTATCTGACAGCAAACAATATTGTCAAAATAATTATTTTCGAGAAAAATCTGGAAGCAATTGGACATAGGCTAAAAGATAAATGAGTTGAGATTGAGAATGTTCTACTAATATCTATATTGTGAATAAAAATAACGGCAGTGTAGTGAAAATGGTGTGTGTGTTCAAAATGTGTCGTGCAATTTAAATGTGTATTACATAGTGTGAAATAATAATAAAAATATGTGTGTAAAACGTGGTTTAAATTAAATTCCCTAAATCCTTTTCAGAATAAGTGTCTGATAAAAAAGGTAAGTCAAACATCATGAACTGTTCCACATCTTACATACATAATACAACATGTACATTACATACATTCCCCTTTCCCCCGGAAAAAAAAAAATATTTAAAGATTTTTTTTTTTTAATTAGGTTGAAATCCACACATTCAAATAGAAAAACTTTCATACTTCATTCTTACAAAAGTGAGTACTGTTCACATTCAATGACAAGTACTCTTCATAGGACTCAACCTATTAATGACGATTAGGCTTTTTTAAAGAGTTGTCAGCCGCTCATTCTAATAAATCCCTAAGTAACATAACTTATGTACAACACTAAGCTTCAAGGCTTAAGAAAAATAACACCTTTGAAGTGGTGTTAAAACCTTAAAACAACAATGTCAAATAACATTGGAATTAACGAATAGTTACATAAAAAGGTAACACCTTAAGAGTGGTGTTAAAAACCTTAAAGAGCATTGAAATTACTTAATTGTACATTAAGTAGAGTAAGGTGATAAATAAACCTTACACGAAATTGTTAACACATTAGCATAATATAACGAATAAATAATTAAATTAAACATCTTGACACAACCAAAATAAAGAATAAAATAAAGATGATGACATATTGATAATAATCATTAAATAAAATAAAGAAATACTATATGCAAAAAGAAAATTAAAAATCTTAAACTTTTATGTCTTTGATATGCCATTTACCTCTAGAACCATTTGGGTCTTCTAAGAGGTATACCAAAGGGGAAAACTTTTCAATTACTTTACATTTCAGGTATTTGGGAGCAAGTTTGGAGCTAAAGTAATTGCCAGCATTACTCTGAACGTAATTCCTACGCCAAACAGTATCACCTACATTAAATTCCTTAGGAGATCGACGACGGTTGTAATGAGTTGAATTCTTTTCATGAGCAATATGAAGAGCCCATTGAACTTTATCAAAACAAGAGGAAAGGTAACCAATGTTTTGAGCATATATATCCCTAGGCAGAAAAACTAACTCATCTAAATTATTAAATTGAGTATAAGAAGAACCACATGTAACTATTTCACGACCATAGACTAAAAATGAAGGGCTATAACCAGTTACAGAATTAACAGTGTTATTTAAAGCGGCTTGTACCATAGGTAAATGAATATCCCAAGATCTATGGTCATTTTCTACTAAAGATGCAAGGGCTGTAATGATAGTTTTGTTATACCTTTCTGTAGGGTTGATTTGGGGACAGTAGCGTGGAATATAAGATATAAAAGGTATCTTATATTTTTCTAACAACCTTTGAAATTCATGGCTTTGAAAATGTGAACCATTATCCATAATAATGGTTTGAGGAACACCATGTACTAGAAATACATAGTTTTCGAGGTTAGAAATAATATTAGCTGAAGTAGACCTTTTTAAAGGAAAAAGAAGAGAGTATTTTGTAAATAAACAATTAACAACTAAAATAAACTGATTACGACGACGAGACATAGGAAGAGGACCGATCAAATCTAGCGACACAGTTTGAAACGGTCTCGAACATATTTTTGGCTTACCCATAATACCATATGGGGAATGGTTTGAATGTTTGTAAGCAAGACATTTTTCACATTCACCAATAAAATTAGCAATATCTCTAAACATTCCTGACCAATAATATGTAAGACTTAACTTCTTAAATGTTTTAAAAATACCTAAGTGTGGACTACTAGGAGAACCGTGAGCGGAATCAATAAGTAACTTCCTTTCTCTAGGAGGTGGAACAATTTTCCAAATGAAATCCTCATTAATGGAATTAGTATCAATACAACAACGAAGAAGATGGTTGTCCTTTATACTATAGTTGGGATATTGTTCAGGATTATTTTGACAGCCTAAATAAAGTTTATTGTATTTCTCAACAGCTAACTGAAAATGTTGAGGAACGTTGGCAACAGGTGCCACATTAAGAAGACAATTAACATTGGCCGGAGTATCCTTAGATCGAGAGAGTAAGTCAGGTACTACGTTTTCTTTGCCTTTCTTATGTTTTAAAACAAAATTAAATGTTGATAATCGAAGTGACCAACGAGCTAACCTACCAGTTGGATTAGACAAATTAAGAAACCATTTAAGAGCAGAATGATCTGTATAAACAACAAATTGTTTGCCATTGTCCAAATAACAACGCCAATGCTCCAGAGCAGTGATTACCGCCAAAGTTTCTCTTTCTGTAGTAGAATAATTCCTTTCATGCTTATTAAGAGAACGACTCATATAGGCAATAACCACTTCTCTGTCATCTTTCATTTGAGTTAACATCGCACCAATTCCAGTGTTTGATGCATCACAATGCACTGCAAACGGGAGACTGAAATCTGGACAAGCTAAAATAGGAGTAGTAACCAAATGGTTTTTCAAAGTAAGAAAAGCTGAATCTGCTTCAGAAGTCCAAATGAATTTAGGAGCATTTTTGCCCGAAGACGTGAGTTTATTCAAAGGAGCTGCTATAGTGCTAAAATTAGGAATAAATCTACGAAACCAACTACAAGTACCTAAAAACCTACGAACTTCTCTTTTTGATGTGGGGATTGGGAAATCTAAAATAGCTTTAATTTTTTCAGGATCAGCGCGAAGACCATGCTCATCCACGATATAACCTAAATACTTAAGTTCATTTTTAAAGAATTTACTTTTCTCAAAATTAATGGTAAGATTTGCATAAGTCAATTTTTCGAGAACTTTACAAAGTAAGGCTATGTGTTCTTCAAAAGTTTGACTTATTACGATTATGTCATCCAAATAACAAAAGACCTTGTTCTCGAACTCTGGATTAAACAGAATATCCATCAATCTTTGCTGAGTAGCAGGAGCATTGGTTAAACCAAATGGCATGACCGTAAATCTGAACATTCCACGACCAGGGGCATAAAATGCGGTCTTGTCACGATCAGCGCCATCTAACGGAATTTCCCAAAATGCTTTAGCTATGTCAATGCTAGAAAGAAATTTAGCCTGTCTAAGACTATCTAAAATTTCACTGATAAAAGGTAGACTATAAGCGTCACGACGAGTAACAGAATTAAGTTTCCTACTATCAACACAAAAACGCCATTCTCCATTTTTCTTAGGAGTAATCAACACTGGGGATAACCAAGGACTTTCACACGGTTCAATCACATCCCATTGTAACATCTTATCCACCTCATTAATAAGTGCCTTTTGCTTTTCAGGTGAAAGACGATAACAACGTTGTTTGATGGGAGGAGAGTTACCAGTATCAATCTTGTGAGAAATTAAAGTTGTACGACCTAATTTGCCTTTCCTTTCAAAAGATATATCCTTAAATTTTTCTATTATATTACTCGCTATGAGTTGTTGATCTGAAGAAAGATTCTCAAAAGGAAGAATAGACTTATCATGAGAGACAGTATTAACGACTAAGGGTTCGTTAAAATACTGAAATAAGACTTTAGGAACAAGTTGAAACTTTCTCCAAAAATCGACACCAAGAATAATAGAAGTAAGAATATTAGGAAAGACATAAGCTCTTATTACATAAGTCAAATTATTAAAAGAAATAGGAATATCCATATAACCAAAAGATTCAAGTTTTTGATTACTTGCTGTGGCTACAAAAATAGGATTGGACTTGGACAAAGTGTAGCCTAATCTGATAAATTTTAAATGAGAATTATTACCTAGAATAGTGATAGAACTACCACTATCTAAAAGACCAGAAAAAGATAAACCACCAACAGAAAAGTTAATGAAAGGACGATTGTAATCTTTTTCTTCTGAGAAAGCAATAGAATGAGTTCTATACGAACCGAAGAATAGTTTAATAGTAGAAAGCCAATCGTTCCATTCATCAACGTTAAATTTATTAGTATCCAAGTCCGAAATTAGTTTTTTTTGTTTGTTCAAAGCATAACTACATTTAGGACAGTTGTTCACCTTAAAACCTTTATTACCACACTTAAAACAAATGGGATCTTTAGGTTCTTCACAAGAACGAAGAGTATGACCATTAACCTTACAACGTGGACAATACTGACTTGAAGAAGAACTATTGGAATGAGAAGTAACACGGCGATTAGTATTTGAGGACTGTTGACTCGAAGAAGACTTGATGGGTTTGTAATTAAATTCTGAGGCTATTTTGCTATTGTCAGGTATTGGTTCCTGAAAATTGTGATCCCTGTCCATATAAGATTCATATTTTTGACAAGAAGAAATTAGTTCATCTATAGAAATAATATTTTTCAACATTACGACAACTGAATAACAAGGTTTGATATTACGTAACAGAATCTGGAGCTTTTCTTGCTCCGAAAGTGGTGCAGACAAACGATTAAACATGCCAAACATAATGGAAACGTAGACAATAATATTTTCATCACGACCCTGAGTTCTAGCTCTAATTGAAGATAATAATTTATAATCGTAATCATATTCTCCAAAATCATTAATTAATGAGATACTGAGTTCACTCCAAGAAATATTGGGATTTAAATTTTTCTTTAATCGAAACCAATGCAAAGCATTATCAGAAAACAGTTCATAACCTAAATTGGAGAGAAAAGATTTATCAATACCTCTCGATAAACAAAACTCCTCTACCTTTTGGATATACGATCTAGGACAGGAGAGACCATTATAGGTGAACTTTTAAATTTCCTTAGCACAGGAAAAAATGTCACCAGAACGGGAAGAAGAAGCAAAAGGAGAGACAATAGGATCAGTAGCTGTAGAAGCTACGGGCAAAACTTCAGCTGGTAATCTTCCAGAACTAGGAGGAACTTCCAAACGAGGGGAAACCTGAATGTTGGATAAAAGTTCGGTCGCAGGCTGAAAAGTATAGTCATCAAAACGTTTTTCTAAAGAGTAAAATAAATGTTTGATGTTATTATATGATTCTGTATATGAAGGGTCAATGTCGATATCTATTCTACTAATCCTGAAATGTAAATGATTAATAAAAGATTCTAGCTTTTTTAAATAAGCGCTAGAAGTGTTCTCAATATTTGCTAATTTCTTTTCTAAGTAAGATAAAGTGGATTGAACTTCATCTAAGTCGTCACCTATGGGTAAAATTGAATCGATAATATTATTAGAAGGGAACTCTACAGCCAAAGTGGATATCTGCTGACGAAGGTCTGCTAGTGTAGAGCCAGGTGTAGCCATCCTAATCCTAACTTCATATTCCAATTCGGCCTTATTCAATAAATTAAAATTAATAGTCCTCGCCATTATAACAATAAGTATATATAATAGAAAAAGAAAACACGTGAAAAACGGAAAGAAATGTGCCGAAACCGAAATCCAAAAGAATCCTACTTGTGCAAGTATAATTTAGAATTTAGTAGAGAATTGTTGTGATATATATTTTTTTTGTTGGGCGCCAATTTGTAACGTTATTTCTAACTCCTGGGATGCTGTACCCAGAAGCCAGAAATAACTAAAGAAAAAAAAAAAAAGGAAACGGAAGGTTAGATAATAAATGAAAGATATATATATCACAACAATATTTAATAAAAAAAAAAATACACTAAAAAAACACTCCTAATAAAATAATCCCCTAACTTAACAAAATTATAATATAAAAGCACTCAGCTTTTAAAACCAGCTCCTGCTGCGATGGGTGGCTCAACAGTGAGGGTTGTGATTCCAACTTGGTTGCGACTCCGGATAGGCCGTCGGTGAATGCAGCTCGAAGACAAAGGGGCTGCGACTCCAGGGAGCTCGATGACAAGGGGGCTGCGACTCCAGGAAGCCCGTCGATAAAGGCAGCTGAAGAAGGGGCTGCGGCTCCGTGAAGCTTACTTCGAAGAAAAGGGGGCAGCTCGAGAATAAGGGGCTGCTTTTCCAAACGGGTATGAATAAAATCAGTCCAGAATATCTCCCGTTCTTTCAATTTCTTCCAAAAATAATGATCAATATCGACTTCGGTAATGGGTCTTTAGTGTCCAATTCCAATCTTGTTTCAGAATCATTTCACCCATCGCCCCAGGAGCTGAATATATACCAACATCTGCGAACAAGCATGACAAATTTAAAATTTTGAAATAACAAATATTCCTTAAAGGAGGTATCAAAGAAAGTAGTCTTAATTACAAGGAGGGATTTTGAATTATTTAGAATTATATATTAGAAAACAAATTAGGAAAAACGATAAATTAAGAACATTAATCTATCCACTTACAATATTAAACAATACATTCATATTAATATTTAACAAAAATTTAGAAAATTAAATTAAGTAAGTTGTAAGTCTACAACCTAACACTAGCAGCCTTCTTGCAGAAAACTAATGGCTCTCAGCCAATTTTGAAATTAAGAAATAATTATCTGACAGCAAACAATATTGTCAAAATAATTATTTTCGAGAAAAATCTGGAAGCAATTGGACATAGGCTAAAAGATAAATGAGTTGAGATTGAGAATGTTCTACTAATATCTATATTGTGAATAAAAATAACGGCAGTGTAGTGAAAATGGTGTGTGTGTTCAAAATGTGTCGTGCAATTTAAATGTGTATTACATAGTGTGAAATAATAATAAAAATATGTGTGTAAAACGTGGTTTAAATTAAATTCCCTAAATCCTTTTCAGAATAAGTGTCTGATAAAAAAGGTAAGTCAAACATCATGAACTGTTCCACATCTTACATACATAATACAACATGTACATTACAAACTCAACAATTATCCCGTATTCCTCATTATTTCTTCATAACACATTTCTTCCCGCAGCGCAGGTGCTATACAAGGCGACTAAGGGTATTGGGTTCTTAAATCAATGTTAGGCAATGTGGCTAGAGAACCACCACCAAGCATTCTCTTTTTGGAAATCATTTCCTTACTTAAGTACCAAAAGTAGCTGCGAAATTTCAAATTCTGCTGCTGAATCTATCTTTTTTTGGGACTTTATGGTATGTGTACCTACCGTTGTAATTTTCAAATGTTATAAATTCATTTATAGAAATTACACGTGCAGTGCGAAATTTCTCAAAAACAAGCGTATATTAAATTAAAGAATCTATCCCACTAATTAGGTTTTTGTAATCTCTCGTATAATCTGGCCCATTCATCCGCCAGCGTAAGACGAGACGAAAACAGAAAGTCATTTTTACGGAATTTGCGCACCTTACAATGGGCAATTTATTCAGTTTCACTCTCACCAATTTCATATTTTTGTGAATGACGGCACAAGTATGTGTGCAGTGATAAGGGACGATAATTCGCTTTTACTTGGTGTCGTACTCGCCGCCGATTTCATTTTGTTTGCCTAATTGGCCTAGACCTCGCTTTTATAACATACCCTTTTTATATTATAAATCGATAAAGGACATCAAACTAAACAACTTTGCCCATGGAATGCCTATCTAAAGTATTGTAATTTTCAAAAAATTATAATAATTAAAAATTGTCGTACCTAGTTCAAACTGAGAATGTATAGAATGAGAATCTTTGCTTCAGTGAAAATAAGAAATAAAAAAAACCATTTGATCTATGGTGTAAACAAAAACATAACCTCTTTCGGTATTTTCCAGTTCAATCGCTCGCTTACCGGTTTATTTTCATGATATTATTTTTCAACGACGATCAATACAACTGGAAAATACCGAAAGAAGTTATATTTTTGTTTACAGAGCGAAAAGCATAGATCAAATGTTTTTTTTTATTTCTTATTTTCACTGAAGCAAAGATTCTCATTCTATACATTCTCAGTTTGAACTAGGTACGACAATTTTTAATTATTATATTTTTTTGAAAATTACAATATTTTAGATAGGCATTCCATGGGCAAAGTTGTTTAGTTTGATGTCCTTTATCGATTTATAATATAAAAAGGGTATGTTATAAAAGCGAGGTCTAGGCCAATTACGTCATCGGATGCAGTTGCATATTTCGTTTTACATTGAAAAATATGTGTAGACAATAGAGATCATAACGTTTTATTGTACTGATATAAATTTTCAATTTCCATAATATCATTTCTTATTTTTAATATATCACGCATATTGTCATTTTGCGCTAATGATCAATGTTTAATAAATATATACCTATTTTGCATGCTTTTAATAAATTATAATGCCGCCAAGTCACATATTATTGGCCTTGAGAGAGCTCAAAGAGCTTTACTGAAGGTAAGCTCTTTCAAACCTCGTCTCTACTCAACTAGAGCCCTGTATACTGAATGGGATCTGCTAACCGTCCGCCAACTTTTTATACTAAATACTATTCTAAGGCAACACTCAATTATCAGTCCCAATTCAACAACAAGTAAACGCAATAAAATATCGATCCCGACGATTAATTTAAAAACTTCTTTTAGTAACCGCTTTTTTTGCTTTCTTGGTCCCTTCCTCTACAATATAAACAAAAATTCTATTCCATCTCCCATACTCCATTTAAACGCTTATGAATGCAAAAAGTATGCATCCATATGGTTAAAGTCACTAACTTATGACAACACTGAACTGCTTCTCCATCCACAAAAATGACCCCCCCCCCCCCTATTTAGCTTAACTACTTATTTGGAACTTTACATTATACTTAAATTATATAATTATAAATGGTTATAGTACTGATTTATAAAACTAGTATGCATTTTGTAACCACTTTTCATTAATATTTCTTTTAGCATAATTCTAAATCTGATTTTCATTGTGTGTTCATATGTATTAGATATTAAACTATTGACCTAAGTTTGTAAAATTCCGGAAACAATAAGTCATGCATTATCATATTAATTAGTCATAGTCTAGGTCTGTAATATTGTAAATTTAAAAAAAAACATATGTTAAGCCTTTTCACGCTCATCTCATAGAGCTGACCAAGCTGATTTCATGTACTCTGTTATTCGATCCATATTGGCAATTTGTCACTTTGTAATTATTATTTAGTACCTATAGCACAGATCTAGGTCTATTATAGGTGCTAATGATAAATAAATATGTGTAAACTAATAGCCTCAGTCAGTACGAACCGACACTATATATTTCTTATATATGTACAAATAGTGCTCTCTCACATGTATTAGGCTTATCTACTCAATAAAGTATAAATTTTTTTACTGTACTGGGTATGGAAGAATATTTTGAGGGACTGTTTGAGAAAGAGAATGCATCCATTTCTTCGTCAATCGACAGTAATGTTGATTGGAACGGGGAGATGGATGAATTTAGTGACAGCGAGATTAGTATGGAAGAAATAATGAAAGCAATGAAAAGTATGAAAGTAGGGAAGGCGGCAGGGTATGATAGGATTACTATCGAAATGCTGAGGGCTGGTAAAGGGTTGGTGGCTTCTTGGTTGTACTTCCTTTTCCAAAAATGCTGGTCGAGTGGCAAAGTTCCACGAGACTGGTGCAAGGCGGTGATTGTGCCTCTATATAAAGGAAAGGGGTCACACCAAGAGGCTAAAAACTATCGCGGCATCAGCTTACTCAGCATTGTTGGTAAATTGTATGCTAAGGTACTGATTGAAAGAGTGAAGAATGAAACTGATGAGAAAATATGGGATGCGCAAGCGGGATTTAGGAAAGGAATGGGATGTATGGATCAAATCTTCTCTCTAAGGAGCATCACCGAAAAGTTCTTAGCTAAGAACCAAAAGGTGTATTGCTCCTTCATTGATTTAGAGAAGGCGTATGATAGGGTGGTAAGAAAGTGTTTATGGGAGGTGTTATCCAAGTTCGGTTTGGGGAGTCAACTTATACGTGCATTAGTATCACTTATTGAGGATTCTAGTGCATGTGTAAGAGTAAACGGGGAAAACACTGACTGGTTCGGAATCTCTAGGGGTGTCCGACAGGGATGTGTAGCTTCTCCGTGGCTCTTCAATTTGTTCTAGATAACTGTTTGACAGAGTTGCGTGAAAGTGATTATGGACTAAGAATGAGTGAATTCATCATTAAATGCCTCTTGTATGCTGACGATCAAGTGCTACTTGCATCGTCGGCAGAAGAGTTGCAAGAGATGATGAATATTGCATGTGAGTCTTTTGTAAGAAAGGGAATGAGGGTGAATGTGGATAAGACCAAAACGATGGTTTTTGAGAGACAGAAAGATGTGACAGAATGCGTGATTGCGATTGATGGTAAGGATGTGGAACAGGTGAAGGAGTTTGTATATCTGGGAAGTTTGTTTACAAGGGATGGAAAATGTGATGAAGATATTGAAAGAAGAGTGAAAAAGGGTAATGCGGTAAATGGAGCAATGAATAGCCTAATGACCTGTCAATCGGTGTCTGAAAAGGCCCGAATGGCTGTGCATGATGCTGTTCTTGTTCCTACGCTTATGTATGGAAGCGAATGTTGGGTGTGGCAGAAGAAGCATGAGAGCAGAGTGAATGCAGTAGAGATGAGGTCCCTCAGAAAAAATTGTAATGTTTGATTATGTGACCGAGTGAGAAATAGTGTTATTCGTGAAAAGTGTGGTGTGAAAGATGATATTGTAAGAAAGATAGAAAAAGGAATGTTGAGATGGTTTGGGCACATAGAGAGGATGGATTGATAGAAAATTGGTAAAAGGGATCTATAGAGTTAGTGTGGATGGTAATATTAGTAGAGGACGACCACGGAGAACACACTTGGACCAAATTGAGAGTGTGCTCAAAAAGGCTGGCGTCCGAAGTATGAAGAATAAAAGAGCATGTATGAAAAGATTGATGGATGTAAACAAAGCTAGAGACGTTTGTCAGGATCGTGCGAAGTGGCGATCAATAGTCTCTGCCTACCCCAATGGGAACTAATGGCGTGAGTATATGTATATATGTATGTAATTTACTGTACAGGGCCGTCTTTAGCCGGCCGTCGCCAGGGGGTGCAAGGGGTGCGGTACACCCGAACGCGGAGCGCCCGGGTGCGCCTGACGAGCGCTGATTTATTTTTACTTACGACAAATATTGTATGCGCAAGCATAACGTCATCAACAATAATACATTTTTTTACTTTTATTACGCTATCGGCCCTTACCGTATTACTACACTACACAAAATAGGTAACATTGAACTCTCATCTTCTGCACGATAAGCGGTTTTTTACCACTGAGCTATCACGGTTTTATAACATAATTAAAAAGCAGCAATTCTACCATGGTAATTGCTGCTTTTTGCGGTTAGGCCCTGCAGAGTCTAACACTGATGGACGAATTTTTTTCTAAAACAAGCCTGTTGCTATACGACTTCTAACATTTAAATAAAAAGGTCGGAAAAATCAATTGAGTGTATTTTCTAGATACACTCAATTGTGCGTTTATAGTAAAATACAATACAATTCATATCAAAGTCCTTAAATAAAATTCGATAATTTCTCAGAACCTCAGCCTCGGGGACTAAGGGTGTAGACGTCAAGTGTAAATAATTTGACAATACAGTTTTTATAACTGAGAAATTACTGGGTAGTCTCCTATTTTAATAATAATAATATATATTTTTTATTCAGACAACACAGTCCATTATTGTGAGTACTCCCTAATCTATGTTAGTAACAAAACAATTGAAATTTATTAATTGATATAAATTACAGAAACTTATAAATTACACAAATTCATTTATTAATTCTTTACAATTAATAATAAGTCCGACCCAGTGTTTGAGGATGTGACAGTCCACCTTGTCAGCAATAACCCGCAGGATACTGTTGGAGCTGGCCCGCACCCTGCTTTGTAAGGACGCCACTCTTTTGCGCCTGAAGTCATCAGTATGGTCTTCGGCAAACATTTGTGACGCACTACAAAATCAGGGCAGTCCCAACAGCTGATCTCGGTTTCGACTTATGGGTGGTAAACTAATAAAAGGACTGCGGTTTTATAAGTAATCGGTGGTCATATGTTGATGTACAAACCCATCAACAATTAAATATTATAACATGAATAGTAGTAGTATTAGTCAATATAAAAACAGATTATTAATAAAAGACTTAGTTTATGGCTTAGTTAACCTCAGTAGACAATAAGGTATTGTTTACGAAGAAGACAATATGTTATGATACATTCTTAAGAGAATAAACTTCTGATTGCGGACAGAAAAGTGATGAGGAAAATTCTGGGTCCCACCAGGAGGGAAGATGGTTCTCTGAGAATGAGGAAGAACCAGGAAATCAAAGACCTGATTTCTGAACCAAACGTCTTCGGCGAAATAAAGTCCCACCGGCTCCGCTGGTTTAGCCACCTAGAGAGGATGGGGGAGGATTGGGCGGCCAAAAAGGTTTACCTTGATATACAAAGCGGTCGAAGACCACTTAGACGTCCCAAATATCGATGGAGGGACGAAGTCGAAAAGGACCTGCGCGAACTTCAGGTAGGCAACTGGAAAGAGATCGCACAGGATAGAGACCAGTGGCGACTTCTTGTGTCTGAGGCCAAGATCCACTTCGGGTCGCTGAGCCAACGGAGTAAGTAAGTAATTACATTCTTACGTCTCAATTTCTATAACTGTCAAATTTTCAGGGCGATTGTATAAACATTTAAAATGGCATAATTATATTTGGCAGACTTAGAGACGTCCAAACGACATCTACGACCAAAAAATGACAACCAAAGATGCAGGCAGAAGTATTAACTCTGCCTGCATCTGAAAGAGCAAGGTATTTTTTATAAAATAAATATTGCTTATTTCACTTCCAAATGCGTCATCACGCGAATCCTTATGAATGGAAACGATTGCAAAACCTAATGGACCCGCCTGCTGCTACACGATGGAAATCCGCTTTGCATAACAATACTGCGTCGCGTTCGTAAAAGACGCGACACAATGTTCGATTTGGCCTGCATTAGTCACTAACCTCCTTACGTGCAACCTCATTCAGCATTTATGTAACCGATTTATGCCATTTCTTTTGGATGAAAAAGATTTGGCAGTTGAACAAAAAGTTTCTACTCCTTTAGTCGTATTCTAAAAAAAGAAACTTTCGGTATATTGATGAAAGCGAGCTAAATAACATTTCTTTTATCTTAATCATTTACTAAATAATATCTCTTTCGAAAGTTTTGTAAACACTGTATTTTTTATCTGAATTAGTTTTCTGCACTAATAATTATGCCATAGTTATGTCCCTCCCAGCCGGGCCTTAACATAAGTTAAATTTAAAAACAAATGGTGCGACATGGTGGTATATGCTTATTTAGTAATTATTGTGATAATGTTTAACAGTGCAGTGACGAATCAATTTTTGCCTACTGTAATCAGATTACGAATAAAAAGCTTACGTTGGTATTGTACTCACTTTTTATGTATATGCTGAAAGTATTTCAATAAACATTGTACAGTTTTTTGTCTGAAACTGACGACGGGAAATCGTCAAAGAAGCGTCACATAATATCTTGTTATGTTTATTACGTGCTATTATCTATTATAATCTGGAGTACACGACAGTTGAATGAATCACTTTCATTTGGTACGTTATTCAATTCGGGCAAGGCGTGCATACAATAATGCTGATAGAATTTCAAGTATGCGTAACTACGGCTAGTAGACTAGATACTGAATGGGAAAATCAGCTCATAACATTGCTATGAATGAGATATTGAACGAATCTCGAATATGTCTAGGTCGTTTAAAAATTCTATAAATGGTTGATAAGTTATTTAATAGATTAAGAATTGAAATAACTTAAGGAATCGTACGTAAACGATTCTTTTAAGGGTGGTCCGGGTTCCACTTTATTTCCATGATGCTACCAACATTCTCTTCAATCAAGATATTTACCCTCCCAGGTCATATGTATATATACCCAGTTCTTGGTCTACCACTTCCACATCCACGTGGCTGCCACTTCAGAACTTATGAGCCGTAGATCTCTCATTTTGCATGCAGCTGCTTTTGTATAATAATATCTTCTCTCTCGCCTGAAAATGTATTAGAAAGACCTTTCCTGAAATGGACTGTAGTAGTGGCCTTTTCAAACAAGGACTTTTACGCCTCAGTGTATCTATAGATCCTATGCCACCTGTACAGTTATTGAACCACAGCCCATCTTTTCATTGAGTCGAACTCTTTTATAATTTCACAAGATCTTAACATATTAAATAATACCAGTCATGAGTTAGATAACACTCTGTTGTTTCTGTTTATCTGGGACATTCATTAATATACATACATACATATACTCACGGCTATAAATCCCTAGAAGGGAGCTAAGAAATTAGAAATTCCTCAGCCACTTTTGGAAAGCTGAGTTGGGAGAAGATGTTAAAATAAAGGTGGTTGGTGATGGGTCTCCAACTGCATCGCCCAAAAATCCCTTAAAAGCCCCAATACCGTTAGTCGCCTCTTACGTACACCCACCGGAAGAAATGGGGTAGTGCTATTCCAAGCCGGTACTACACAGCAAAAGTACCTAAAGTTTATATATATAAATTATCTTTAGCTGCCAAATAAGCACATATATTTTCCCTGTATTTTTTGTCCCCGTAATATTAATATATTATTTCGACTTAACGTTCATTATATTTGTTATATATTATCTTTATATTTCTATTATATCATTATATACTAAATATTTTTCATATATATTTTTCAATAGTATTCCTTTATAAAATTAATTGCTAGGTGTTTATACTATAACGAGTGCTTGTTTAAATATTGTTTTTTCTTTTTAAATTTGTAGGTGTCGGCTGAAAACCAGCGTGTCTTGGAATGGTCTGTGTACCGTTTCAGACACAGATGCTGAGCCGATAACCATTTTGGCAATATGTTACATGTTTAAATTTTTGTTTCTAATGTTTTTTACTGTGTGTTTGTATTTTTTTGTTGGAAATTTTGTTAAATTAATGTCTTTTACTTACTTTACTTTATCATTCTGACTGAAATTACGTCTCTTGTTTCCTCTTCGCTTTACAAGGACAATGCGATGAAACAGGGTCATTTTTAATATTTAATGATGACGTTAAGATTTAGATGAATATTATAACTTACTTATGCCAATCTTTTGAGTTCGATCTGGCGTAGGTGATGGGTACACTAAAGTACTTGTTATTTTGCAATACAAACGTAATTCAACTTTCCTTCTGAACAAAAGGCACACCTTATCATGCTGAATCAACATCTACGTCTGAAGAAAGTGGAAATGTAGAATATCATCAGTTGATTAGAAGTTACGTAGATATCTCCTCTCAGTGTTTTTTTATTCCAATTTAGTAATAAACTACTCTGGGTGAAAAGGAAATATAGATTAAATTAAAACGCGCGGATAATATAATAAGATTAATAAGACGTAGCTAAATACTGTTGAGTGTATCGAAACTTTAATTCAAGCAGGAATGACAAAGCTAGAAATAACGTTCGTTTTCGTTAACCCCAATCCTAAAACCCTGCTCCTCCTTAAAAGAAAAACTGAATCTGCACCTAATCTTGTCCATCACTCCTGCTCCATGTACCTAATTTATTAACTTTATAAATGTAATTAAACCATTAGAAGATGTTTATATGTAGTAAAGCAGGTGCAAGCCATTTGTCATCTATATTTGGAGCAAAGTGAAACACGTTAATAAACAGCAAGTATCCCTCATTCGATTCGTGTACATTTTCACTTACGCCCGCGTTACATTCATTTCAACGATTTCAAAGTGCATAAAATGATCATTCGGAATAACAAGCTTCACTTTCGCCTCTCGAATGCGGAGCTCAAATGATCTCGCACCAATTGTGTGCATATAAGCCTGTGTTTTGGATAGGGGTGTCACTATTGTCTAACAAGAGAAAATTAGTGGGAAGTTTAGCCTCCGGTGTAGGTTTCATACTATTGTTTGGTCAGCCAACATTACAAAGTTGTAAGCGATTTATTTAATGACCCTCACTTTGTTTTACCACGCTAAGTTAATTGTGAAAAGAATAAATAAGAAAGTTGGAAATCATACGCGGTTACCGCATAGGTGCTTCCGAAAATACTATTTAGTTCTTTCTAGGCGAATCTTTTTTGTTTTTTACTTAAGTTGAGTCATGGTAATTTGAAGAATGCGGTCGGATGTTGTGCAATAAATAAGCGGCTCCGGCTGCGTAGTGGCGTGGAGTCACCGCCGCCGCCGCGGGGACGCATAACCTTCTAGTGAAAGTGACTTGTTTTCACATGTCCTTGAGGTTATCGAGTCGCTTTGTTTTGTATTCATATTAATGAATGACCTATTTCGAACAGCGAACCGCAAAATCGTGCAAAAACATAAATAATTATCAGAAATAGAAACATCCAAAATTGTTTTTGAAGCATTATGTCGCGATAAAAGAAGTTTACGGCGACGTAAAAGTAAAAAGTAAAAGTGGTTAATGTAAATTAGTTTTCTGTTTAACAATAAAGGGCTTTTCTTTGCTATAACATGTAAAGATATAGTTCTTTACATTACGTTCTTTCATTACATCGATTAGTTTTGATAATCTTATTATGTAGTTTATGTACAATTTAATTATTATACTATTCGATAATTCTTGTGGTATTGTTTTTTATAACTAAGTATTTTGACTGTAACAGTCAAAATTTAACAACGGATAATATTAAAAGATGCCTATGAAAGCTGTGTAGTGTCGGCTTAGAATAGCACTACCCCATTTCTTCCGGTGGGTGTACGTAAGAGGCGACTAACGGACTTGGGGCTTTTTAATGGATTTTTTGGGCGATGCGGTTGGAGACCCATCACCAACAACCTTTATTCTACCGTCTTTTCCCCATTCAACTTCCAAAAGTGGCTGAGGAATTTCTAATTTCTCAGCTCTGGCTACCCCTTTTAGGGATTTATAGCCGTGAGTATATGTATGTATGTATGCCTATTATCTTGTTCATATATCTGGAAAACTGGAATTAATATTTAAATTGCTGCTTTATAACTCCCGCGAGTTAACATGACACCTGGCTCGATTGACGTTTGTTGAAAGTACTGAGTGCATAAAAGTCAGCTGACCTTTTTTAAATGGGGTACAATTATTTTTTTATTGAGTTGCAAATTTATTTTTATATCAGATATTGTTCAGTATGTTGGGTACATTGCCTTCGCAATGGGTACCAAGCCTTTGGCTGTAGCACTGATTACTTTATACTCTGTATATATTTATTTGTGATTAATAGTTATCAAATTACATCTATCGTAATAACTTATCAAAATACGTTAAATAAATAGTATAATTACATGCATATACTCACAGCTATAAATCCCTAGAAGGGGTAGCCAGAGCTAAGGAACTCGAAATTCCTCAGCCACTTTTGGCAAGTTGAGTGGGGAAAAGATGGTGAAATAAAAGTTGTTGGTGATAGGTCTCCAACCGCATCGCCCAAAAAGCCCCAATACCGTTAGTCGCCTCTTACTTACACCCACCGGCAGAAATGGGGTAGTGTTATTCTAAGCCAACACTACACAGCTAACATAATATACACAGCTAGAATAATTAACTTCTGATAGAAATTAAACAAACATATAATATTAAATAGATTTATTTCAAGATAATTACTCATCAACATCACTCATTTCTTCAATACCTGACATAATAGAAGTGTCACTTTCTTCTCCCTCGCTCGCTTCACTGTCGGAGCTTTCTTCACCCCCAAGTGAAATAATAAACTCCCTTTCTCTTGTTTCCTGCAGTCGATCTTGCACCAAATATTCTTTTTCAAGTCTCTGTACATGGTTTACCTTCTTTTTCCAGTCAGCAGCAATTATGGAAACAATCGCTTCTTTGGTTAATTTTTCAATGTGTTTCTCCGACTGATCGATATTTTTGTCTGCCTCCCTTTGTTTGATCAAATTCCAGATATATTCGATCGGATTAAGATCACAGTGGTAGGGTGGCAGACGTACGACCTCGTGGCCGTGCTCCCTTAATAATTCGTCTACCACATATTTTTTTTCTGGCTTATTCAATCTTATAATTTGATATAGCTCTGGTTTTGTCATATTTGCAGCATAACTTACATTATTATTTGTTAACCAGCTTTGCATGTCACTCTTCAATGATGACTGGCACGGAATTTTTTCGGATTGCGTTGAGTGGTACGGAGCATTATCAATCACAACTATGCCACTTGGAGGCAAGTTCGGCAACCATTTTTCATGTGTTCATCTGTTCTGATCTCATTTTCTGAATGTTTTTATGTCTTTCAAACAATAAAAATTTAAGAAAAAATATTTACACGATTCTTTTTTTTTTAAAAAAATCTTGGCCTTTTGATTTTGACCCATATGTTATTTTAGAACTTAATAGCATTTTTTATTCATTTCTGTTGATAGACAAGGCTACTTATTAATAAATATCAATTTTAAAGAAATTCTAAATATTGTATGTATTATTATCGTTATTGTAGTTTTTGAATGGAATCTTATCAATTCATCAATATCATACTTCACATACTAATAGTTGAGATATCTCGCTTCAGTGACTCTTCGACTCTTTGTGAACTGAACCAAATGAACTAGTAAACTAAATGAAAGATATACTTCAGTATTTCTGTATATTAAAAATTGATATATATCTTTCTTTTCACTGAAGTGACACATTTTGCGCACGTCCAGAGATGCTAACGCTACTGGCGAGAGCGGGGCGCTGCGCGGGATAGCGGGGGGAGGGTTGTTTGTCGAGCCAGGTGTCATGTTAACTCGCGGGAGTTATACATAGTCACAATGCATAATGCATAAATCCTACAAAATATTAAACTGAGATCTGCCAAGAATTGATTTAAATACTTACTTGTTAGGTATAGTCCCATACATATTTTTGATGTGAATGTAATCAAATATTTTTGCTGTGTATGTAAATGAAATAATGTAAACAAAATCACAAAATAATCCATTTTAAAATGCCTTTGTTTAGGTAAAAGCGATCTCTGCTTCCAATTTCAAAGTAGGAAGCAAACTTCATCAAATTGACTTCATTAGTTTAAGGATATACAAATGTGCTACTATTTAAAGCCTGCGTGTTTCTCTTAGTGTTTAAAATTAAGATAAATTGTCGAATCTAGTAAGAAATCATATTGAAGAAAGAAAGTACCAGCACGTATTCAAACGCAATAACAGTTAACATCCTTAGTTAAATAACTAAACAAATCTCTTTTCTTCAATATCAGTTTTCCAAAAAGTAAACATTGAGCTGAAACTCGCATTATGCATTGTTATTCAGTATCAGTGTTAAAGTATATATTTACTAGGTAAGATATTAAGCGCACTAAAAATTTGCATACAGAAAACCAGGCATAATCTATGCCTTACCTTATTTGCTCGCCGTGGGCCACGGCCCGTGGCAGCAATTGGACTTGCTCCAATATGCGCAAGAGCTATGCCAAAATGTGAACTGAAGTTTTAGGAAGCAAATTGGTTAAAACAGATCATAAATTTTCAAAACACTTTGTATGTAATTTATATGTGTATTTTCTTTAAATAACCATGTACACGTACATGCAGCCCCGGATCTTCGATTTTTTCGAACCGGGGCAAGAACTTGATATAGCGCTCCCTCTCGTGAGCGTTTGATAAACACTAAGTGGCATTTTTGATGGTCGAAAGAATACTCTTTAATGAATTTGTACTTGTTCTTTATTATTTATTACTAATAACTTTTTCTTTAGTGTGACATTAAATTAAATATAACAACAACAATTAACAACGCTCCCGATATTCAAGACATTTTTTTTAATATTCGTCATAGTTTTTTTTCTCTTTTATCTTACTACAGCTTTACACGGGGCGTGCTTTCTTTCCTGCGAAAGAATCTATTGGCTCATCAAAGTCCGTCTCAAAGGCAGTTTTCAATAGCTAGAATCGTGAGGCCAGATAAACGTTCTTGGCTCATTGCGTTCAACGCAGATAGTTTTTAATTATTTTCAGTTTGCTGAAACTTCGCTCACAGCTGGCAGATGTCGTCGGTAATGTGCAGTATATCCTCAAAGCTATACTAACTTTAGGAAACGCTTCTTGCAAGTCATTCTTACACAGATGTTGTAACAGGTCGAATGCACTTGATTTTTCATCAATTTCCGTTACTAGGCCTTTGAATACAGAAAGTTCCTGGCAAAAATCAACTGCATTCAAGTCTTTTGAATATTTTCGAGCTAGATCGGCTCCATGTTTCTGCAGATCATCAGTCGACATATTTAAACTAAACTAAAATAAACTAAACAACGATCGTCCCTTGGCGTAAAGGGTTATTCGGCTCGGTTCGTGTAGCCTCTAGCGCTACATGTGACATACGGTGGAATCCCCGCCAGTGATACGTACGTTATCGGTATTGCCAATTAGGCTACAACTATACAGAATGTACTAAATTGATTTTGGTGCCCTCTGAAACTGCCGCCCGGGGCAGGTGCCCCGGTTTGCCCCCCCCCCTAGATCCGGGGCTGCGTACATGTCGAATACTATACTAGCTTGTAAGTATTTGTGACGTATATATGAGTTAATAGTTTATTATTTTGTACTTAAATAAATCACATTACTTGTTTATTAAAATTTTTTTGTATAGCGACATGATAGTCCAGTGGGTAGAACACCCGCCCGAAAAACAGAAGGGCGTGAGTTCCAATCCTGGGACGGGCCTACACCAATTTGTCTTTTCTAAAGTCATATGTGTGGTTAATTTATCATGGTTGCTAACGGTGAGGGAAAACATCGTGAGGAAACCCACATGGCTGAGTTATACTTAGTCATGTGACAGTGTATTCGTACAAACGGCGATAGGCCTGCCCCCTATCACGTGAGTACACTGTCTAAGCAAAACGTGGGTACCTTCTCTGGAAACTAGATGGCGCTTGCCATGTGAGTTCAGGAGTATTGGTACCTCTGCCTACCCCTTCGGGGATAAACGGCGTGAACGTTTATGTTATGTTATGTTATGTTTTTGTATAGATTTTGTAGATTTAAGTATACATTTTTGATTCATCCTATTGTTGAACACCTACCTCACATTACTGTTATATAATGAGCCTCTGTATTTTCACAAAATAGGTCATAAATAAATTAAACTAATAATAACAAAATCATATAACTTTATAAGTGTATGTCCATTAAGCAGGAAATGTCCATATATTATTCAAACTCGAAATCTCAATTTTTATAGATGTGCCCCTATAATATGAAAGCAGCGATATGGTATTAATCTTTCCATTCAAAGGCTGTTTGTACGAAATCGTTTAAGTGATAAAACCGCCAATTGTACTTTTGGTATTTGTGTATGTGTTTCTATTCTATTCTATGTAAGAGTATCTATTCTGTGTATTTTTCTTCTATGCGCTATTTGAGTATCCAAATGTAAACATAAGTAAACATTATTTAAATCTAGGGTTCGTAGGTAATCATATTTTACAATTATTTACTCAAAGTTTTAAACATTAAAAGCAAAATAATGGAAAAAAACGTTCAGAATAAGTATACAAAACGCAATTTATACATAGGCAACTCTAGTTACTCAAAGTAGGTAGGGTCATTTAAAAGAGGGAGGGTTAATAAAATAGACCAAGAATAGTTTTATAGCATGTCACAATTCGGTTAATTTAGATCCCTACAAATGTAACCAAAAGTTATTTTTTTTAGGATCTTGTTTGTATTTATTTCAGACTTTGGTCATGTTTATAGACAACCCCATTTTAGAATTTATGAAAGCCTATTTTAACTTTTTTATCCGCCAACTATTTGTCGCCTTAGAAGAAATTCAATTGCCACAAAAGAAAATCACTGCCAGATAAAATTTAAATAAAACCTCAAAACTCATTAAAAAGCCGCCGCTTTCTAGTTAAGATGCTACCTCTTATTAGTCGCCAAAGTAGATTATTTACTATCCATTTTCAGTTTTTTTGCGACCCGTAATGGTATCAATTTGTCGCCGCGTTAAATACATGCCTTTTTTAAAATATAGTTTTTTTTATTAGATGATTATAATATGTTTCATCAAAGGAGGATGGGCATTTTGGTCCCCATGTTGAATGTCTCTCAATCAAGTTGAATCATATATCATTCTAAAGCCCTGTTAGTGTAGAAAAAAAAACTATGGGAGCAATCTTGTTAGAGCTGCCGATTTTGACGTACAGTTTTTTGAAAATCTTGATTTCGTTAATTATGTGAAATTATGATAATTCATGTTTCTGGTGTAACTTAGTAATTATGTTTTACTTAAAACATCTCAATGCTGAAGTGGCATTGTAAAAACTGTCAGAGTTTGCAATTAAATGTCATAATTAAATTGAAAATCTATCAAAAACATGAAACAAACATGACGAACAGTCTTGTCAAAAAAAAACATTTAAAGTAATCTTTCTCAAAAACGGCAGCAATTTAGGACAAAGGATTTAGTTATTTTTATTGTACAAAAATAATCTTTCCAACGACGTATCGCTCATCCTGATTGGTGCTGGGACCAGTTGCCATACATTTGAGCCCGTCCTCCTTTTGTGTGGTTTGTATATTTACAGTAAAATTGGATAGAAGGCTTATATCATATAAAAATTTGTGGGTGGTTTATCAAGGCCTCATATACGACAAGAGACGCCATCGTGCAGAAATCCATACAACCGAGTTTTAATGCTACTGTGTCAGTGTTTCTGTATAAAGTAATGTTAGGCTTTCCTTTTATCATATGGCTACACTATCAGGGCAAAACCCAAATGACCATAAAGAACATAGGTACTCTAAAGTCTAAGTACTAATGAGTTAATAAAACATGAGGTTAAGAATTATTATAATACTACCTTATCTTCAGGGAAATAAGGTTTGAACGCTAAAGCTATAAGATGATTATGTTCAGTAAAAAATATTCTAAAACAACAATTCTTCAATATAGTTCGAATTGTAAAAGATAACTGAATACTAGAAACATTAAACAAAGCAAAACCATAAGTGTGTCTGAATATGTGTAAATAGGCGCTCAAAATACGTATTATCATCATTCTTCCATCCCATCATCAGTATTCTTAGCAATAATAGCAAATATGTATGTGAGGTGCGGTTAATAAGTAGGTACCGCGAACTACTAGCCAGGACTGCGCGTGTGCCTCACCGCAATCCGCCGCCGCCGCCGCCCGCCACTTTCACTCGCTGAAATAGGCTTTACTACCATTGTTTATGTCTTAATGCTACTTTTACGTCACTGCTTTAGATATCCGGCTGATAAAAAGGCCGTTGACTTTGGTAGTATGCTATAATGTCAGTTAATATTATGTCCTCGTCGTTACACATGTTGCGTCATTTGCTATAAAACACTGATTAGCAATTAGATATTTTGAACTTTCTATTTTTTACATGATACGGCGTCCAATGTTCTACGCCCGCATATTACAATGTGGATATAAATCGACACGTTTCAGCCAAATTTTATGCAACTTTCTTAACATAACGCCTAGATCCTGGAGCGGTAGGCAGAGAGAACAAGGTATAATAATTGCGTACCTTTCGCTCTTCATCTTCACTCATAAATTTTTACTCTATCTTTATCAAAATATGTGTATTTATAAATAACATCCTTATAATAACGGCTACGAATCCCAAAAAGGGATAGGGCTTAGTCACTTTTGGATATTGAGTGGAGAGAAAAGACATACATACATATACTCACGGCTATATATCCCAAAGTAGGGATAGCCAGAGCTAAGGAATTAGAAATTCCTCCGCCACTTTTGGATGTTAAGTGGGGAAAAGACAGAAAAAATAAGGTAATGGGTCTCCAACCGCATCGCCCAAAAATCCATTAAAATGCCTTAGTACCCTTAGTCACCTCTTACGTACACCCACATGAAGAAACAGGGTAGTGCTATTTTAAGCCGACACTATACGGTTGGAGAAAAGAGTGTAAAATAAAGTTGGTTAATGGAATGATCTGCAACTGAACACCCAATTATCTCTTAAGGAGCCCTAAATCGCGTTTTACGACAGCCTCGGTAAGATAAAGAATATTCACTTCCTGAGCCAAAATTGTATAAATAAATATAAGAAGTTCACAATTGAGTTTTAAAGGGATATTATTTTTGTGCCGCTTCAGTGCTGCGTAGTGGCTGCTTATCGGAAAAAACCTCTGCCTAAAATTTGTAAACTTCTAACATAGGCTATAAGATTTACCAAAAATAAAACTTTACTAATATAATATATAGCATTGTTGCCAGAAACGAATGTTATATTTAGCAACCATTTCGTGGATGATATACTTTTGCAGATAAAATGAATACTCCTCAAATATAAGGTTAAACTTATAATAACTACCTAAGGGTTTATTAACAATAGAAAGAATGTAAAAAAATAACTAAGTTTGCTAAAACAGCTGGCTTATTCCGTTGATCCACCCTAAAACAGCCACCTTAAGGCGGATATTCGGAAACGCACGTCCTTCTATCCACCCTGAACGGGGCGGATATCCGTAATTGATATTATAAGTTTCTTCCGATTTTTTACCCTGCCTAAGTACAGTCATTTACTGAAACATATACAACACAAACCCGGTTTAAGAAACTTCGTGAACATTAAAATACTTAAGATATACATACCTACTTGTTTGAGCTGAAAATAGTTTCGTTTACGTGAAGTCTTTGCATGCGATTAATATATAAATAACTAGCGACCCGCCCCGGCTTCGCACGGGTGCAATGCAAAATATACCTACTACAGAATGTCCTTATACACAACGTTCACAGCTTTTTTGTCATTAGCCAATACAAACATGTTTTGCTTAGACTATTTATAGGCACGCGCCGCCCGGCGCAAACAACTACGACCCTGCATTTTAAATTTGTAATATCTTCGGTAATATTCACTTAAATTACATGCTGTAAAAAGCATATTGATCTATAATAAATGCACAATTTATTTAAGGTACTTAATTGGATAAGGATTAATGTTGTATTGTTTAAAATCACTTCGTAAATAACCATTTTTTAGTAAAGAATAAAAATTGTTATGCTGGGTTATCCCTAAGAGATAGACATATACCATCGCGGACTTTTTTGTTGAACTTTTTAAGGTAAACAATACTGTAGTACATTATTTTGGTCTATCTCGTAGGGTTCAGCCAGCGTTTGCAATATAAGCGCAAAAAACGTGCTTATTTACGACATCACATTAGAAACCTTTAAATTTATCAGTGTTTCTCTACTATATTATGCATTTATTATACATACAAACCTTCCTTAAGAATCACTCTATCTGTTAAAAAAAACCGCATCAAAATCCGTTGCGTAGTTTTAAAGATCTAAGCATACATACGGACATACAGCGAAAGCGACTTTGTTTTATACTATGTATTGATTTATCTGTTATTGTGTGTCAGTAATGAAAACACACAAAGTTTTAATTTTGTTACTTTTTGTTGAGGGTTTCTTTCTTATTATTGTTTCATTTGACGGTCATTTTAAATCGTTTTACCCAAATACTACCGCCCAATCCTATTGGTGCTAACCTGCAATTTAGATTTAAGTTTATTTTACGTTATTTGTTTAAACAATAACTATTAAATTAAATCTTCCCACCCAGATAACATACTCAAACTGTAAGTAGGAGAGTAGGTATGTATGTCTTAAGTATTTTAATTTTCACGAAGTTTCTTGGACCGGGTTTGTGTTGTGTATGTTTCAGTAAATGACTGTACTTGGAGTGAAAAATCGGAAGAAACCTATTATTATGAATAACAATTATCCACCCCATTCAGGGTGAATTGAAGGACACGCGATTCCAAATATCCGACTTAGGGTGGCTGTTTTAAGGTGGGTAAACGGAATAAGCCAAACAGCTACCACAGCTAAGGTAAAATAATAAAAAAGCAGGGGGTAAAAAATTATAAAGATTAATAAAAGTCGTTGACCACAAAACAATACAATATATCACTTTCTGGCATATTTTTACATAACACCAACTATGCTAGTTAACTAATAAATGGCATTCATCAACACGACAGCGTGTCAATTAAACATAGCAATAAAACTCTTTTGAACATAGTGATAATTCTTCAGAACCGCTCACTATCATACAAGTTCACACTTACAACTAAAACGGGTGCGTGCCTACTGTTCATTTTCCAAAGATACGAAATCTAGCCCTGTTTGACGGCTTGGCTGTAGCTGTATGGCCGTATAACACTTTGCTTTCCCTGGCTGTCGTAGAAAGTGACTAGCTGCTTTACCGTGCCGGGACCAGGAGTCGTCACAGATTTGCTCGGCGCTGATGGTTGAGGCTGATTAGGTTTAGCAGGTGCTACATTTGGTACTTGTGGTTTCAGTGTAGTTACTACTGCCGGTTTTACTGGAGATTGGATCGGTGTTTGGACGTGAGGCTTCGCTGGCTGGGGGGTGGGGGATGGAGGCTGCTTAGCTGGCTGCCGAGCTAGGCCTCCGCCCTCCATGTTGATGAAGTCGATGTTGGCTTTTTTGTCTAATGGTACCTGCAGTTTGCGACCTGAAACGGTTTGTCATATTGTATCTTGAGCACCAATACAAAATAAGTCAGTTCATGTAGTTTATGTTATCTAATTTTCTAAGAATCAGAGTCTAGACCCAAATGAAAAAAATACTTAGAAATATATTATCAAGTACATTTATTAAATATGTCATCTAAACAAACATTTGAAGACATAATAGAATAAAAAGTATCAGAAACTGCTCAGTAGTTTTGCAAATTGAGAATTGGACAGTACAGTACAGAACGAAATTTATGGAAATTCGGTTCTTATTTTGTATTTGCATTTTCATCATATCTTTGTTATAAAGTTTAAATAATTAAATCTAATTCTGCCTTTTATGAGGAAAATTTATAACACTTGTGTGACGCATGATCATGTAAATTATATCCATAACGACAAGGAACATGTTTACAATATCAGACGCGTACAACTACCATGGCTACCTAAAATATTAAGTAGGTAGGTACTCGTATATTAGGATTTGTGCAGTAGCACACGTTGTGATGTGTGGGTATTAAATTAAAATAAAACAAGGAATGAATGCATTTACTATCTATAATAAAATATAAAACCTAAAGAGAAATGAAACAAATATGTTTTCAATTAAACCTAATTAATGTTGTCAAGACAACGAACAATTAACCAGTAAAAACACACATCGAATAAACCTAGAACAAAATATTCATATCGACGGAATCAAGTTACGTGAGCTTGGAATTTGATAATCGAACTGCCAACCTCTTATAAAAATTTCTTAACTCAAACTACATGCATAACTATAACTAAACACTAAAACTAAAAATTATGGAAAAACAAAAAGATTATTATATGCTCAGAATACGATCGCCCGCGCTCTCTTAACGTGGTCTGCTCGTTCGCCGACTACGCCACTGTGTTCACATCATATTAGTTTATCTACGTTTATTAATCAAAGTAGAAAGGGCTTGACGCTGCAACAAATAATTAAACGGAATAAAGCCAGTCTCCGGGCTAATCACTAAATAAAGATTATCAAAACACTCATCCCTTTTGCTTGTAATTATAACAGGAATTCATGTAATAATATAATTTACTACACCTATGCGATGAGGTCATCAAATTCATTTCAACAAAACCGTATTTTCCATAATATTATTATTCACATTAAACACTCAAAAATACTGGACTCAAGCTACGTGTCTACGTTTTGCTAACCGTTTGCTTGTCATCCGGCCGCTCAAGTACCCCACTACATTTTTATATTATTTTTTAATGATATATTCGAATACCGCATATTACAACGTATTAGGTTGTAGATGCATTATCGAATTACTGTTGTACACATACTTCCAATTTGAAGGCTAATAAGCTTGAACCAAAAACTAAATTATATTAACAAAGTAAAACGTAAAATACTTATCGAATATAAACAAAAATATGAAAATAATGACATAAAATAACAAAAAATATACTTACATTGTGCAAAAGTAAGAGTCGCTATCAGCAAAACAATTTGGAACTTCATAATGAAAATTACAATTAATTCGGGTTAATACACTTGTCTCGTTTAGCACAAATAAGAAACTGGCAACACAAAGAACGCAGGAAACGTGTGTTTGTGAAATAAGAAGGCTGAGAACAACAAGTTTTGTCACGGTCTTCGATAAATCTGATGTTTGCGATCGCGCCGACCTCTGCTGGTGACCTCACCTTTGATAACAAATAGCTAACCGAAATACTAATCGACAAACTCTGGCAGAAATTAAAACAATATTTTATTTTATTTTTAAGGAAGTAAAACTTGTATTCCTATATCTTTTTTCATGTAGAGTCTTTGACAGGAAAAGTCAAATACTTATAATAAAGGTCTACATACGTACACACTGTATATATAATAGTATATTAATATTTCATTAAAATCTTTGTAGTGTCGGCTTAGAATAGCACTTCCCCATTTCTGGTCACTATTGGGGCTTTTTAAATTATTTATGGGCGATGCGGTTGGGGACCCATTACCAGGATCATTTGTTTTGCAATTTATTTCCCACTAAACTTCCAAAGTGGCTGTAGAATTTCTAATTCTGAAGTTCTGGCTTCCCCTTTTTGGGATTATTGGCCATGAGTATATGTATTGTATGTAACTTCAGAGAGAGGAATTTGGAGAGAGGCTGGAACAAAAAGTTGTTTCTATAACATAACATAACATAAACGTTCACGCCGTTTATCCCCGAAGGGGTTGGCAGAGGTACCAATACTCCTGAACTCACATGGCAAGCGCCATCTAGTTTCCAGAGAAGGTACCCACGTTTTGCTTAGACAGTGTACTCACGTGATAGGGGACAGGCCTATCGCCGTTTTGTACGAATACACTGTCACATGACTAAGTACAACTCAGCCATGTGGGTTTCCTCACGATGTTTTCCCTCACCGTTAGCAACCATGATAAATTAACCACACATATGACTTTAGAAAAGACAAATTGGTGTAGGCCCGTCCCAGGATTGGAACTCACGCCCTTCTGTTTTTCGGGCGGGTGTTCTACCCACTGGACTATCATGTCGCTTTCTATGTTGATCAATACTTGTAAAAATTGTAAATATTTCATAGTTCTTATTTCTTATTTAGTTTATTTACCCAGTTGTGGCATAAATTATATCCGTCATATGCCGCATGAATTTTATAATTTATTTTTAATTTTTTTTTTTTTTTTTTTAATTGTATTGATTTTTTTTTTTTTTTAAGGTTACGTAGCTTTTAGCTTCTATAAATTTCTCCGAACTCCCTGGCCATTTCATCAATCATTTATCATCTATGGCTGTACGAATCACAGCCAATGGTATCGGGGCAGTTGTCTTCACTTTATCTGCTTTAAGCGACTCGATATTTCGGTGAGGTTTGGAATAAGCGTTCTTTCCTAAAATATTCCATAAGCAATAAATATATATTTATAACTGAAACTGAAATATATTGTTTGTATTTATTCTATTTTACTGAAATTATACTCGTTTTCCTACACTGTCTCGACGACCTTGTATAGTTTTGGAATGGTAACTTTCAGGGGGCTCTGAGCGAAATTGAAAAACTTATCTTAGTGCATCATACGATCTTCACCGTTCGGTTAAGTAAGATCTCAAAATATGACTTCCTGCTCTTAAACGATAAACAATTTCTGCTTCAGAACTGTCTGATTTAAAGTTCTTGTTACGTATTAAAACAATCATTTTTGTTATACCCACCCGAGACGCAACCGTAGAGAATTCGTATGGTCAATGTATCCAGTTACATATAATTTATTATTCGTGATAGGATTTTCTTTTTTTTCAATAATATTTTATTTTATAAAAAAAGAATGATGATGATGTTTTCTTTATAAGTACAACGCGTGTATTTTGTCTTGGCATATGTAAAATAGTAAATCTTGACATATCGACACAATTCACTACGTTACTTAAAATCTATAATTTATATCAATAAAATCTCGACATAATAATATATATCCCAACAACGCCGATATAATTCAATATTGCGCACAATGGGAGTAGCATTCTTGCTTCAAATGATAGGTGATTTTACTGTTTGCGATGCATATGATGCATAATACATAAGTAAAATACGATTTTCCCGAGAGCTCAGCGCGCACGCGAGAGTTGCATTGCAGGTGTGCGCCCGCCTGCGACTGCGGCAATGGCGGCCATTTTAGGCCCATATTCAAACACTGTTCTTAGAATTGCAAACATTCATTATAATTAGTTTTGTAAATGAGGTGTCAGCACTTTTAATGAATTAATTTTCTCAATATATAGAGTGTATGGACCCTTCCATTTCTTCCTGCAGGTGTTGTACGAGCACGGTGAATTAGGCTATTTGGGGCCATTTAAGTGATTGTTGAGCCTATTCTAAAGCTCTGGTTCTGTATGTCCTTTTTGTGTTATATAGCCGTGAGAAGTATCTGTAAGTCTGATTATAGATTTTCCCAAATTTTCAGAACTAGAAAATAGAAAAGAGAGAAGACATTATAGGGATACCAGAACTTCTTGTCACTCACACAGCGTAATTTATTCTTTTGTTTCTTAAACAAATCCAGCAGTATAGTCGAGTTGGAGGCTTCCAGTTATCATCCTGCATATTTTCTGCCATAATATCTAGCACACTATTTCAGAGGTAGAAGAATTTTGACCACTTCGATCTAGTCTGCATTCGAAACTGCCGCCTTTTCAAATTTATTACTATATACAGCCTCGTTGAAAAAAAACATCTAACTTAAAATGAGGCATCGAGTATGTAACAAGATGATATAGGACTTCATGATATTAGACAGGTGTGTAGTTTCGGCTCAGAATAGCACTACCCCATTTCTTCCCGTGGGTGTTCGAAGGAGGCAACGTAGGGTATTGGGGATTGTTATGTAATTTTTGGCCGTGTGGCTTAAGACCCAACACAAACATCATTTTGCAATATTTTCCTCACTCGACTTACAAAAGTGGCTAAAGAATTTCTTATTTTGAAGCTCGGGCTACCCCTTCTAGGGATCTATCGCCGTGAGTAAGTGTATGTATGATATCAGAAAGAATTTGGGCTTCTGCTGCTAGTTATTAGCAGAAAGTGGTTTCTCGTTATAGGTGTAGTGACACGCCTAGCCACTCTTCGCCTGAAGCGATCTTCTCACTGTAGCCCAAGGGCCGCCTGGTTCAAGATTATCCAGTCCTCCATATAAGTGCGATTTTATTTTGCCGCCATAGTTTATTGAAATATTGAATTTTGTCACAGTAGACAAACCAGCTATTCAGTTTTGGTGTTGTTTTGTAAGATATGTGTTTTCTTTCGCATATTTAGGAACAAACTTATGTGTATAATACCTTTGGAATATCTTCTTATATATGTGTAAAAAATAAAATTTCATAAAAATACCCACATTTTATTGTTTTATATCATTGGCAAGCTGTCAATTAAAAATATTCGCGATGTGACACAGCAACACTTATTACCCAAACAAACCACACCCTGCTGCTTGTGCAGTCAGGATGGGAATTAGGAATAAACTGGTTAGAACTAGCTAATATCTAACAATCGTCAATTCATAATTTAGATCAGAAAATATTGAGCAACACTTAGTTGTCATGGTATTTTATCTGTGAAATTGCCAACAAATATTTTAAGAGTGTCATCAATGATACCAATAACACTTGGTTTGTACAGATCAAATACAAATCAACAGCAGTAAAAAGTCAGTAAGAACCTTATCTCATTCTTGAACGTGGCCTTTAAGTCGTTACCAAATCACATTTCTTTGGTTGTACCTTTTGGCTGTATGTCACATAATTTTAAGCTTCTGTTGTAGGTACTAAAGTTTTCGTATCTTGTTAAAGTTGTCATCCGAAAATATAATACATATTTTTTTACAAAAGACATCATTAAAATATAGTTTGATACTTCTTTAAACCGCATCAAAACACGTATTTACATTGTTATGCTCGGAACGTGTATATGGCATTATTATCGTAGTCTGGCTCCGTCCGTCGGATGTCCAAGAACAGAAATTACGTCACTGTAAGGTCGCTCAGTATCTTAACAACTCAAACCAGAGTTCAGTAGTGCGCCGCGGCCGACCTACGCGCTCGGCTGTACAGATAAACACCACCAAAATGAAGAAAATAACTCTATTTGTTCTTATGTGCATAGCTGCTTGTCAAGCGGATGACCTAGCTCAAACAGCCGGGCAATTCATTCAAGGAATCCTTCCCAATTTGATCAGCAATTCAGTGACCGGTCAACAGGGTTCAACGTCGAACACTCTATCGCAAATCGGAACTGTGGTCGGAGGTGCCGTCGACTTCGCAAAGAAGAAAAGCTACGACAGTCTGCTCAAACAGGTGCAGGATTCCACTACCGACGATGACCTGCTCCGAGTCAGCGAGGAAATGTTCAACGCGGACGTTAACAACGCATTCAATTACATCCAGGTCAATTTGCAAGGCAAAACCAGTCCGATGTCCAAGACTGACGAGGCACCTTCTAAGTAAGTACTACTATCTATTTATTTGAATTCGTGCTTTTAGATAGGCGAGTTCCTGGAGAGAGTTCGTATTGTTAATTGTTAATTAATTCTAAGACACAAACGCGACTTACGATCGTTTTACTTTACAGCCTTTTGAATGTTCCCGAGGTAGTATGGAATGGACCAACGATAAAACCATTTGTGGCTTTGTTCGACAACTATCATAAGAACATTATCCGACCAGAATTCGTCACTCCTAACGTAAGTGATCAAATATTTATTTATTATGCCATAAACAAAGACCAAGTTATCGTATTTATATGCTGATTAGAACTGCTTGAGTTATTTGACATATACGTGATACTTATTGTTTTGATTTGATTATACCTATTTACTTAATTTGAACTTGCATATGTTATATTTTGTTTTCCTATTATATAAGCTTAAATACAATAACATGGGGTAGTAGTGTAACGGAGTCCAACAAAATGTGTGACGCAAAAATAAAGTTCAAATTAGCGATATGATTGTAATCAGAGGCAGTAAGAATATATAAAACGTATCCCTCACATTATTCCCATTCCCATATATTGAACAAAACATTGTGATTCCAGGAGGAGAGTGAAATCACAACTTACATCAACACAATTCTAGCCACAGGGCCGATCAGAAGTCTTATGGCCTTCTTGGTTAGCAAAGGTGAGTCACTAACATCACTACTCTACTACAATATTTAATGTGTTTCGCATGTTATCCTCGACATTGATTGACGATGGATTAAAACTGCTGGTTAAGTAAAACTCGATGTATAAATCTTGACTAATATTTTTGTTTGCGTTTTATATGGTGTACGTCAAATTAAGCCGGATATGAAAGATAAATAGTTCTGCTTTTATCGCTGGCAAAATAAACTATAACTTACGGGGGTTTTACTTTAAAGGATTTGTTGACATCTCCACATATTTTGTCACGAATTAATTTTCACATTCCTAGCATCTCCAAGTATAGTTAGGTCGGAGTAATTAACATTATCCATGCGTGTCATCATCCAGTCGTGAACCTGACTAATGACATTTTAACTGGTACATATCTAAAATAGCTATGATATATGATGAAAATATGGGTTCACTTAATAACTTTGAGTCTTTAAAGGGAAATGTAAAAAAAAACCAAATCATCACGTTCAGATATATGATTCAATTTTATGAGAAAGTCATAAGATCTCAATCCTGTGGTACCTGTCTACTTAATCCACTTTGAATCACATCCATAATCCAAAAAGGGGTAGACAGAGTTTTGAAGTCAAGACAATAAAAGTTGATCAAATAAAGGATCGCCGATAATGGGGTGTGCAGCTCATCGCTCACCAATCCTTTACTTAAACCCGTACTATTTAAAAACACCCACGGGAAAAAAAAGGAAATGCTATTCTAATCCTCAACTCACGGCTTATAGCAACCCTTTATTAATATTGACGAATTCCTTAGGAGTAACTCAGCTGAACGAGTACCCCGAGCAAGTGGAACTGCTGCGCAAGATCTGGTTCACCAAGTACGCCCGCCACTGGACCAGCCTTTGCAAATGCAGCTGCGCCTTCGAGAACATCTTCATGGCCGAACTTAAATCTGATAAGGTTCTTGGTATGTACACACTTATTAATACAAACGCATAAAATTCAACTAAAAGCTTAGAAAATATAAATTTAATTTTTATCATAAATATTAAAGTTTTTGAGTCGTTGCCATATAAAATAAGTGACAAATGTAAATTTCAAATAGAGTATGAGTTGATTTAGTGAATTTTATGAAGAATTACTTTATACTTAAAATTTATGAAGTTGTTTAGATTGGCTAAGAAAAGCTCTAACCCATTTCTTCTGTTTGTTGTATTAAGTGATTTTAGGCGAAGTCGTGGAAGACCCATCACGAACCATCCTTATTATTTATTATATTTTATATTTTTCCGACTCAACTCCCAAAAGCGGTTGGGTTTTTTATTTATTCTCAACCTCTAGCTACCTATTTTTGGGGTTCATAGCCGTGACTTTTTGGCAAAAACTTTACTATTTGATAATATTATTTTTTGTAGTCTGGTATTTTTATTATTTTTTAATCAGTAGTTCCCAACATTACCCATAACATATAATACAAATGTGCTCTCGTGCCATATTAGTATAGATGGGAAATTGAAGTAACAAATATAAAAAAATCATTTTCCATTTTAATAAAAGGGCATGTTTGAAAAGGCTGATGATTGTAGAAGAAGCTCGAGAAGTTTTGCATGATCGTAAAAAAAGAGACCGATAGTCCCAATAATCCAATGCTATCATCAGATCACCCCGATGGCGTGAGTATCCGAATCTATCGCACGCTTAATACTACAGTGACCTATGTCAAAATTTGATAAATTGAGTTACAATGCTTCACAGACCTTAAAAAGCATGCTCTACAACATAGGCACGAGAAAACACCCGTATTCTTAACACAAAAAGGTTCAATTTCACTTAGGTCTTTATGGTCTCGTATTCATATGTCGTTGAGCATGATTTTAAGGTCTGTGTAGTATTGTAACTCGACACATCAATATTTTGACATAGGTCACTGTAGTATTAAGCGTGCGCTATATAAGTTTTGTTTTAATAACGTTATTATACTTCGCAGGTCTTCACAGCTGGCTGTTCTTCGCGAAACGTGAGTTGGACAACAAAGCCAACTACTTGGGACACATAGACAAACTGGACTTGGCCGGCGTGAGTACCCTTATCTAGAACTTACAACTTCTGTGGAGATCGTTTCACTGATTAATGTATTCATGCTGCTTGTTAGTCATTGTAATTAGTGCTTGGCGACATAACACGAAAGATATCTACTTATTCAATCGTAAAGCATATTTTTAAAGTTCTTACAATCTTGATGTACATTATTATTAATGACTATTTATTCACAAAAAAAACTTTGAAAGGCTTTCAATTTGTAATTGACGCAATGAGGTATATTAGGAAAACTGTTTCCCATCGTCAAGTTAATTTGCTACACAGGCAGACAACAGCAGACTAAACGCGTATATCTCAGTTACATCTTTCTTACGTTTTAATGGTATTGAGAACTGAGATTCATATTTGTGTATGCGATAGGGCGATCATTTAAAAATTTTACTACTAATCCACCATTAACCGTTATTTCATTTCTATTAATTTCAATATTTTGCAATGTAACAACCCTTACATTCAGTAATCGTCTTGTATTGTCTCCTGATAAAATAAATAAGCCTATAATTAATCTCTCTTCGATTCTGAACCATCTGTTACACCTCTTGGTATTAAACTTTAGTTTTCGTGTCAAATTTATCCTATATTATACTTATCCTAGATGACACAAGGTATCACTACATCACTGGTGAATATGATTCCTTAGTAGGTTGTTATTATTTCAATTAAACTTATATCAAAACAGTCATGGTTCTATTTTAAATGAGCATATAGGATAATTTTGAGGATATGGAACAATATTCAACCAGCCTTGAGCATGTTCGTCTATCTAACCATCTACCCTCCCAATGAATAGAATAGTGTTTAAAATGACTGATTAAGCATTCACGGACAATAATAACTCGTCGTCTGATGTACATTTTCAGAAAGGAATGATACTCCGTCAGCACTCCATCCTAAGCGAGACCAAAGATGCTCCTGAGTTAACAATGTTCGTGGGCACCTCGCCCGAGCTGGAAACCGCCCTCTATACCCTCTGTTTCATGGCCCGCCCCGACCGGCCTTGCAAACTGCGCTTCAACAACATACCCTTCACTATTCAGACCAAGACCCTCAAAGTTGACAATGTACCACTTATTGATACCGCTTTTCCTACTTACTAAGTTTTTCTGTGATTAGTATATTTTATTTTATTAATGATATGTTTAATTAAATAAATACATTAATGTTACATGGATATGTTGCAGTAAATCAAGAATAATTTAGTTTTATGTATTTAAAATATAAACGAAAAAACTTTTAATAAAATTATAGTAGGTATTTTTATTATTTCCTAAAATTATTTTATCATCCGAATTTTTCAGGGGTATTTTGCGCCAATCTTTTACAATTAGATTCATCCGACGCGTCTCACGTTGCGTCAATTATGTGCACTTAACATGCAATGAAGAAAATGACCATTGCTCTTAGTTTCATCCTCATATATCACTCTGTGTTCATACTCAATTCCCGCAGAAATATGATTTTGTAAAGCGAACAAAAAAAACAAAAGTGTAACATGAAATCATTTATTAACAATTACATTGAACTAATTATCTTAAATTGACAATAAACGTTAATGATAAACGTTGATAATTCTTACATTTTCTCTACCTAATAAATATGGTCAAAGTTTATCTCAATAGCGGTAAAATGGAAGTTTTTTATATACTGGCTACAAGATTTGTAAAAAAAACGTAAATATTGATATAAATATGTATAATTATAATTAGTATACAAGGTGACTACAAAAAGATGGAACATTAAATTGATTTTTTTTCTGTATTTAAGATTGTCTGTAAACATACTATCTAAGATTTGGTAACATAGTTTATGGCAAGGTTGAGATTGGCTTGGAGCCATTTAGATTAACAAGGGGTATATCTAAATCAATATAAAGATAACCTAGATTCTAATAAAATTTTGACGATATGTCATATGAACTAGCAAGGGGCAAGTATACATTATTGACATCATTAGCCTTCATCATATTTCAAAAAACATTCAAAAATATATAACTTTGTCATTTAAAAATTCAGCTATATTTTTATCTACGTAAAAATAGTTAGATCCTTACTAAAATTGAAGAAAATATAAAGCAAATCAAAATTATACAAAACAACAGCAAAGATTATATATAGTATTTCATTAAAAAAAACACGAATAATTCTAGGCAAAAAAATGTAAACTCAGAAAAAAGTATGATTAAGTCGATTTTATAATAAGCACAATATACTTGAATTATTCTCATTAGTAAGAGAGGCGCAATTCTACAAATGAGTAGTAATAATAATATAAAATCGCACCATTTCGTCAGTTTTTAGTAAGTTATATGAATTAAGAGGAAATGCTACGGTCGAAGGAGTTCCAAAGTAGGTATTTGTTAAGTCTATTATTATTCTTTCCTGCTAAAGCTCCCCCCGTATAACAAGATAGAGACAGCTGTAGGTCCGACCGTCCACTGAATACGTATCTTTTGTTGCCGACGATTTTGTCGCAAGTTGCAACATTGCCACTGTCAATGTCATAAATGTGTATGCGTTTTAACAGATTTGACAGTGACAATATTGTAATTATCAATAATTTATAAATTTAAAATAAATACAAAAACTATAAAAAGCATAAATGTCCATTAAAAATATATAGTTAAACTAGCAAAATCGAGAAATAAAATAAGGGACTAAGATTATATACAAAAACACCCGTGCTTTTTCCTTTCAAGCCATATTACATATTAAAAAAATTACACGTAACCAACAGTCCGAAGTCAATCCTCCTTGTAGAACTGTGCCACTGAATATAAACACCATAATCAAACAACAACATAATTAAAAAATATAAACAACCAAGCTAATGGAAATGAAACAGAATGACATAACGAATACTGACGACTAGAAAATGTTATCCTATAAAACGTGAATGTCTTGGACATCAACTTAAAAATATAGAGTTTATGATCAAATCATATTTAACTTAAAGCAATACTGTCGGATTACATTTTGCACTTAGTTATCGTATTTTCTAGCAAACCTAAAGGTGACTTTTAGATACTTTGGTTTCAAATAAGAGACTCTTTTGTACTAGTCTAACCAAGATAAAATATCGCACTACCACTCCAGAATTCTACAATCCTTATTATTTCTCAATGCTCTTACAAAACTTTTATGTCAACTTATACATAGTCCAAATTATCTGCTTGCGTATTCATCTTATACTTAAACATCATATCTTACAAATATACCGAATATTTGCGGTATAGCAAACCTAAGGCGCAAGACATTTGTCGACATAGACATATATAGAATATAAGACAAAGAGGTGGGATTCGGGTGCGGTGCAGTCATCGCAACACTTCCATTGTATTTTATACAGATTATATATAAGCGGCTACCGCATTTCACCTCCTCCTATTTGCCTCGAACTGCAATACACCAGCATATCAAATATGAGGTTTTAAAATGAATTTCAGTATTTTATAAGCTTCCAGGACTGAAATGCTAGCTACATTTCGTAGATACTGAACTATAATTGAACACTATTCGCTTTCCCGTTTGACCGACAAACAGTCAGAAATAGTTGTCGCAAATATATTACTAACTCGTCATATTAAAATTTACAATTAAAATGTCTCTTTCAGCTAACCTTATTGTATAACTACAGAAAGTAGTATATTATTTTAGAATTATGGAAAACTTTGACGACAATAATCTAGTGCTGAAAACGTCGATACATGACGTTTACATTAGATATTTCCGAAAAGTTACATTATTTTATAGTAACTTTCACATAAAAAAACATTCGATAAAATATGCAATAAGATCTTCAAATATATAGATCAAAAACACAAGCAAAACGCTTAATATTATACAAAAAAGATTTCGAACGAAAGAAAGAATGTATGGCACTTATCTCGTTTCGAATCGATAACTTTATATTCGAAACATAACGTTATACTATACGAAATAAGAGCCATATTCGTGTGGCATGACGCCTCTTCGCGGGTAGAAGGTGTGAGTGGTAGAGTAGTTCAGTAGGTTGGCGATGTTCGATGTGTATACGTCAGCGAATCTGAAGAGTCGGCGGGAGAAGTAAGTGGGGTTGTGGTATGTACGGAACACGCTGCCGAATTGTGGATTGAACACCGATTTTATTTCGTTTCTGGAAGTAAGGAAAACGTTTTAATAACGAGTTTCACCAGGGAATGTAGGTTCTTAAATGAATAAATAATGTGACTATACTCACAGCTATACTGAATAAAAGTTATCAAAAAAGTTCAGTCTGTTTTACAAGCTGAGATACAAAAAAATGAAACCCTAAGTTACGTTTGCCATTTAATTCCTGTTCAAAACTAATTCTTGGTGCTCTCGAATGAACTCACTACTTGAAGTACTTGCTAATACTAAACCAGTCACGGCGGACACGCACTTAGCCACCTTTTTAATGCTTTGATTTCACTGTTAAATCATTTAACCAGGTAAGTACACACAACTGATATTTTACACAGCTTGGAAACTATCTACAAACTGTATTAAATACCATATCAATGATAGTTAGATGAAAGATTTGTAGGATTGCTGTATAGTGTCGGTTTAAAATAAACACCATCCCATTTCTCTCGTGAGTGATCGTAAGAGGCGACTAACGGTATTGGACTTTTAAGTCATTTTTGGACGATGCAGTTGGAGGCCCTCGTAATTTCTCACTCTGAAGCTCTGGTTGCCCCTTATAGGTATTTATAGCCATGAGTATAATATGTTTGTTAGATGAAAGCTACCAACCTAAGTAGATCCCTCTCGGTCATCCAATCCTGCAGTATCTGCAGTTCAGCCGGGTGCTGGTAATCTTGGTGGTCCTCGATCAGCTGCGTCAGCATTTGCAGCCAGTTGGCGTTCTCTTTGAACGATTGGGTGTTTAGCGTGTTGATTTCGTGCTGGGGAATTGGAAAATATATTGTTTTAGTATTAAAACATGGACGAAGCTTCGTAACTGTAATATATTTTACTTTAAAGAAAATATGTTACAATATTAAAGATCGGTTTGGACATTCAAATCTTGAATCCAGCTCATAGGAGTGTCCCTGTTCCAATATTTAACCAGGTAACAAAAGAACAATGGATTTCCCGAAGAATTTTTAATTGCCACTCCGACAGGAATATACATGTAATATATTATTAACTATTATGTAAATTTAATTAAGAAACATTATTGTCATAAAAGCAACAATGCGAGTAAACGATGATGATAACAAATCACATAACAGATATACTAGTAAAGCTGTGGTAAGAAATTTAGCACCACTGCATCACACTTGGCAGTCACACAAAGTATCGCTGTAATTAGTGCGCGACAAGTTTTTGTGCTGAATCCTAGCCAGTTGGCTATACCAGTATACACATCAATCAAAAATAATAATAACTAATCATTAGGAGTAATAACTATTAAAACAGACTTATAAATAGAAGAACACATATTTCTTCGAGATTACACTACATACAACTAGATAGTTAGAAATAGTCTAGACAGGAACCCCTAAACACCTACACGGCCCTAACCCATTTCTCCACAAAAACCAGAATAGATCTCTACCTAAGATACAATACTAAGCGTGTCAAATCTATAACGTGAGCTCATTGATGATGACTTGAGTCCACCAGCCGTGCTCTAGTGTGACGTCGGCAAGTTCGCTGTACGAGTGTCCGCTCCAGCCAACACAAGATAGCGATAGAAATAGACTAAATAGAAACCCCACCCTTGCAAGGTCCCACTCATTTGTCCATAGAAAATATGAGATCCGCCCCCCCTCCTTGGACAGGCCCCTCTTATTTTTCACACAAACCATTACTCATTTCTCCATAGAAAACAAGAGACTTAGCCTACTCATTACACAATGCTGCAATCCTAGGTCTGTATATTATTATGTAGTATTATGTTTGTAATGAGTAGGCTTAGTCTCTTGTTTTCTATGGAGAAATGGGTAAGGGGCTGTCCATTAATCACGTGATCTGTTTTAAGCACTTTTTGACCCCCCCCTCCCCCATTGGTGATACGTAGTGAGGCTTAAGACCACCCCCCCTCCCCTTTCTCAACATCACGTGTATTTTTAGTACCAACTTATTAAAATACAGGTATAAACTATAATCTTATTTTATGCTAAAATTAAGGACCATAATAAAAATGTGCCGCTTAATATTTGTTTCAAAATCGAAAAAATAAATACACGAGATATCTTACTACACCCCCCCTGCCCATTGTGTTATTTTCGTGATTTTTATCAAACCCCTCCCCCCCTTTCAAGCCTCACGTGATTAATGGACAGCCCCTAATGGTCTGTATTGAAAGAATTATGTCCAATCTATGTATGAAAACTAGACCGCTGGCAAAAATTTGCCAACACATGTCGGCGTGTATTGCGCTTTACAAACACACACCGTGAGTTCGTTAATGATGGCTCTACTAGCCGTACTTCAACGTACTCACAACAAGATCACGAAATAAATAGTATAGATAGACCCCTAGACTAGAAACATACCAGCTGGAATACCTCTTCTTGTCCATCCATTTCTGCATAGAAAACAAGGTAATTTGTCTCTTCTTAACTCTACATTACACTACCGTAAGTTCGTTGATGATGGCTCCAGTCCGCCAGTCGTGCTCCAGAGTGACGCCAAAATACAACACTTGGTGTCCACTCCATCCAACAGCAGATGGCGATAGTAATAGATTGCATACTTACGTGACTTCAAATTGACTCCATTCTACCCCATACTCGGGCGTCATCGATTGTTCCACAGAAAACAAGAGAATATGTTCTTTCTTTACTCTACGTTAATAATACATAATACCGTGAACTCATTGATGCTGGCCCCAGTCCGCCAACCGTGCTCTAAAGTGACGTCAGCGAGGTCGCTGTACGAGTGGTCGCCGAAATACAGCACTTGGTGCCCGCTCCATCCAACAGAAGATGGCGATAGAAATAGACTACATAACTTCACCCCCCCCCCCCCCTTACACATGCCTCACCCATTTCTCCATAGAACACAAGAGAATATAACGCTGGTACCTGAACCTCTTAGGCGAGCCTAGCCCATTTCTTCACGAAAAAAAAGCAAATTCATCTTTTCCTTACTCTGTATTAAAAATACATATACAAAATGAGAGCTTGTCACTTCTTTATAGAAAACAAGAGAATTTAAATGTTCCTTACTCTTTTTTCTTTCTGTTACAAATATATCTATACCGTGAGCTCGTTGATGATGGCTCCAGTCCGCCAACCGTGCTCCAGCGTGACGTCAGCGAGGTCGCTGTACGGGTGGTCGCCGAAATACAACACTTGGTGCCCGCTCCAGCCCGTCAGATCTTGTAGCTGCTTTACTGTTCCCTGGGGAATGAGGAGGGTATTACTGTCATTTCTACCGATGTGAGATAAATCATGAGGAAACTTGTAAGGCAGAATTGTATTCAGTCATGTGATAGTGTGGTCATTTTGAATAGTGGATAATGTTACGTAAAAAAACAACTTATACTATAAATCTTAAAAAGGAGTAGCCAGAGGCTCAGAAATTGGAGTTTTACAGCTACTTTTGAAAGCTAAGCTGAGAAAGTACATGCATACATACATATACTCACGGCTATAAATCACTAGAAGGGGTAGCCAGAGCTAAAGAATATGAAATTTCTCAGCCACTTTTGGAAAGTTGAGTAGGGAAAAGATTGTAATATAAAGGTTGTTGGTGATGGGACTCCTCGCCACCTCCTGGAACCACATCGCCCAAAAATCCCTTAAAAGCCGCAATACCGTTAGTCGCCTCTTACGTACACCCACCGGCAGAAATGGTGTAGTGTTATTCTAAGCCGACACTACACAGCAGTATGCAGCAGACAAAAGGAAATGGTTAGATTTCATACATTTCTGTAAAATAATATTCTATGTGAATATATTTGTGATGAGAGTGCTGAGAAAGTATTGTAAAATAATGGTTTTTGGTGATCATTCTCCAACAAATAGCCCAACAATCACTAATAGCCGCCTTTTATGCCGCCGCCTATGGTCAGAAATTGGTTAGTAATTTTCTATACATAACTAACTACACGGCTAAGTAAGGATTGAATGTAGATATTCGATACCTACGCTGCATGGCCTCACAAAAAATATATCTTTTTCATTTTTAATCTCTTACTCATTTATAGCAAACCTACCTCATAATAAATTATTCCCTTCTGCAAAGATGTGACTTTCTCCCAAATATGTGTGTTTGCGTTGTTATCAAATACACGGATGGGTCGCGTCAGTTCTGTAAAGAACTTGGGTTTGTTCGCATTCACTATCACCACGTCGAAGAAATCTCGCCAATCACGACCCACTAACATCTCCATACCAGCATTGCTGCAGATAAATATTTAACATTTTAATATTCTTGGGAATCATTCAACCAAGATCTGATTCAAATAGTGCTTTACTACATATATGAAATTCACAATAGGATCTCTAGTACTTTAGTATTTTCTAAGACTTTCACGATTGCACATTGTAATTAAAACAACTATTGACTTTCGGATATTTTAGTCGTGTGTTATTACATGGTTTTTCTATAGTACTTTTGTTAATTTGTGATTTTTAATCTATAAAAATTATATAGTATAAAAATATTATTATCAAAAATAATTGTATTTATATACATGCTCCAACGATAACAACAGCAAATCGCATCCCGCGACATCAAGAACGTCATGAACTATCGAATTTGTAAGCGTCGAGTCACGAGAAAAAATCATGTTGAATTTCATAACAGTCATTCAATGAGTTACATATATAACATATATTAATACGGTTCACGTAAAAAACCGCCAAATAGTAATAAGAACATTAGGAACTCTATAAGGTTAAATAAATTCAACATGAGATGTAATAAGAAATATAAATAAATAAAAATTTAAATATCTCGTGCCTTCGCACAGAAAATAAAACCTAAGAATTACTTACACAAAATGGAAGGGGCTGTTGGTTACAAGGAACAATTTTTTATCGTGGTCTTTCAGTCTCTGGAAGTACTTCTTGAGATCAGGGTTTGGTCTAATGTATTCCTCCACGTTTCGGGCAACCACCTTGTGCATTACTGGGTGGCTACTTTGCACCGAATTCTGAAATAAGTGTTGAAAAATACATTGATTTATGTATAACTTTTTTGCATTTTGTTTTATGTCTTGTGTTTTTAGTGAAATCAATTTGGTTATTTAGATTTGGCACAGAACATACACTAGGTTTTTAAAATGAACACTCAATTTATGGTAATTCTATTTAAAATGTTTTGTTCATGAAAACGTCATGTGGAGATATTATTAAAGGAATTTATTATTAAATTAATAAATGAAGGAAAGAGAAATTGCGATTTCTCGTGAGTTTCCTGCTGATGTTGAAATTTTTCTTTCCTTTATTTCTTAGTTCTGGTAATTCTGTTTTTACATAAAGAAAAAAAACATCAACTTAATGATTGTACAGTACCTTAACATCTAAGAATAGAATTTCGGGATGGTAGTCTATATGATTCCTGATAAAATAATCCGCAACATTGCATAGTAATCCCATCTCAGGCACTGAAAATAGATCTGCCAAATGTACCATTTTGGCACGGTTGGGCTGAAAAATAATAGTTCTGTTAATACACTTTTAAAGTTTTATAAATGTATGTAATATCAACTATATCTAACTAACCTGTACCTGTATATCTTTCATATTCAGTTCCTAATTGAATAAAAATATTTTTATGAAGCAAATCAATCTTTTATTAAATGATTGCAAAAAAAAGAAGCAGGATTATTTTTATACAAATGATATTGAAATTAAAGACTATCTAAGGAATCAAAGACAACATTTAAGATATTCCATAATAATGTACCACTAGATTTGATAAAAATAACAGAACCAGTTAAATACTAGTCAGAACTTATTACAATCATATTTTATAGCAGAATATACAACAGATGAACAAAACAAATGTAATAGTGAGCATAAGTAAAATATTGACACTTACTTTATGTGATCTATTGTCACCTTCCACATAAGCAATGGGGATGATTCTATTTTTGTATAATTTTAGCACCTCCTCTGTGGATACAGGAGAAAGTCCTCTGTATACAGCCCCAAACTGGATTTGCAGAAATGAGTCTAACTTCAGGAGCAACCCTTTTTCAATATCATAATGAAGTCCCCTCACAGCAAAGTCAGGCTTATACTCTAGTTGCAGAATTTCAGGTGGGTACTGTAATTTTAATAATGAAATTTATTATAGTATATATATATATATATATCTGTGCAGTGTCTGCTTAACTGAGTAGTTTCTGCTTAGCTGCATAGTGTCGGTTTAGAATAGCACTGCACCATTTCTTCCGGTAGGTGTACTTAAGAAGTGACTAACAGTATTGGGGCTTTTAAGGGATTTTTGGGTGAGGCGGTTGGAGAGCCATCACCAACAACATTTATTTCACCATCTTTTCCACACGCAACTTCAAAAAGTGGCTGAGGAATTTCTAATTCCCTAGCTCTGGCTACCCCTTTAAGGGATTTATAGCTTTGAGTATATTTATAGTATAAATAGAACTGCTATACATTGTGCAATCAGTACATTAAGGTGTAACAATTCCAGATGTACTGTTATTGCTATATTTATAACAATTCTCTAAGTCTTGTACAGTATTCTAATGGTGGAATAGAATACATGTGGTTTTTGGTCAACAGACACATGGGGATTTGGATAAGTACCTTCAACCAGAACTAGATTGGTTTAAAAGTTAGTTAAAGTTTTTTTCTATTTTATGATATATTTTGTAACAGAAATATTATAATGTTTGTGATAACCATATGTCGGGGTTTTCGGTGCGGGAATGGTTGACATTAGCCAAAGAGTAGGTATTGTCTTAAAACAGAATGTAGGTATAAATAAGTATTACTTTAAAGTACAAACCTTAACATATTTTTAATAAACTGAAGTTGGTTTTAGAAAAGAATTCTGGCTATACATACATGCATACATATACTCACGGCTATATTTCCCTAGAAGGGGTAGCCAGAGCTAAGGAATCATAAATTCCTCAGCCACTTTTGGAAGTTGAGTGGGGAAAAGATGGTAAAAATTCTGGCTATAGTACACTAAAAACTATGAACGAATTATTACAAGGCAAAGAAATAGAACTGCGATCACCAACTTTACGTGCAACAATAGATTCCTTAAAAAAAATTAAATATGCACCTATTACAACTGCCGATGTGGAAAGATCGTACAGTACATTGAAATGGATATTTACAGCAAGACGTTGCAGATTAACCGTTCCAAATATAGAAAAAATATTAATAGTTTATTCTGAACACCGTGACAACTACTAAAACTTCAAAGTTATATAAATACATATTTGTTTTGTTTTTTTATTATTTAATAGAGTGTATATTATGAGCCGTCACATATACACTCGCATATATATGCAAACTGTCGCAGAGAGGTAGGTATTCATTAGGCATAATATGATACTTTTTTTAGACTAACCTATCTGTTTATCTCTACTCTTTCTTAAATCATTCCCGCACCGAAAAACCCCGATGTATGGTGATAACCTTCCAAAAGTTTTTAGAACCAATCAACAGCAAGTTATTAGATTTTTAATACACACACTTGTTACACTATAAATACAGTCTTTTGTAAATAAAAGTCATCAAAATGAAAATATAACTTACATTGTACTTTTCCAATAGAACTTCTCGACCCAAATTGTAGAGCAAATGCTCAAGAGATGGTTTATAATGAGCCAGAGTATAATCATAATCAAATCCATATACACTTATTTCTGATAAATCCAGCTCATTGCATGCAAACACTCCTTGAGGATTGACATCCTGTGGTAGTTTTTTAGCTGTAATAATACAATTTAATTATAGCTTATTTTATGGATATATGAACTTGAATTAAGGTCTCTTTAGGTTTTGTATAATTATATTATAACATCCAGAATACTTACAACGACACTTTAGTTTAGTCCTGCAGTAAGCCTCCTTCAGCAGATCACGATTTGAATAACCTCTACTAAAACTAATGCATTTTTTAGGTTTAAGGTGAAACAAACATTGATTTATTTTCGCTAAACCAGTGATCAATGCTATAGCCATGTCTAAATCGGTTAATTTTGCTAGCTATTTATGAATGCTACTAATTAGTCGAGGTTACTAACTTATATAACACAATTTCGCTTATAAACTAAATAACTCGTATTTACAATCTAAAATTCATGATGTACTATTTCTAATAGTTGGAAATAATTATCAGAGCAAAGTTACGAATACGAAACAATTTATTGATTTGACCATTACATGAACTTGTATACAAACATCAGTCGTTCTCGTTTTAAGGTTATATATTTCATTTCATTCAATTTGTGACATTGACAATGCAAATTCTAGTCAGTGTTTGTCATGTGTTTGTAAAGAAACGTAACGTTGATAAATTCGAGTTCCTTTCCCGTAGACAGAGAATTACAATAGACATCTGCATATATTTTATTTCACTCGCACTAGACGGAGAAAATAAATATTAAAAATACTAAGAGTAAGTGAGACATGACCATATAATTTGCTGTCCCTTACTGCTGGCCAAGCCGGCAAAGTACTTTGCTAAACAAACCGTTTGACATTTTCAAAATAAACAAACCGTTTTTGAATTGAAAAGCAGAAAAACTAAGAATTTCGTTGATTTTTTAGTTAATTATTTATGTGAGATCGGTTCTGGCAATAAATAGAAATATAATTTAACATTAGAAATAATTCAACATTCAATAAAATGGTCAGGTGCAGTGTTATATCGTGTAAAAGTAATAGCGAAACTAAGCAACCAGATTTGTCTTTCCACTCGTAAGTACCATTTAGTTTTAGAATAATAACAGTGTAAGATTATTATATTTTCTATTTATGACACATACATATCTAATTTATGCAGAAAAATAAACTGCAAATGCATGAAAATTATATTTAAAATTTGATAACCTAAAACTCTATCATTGTAACGTTGCCAGCACAAGTATTTTATTTACCCTAAAACCCTAGATTAAATAAAAAATATGTATTTCAATATCTAATATAATTTATATAAAGGATGTTTATTATTTAGTTCTTAAAAAAGATTTCATGGCATGTACTATTTTTCTTGTTAATGTGGGTATATGAAGAGTAGATTTTTTTACAGTTTTCCAAATGAAGATAATATTATCTTAAGAAAATGGATTCTATCAACTGGAAAAATTAACTGAACTCCTACAAAATACTCCAAAATTTGTAGTCTTCATTTTGAAAAAAAGTATTTATTTAAGAAAAAGAAATTAACTTTATTATTACCTAGTGCTGTTCCAACCTTAGTAAGTTAAAAAAATATCATCTCATACTTGATCATATTGTTAAGTGTTTAATCCACGCCCCCAAGTCCTGTACAATAATTATATTTTGATTTCAGATTAATGAATCTAATGATAACATTGATACAATGAAAGATTTTCAGCCTACTGCGTCATCATCAAATTTTCGTCGTTTGGGTGTACAAGTATGAAAGACTATATTGTGTTTATCGCTAATATTATTTAGTGTTTAATCCACGTCCCATGTCCTATACAATAATTATAAGTTAAGTGATGCGGTAGGCATTATGACGTTCATTAAGTGCTAGAATTCATCATTATAGCCATGTAATATTTACCATGCACCCACACACACTTGTAATAATGTACTAATGTAATAATGTTAAAGAATTAAACCTTTTCAGTAATACATTGGATTGTTTTATTTATAGTGACAGCCCAGTGGGTAGAACACTCGGTTATCGTGCAAACGACTAGTGTTCAAATCCTGGGTCGGGCCTACACCAATTTGTCTTTTCTAAAGACATATGTGTGGTTAATTTATCATGGTTGTTAACGGTGAGGGAAAACATCGTGAGGAAACCCACATGGCTGAGTTGTACTTAGTCATGTGACAGTGTATTCGTACAAAACGGCGATAGGCCTGCCCCCTATCACGTGAGTACGCTGCCCATGCAAAACGTGGGTACTCTGAACACCAGGTGACAAAGTCACGTGATGTTCAGAAGTATTAGTACCTCTGCCAACCCCTTCGGGGATATTCGGCGTGAACGTTTATGTTATGTTATGTTTTATTTATTTCGCAAATACATATACATATCTAATTAAACGATCTGCATTCCCTTCGGAGGGTTGACCTTATTTTGATGGATAGTAAATATTTTTTGCCCTAATTTGATATAGTTTTCGGATGTGTGTGATCTATGCGCGGGACTCATCAGCCCCCGATGACGACGAGCATGCAGATCGTTTGGATACACGGTTCAAAGGTTTACTTCTATATGTTTTGGACTTACTTTGACTAATAACCAATAAAAAACTACTATAATGATAATAATTATCAAATAATTGATTGGAAAATTTCGAAGATAAAGTTAAAAAAAAATTGAAATTACTCACAATACGGGGAAAACTATTTTGAGTTACAACACTATTTTGTATTACCTATCTCACTTGCCGACACGCTTCCCCTGGGTCTATTGTATTCTCTGTCTACGTCCTTTCCATTTGCCTTGCCAAGGTACCTACAGTTTCGAAGAGACTCAGTCTTTTTACTAGGTATTTTTGTGTACAACTCAAACGCTGACGCCGTATATACCCGAAGGTGTTGGCAGAGGTACTAATGCTTCTGAACATCACGTGACATCGTCACCTGGTGTTCAGAGTACCCACGTTTTGCTTGGAAAGTGTACTCACGTGATAGAGACAAGCCTATCGCATTAGTTATGTATTGTGCAATGTGCGCAGCGCAACATGTTTTTTTTTTAATTTTACGAGATACTAACCGATTTTAAATTTTTAGATGTCCTAACAGAATTAAAATCTTTGTAAATTGATTTACCATGTCTTTGGGATATTGGGTCCGATTTATACAAAGATAAGAATCAAAGAAGGCAAGCATGGGAGCTTATGAAAGAGATGCTCAAAGAAAGAGACCCGGAGGCCAATATCCTCGCAACGAAGAAAAAGTTATTGCCAAGCCAACTTTCCTGTCGCTTTAGAAGGCAAGGAGCTATCGTCGCTTCGAATACAGGAGAAGTACTGACAAGTTGATTCAAACCAGCGACCGTGTTAAACGAATACAAAAACGACAGACCTGTAGGCAAATTGCGAGTTTTATCGAATCGTTTGCCTTACGCCGGCCGTAAGGAGTAAACAGATACAAATAATAAAATTATACTCACTTTAATGTATACGAAAATCGATCATCATCAAACTCACATACGTTTGCTCATTAAATTTGATTAGAATAAGTCCAGGCAATATATTAAATATTATATTTAATGGTCTTGAAATCCTTTTGACCTCTATGCTAGTATAAGAGAATCCTCTTAGAAGTTGAGTCGGGAAAAGACTTTAAAATAAAGGTTATTGGTGTCTAAGCCGCCTCTTATGAACACCCACGGGGAGAAATGGGGTAGTGCTATCCTATCTTTTTGAGGGATCTCATCTTTACTGCATTCACTCTGCTCTCACGCTTCTTCTTCTTCTTCTTATGACACACAGAACACAAATTCGTGCTTGTGCGAACTCCTTCTGACTGGTGATTAGACTAATCACTGCTGAATTTACCGCATTTCCCTTTTTTCACTCTTCTTTCGATGTCTTCACAACTTTTTGCATATTCCCATATTATCAAACTGAACTCAAACGTTCACGCGGTATAACCCCGAATGGGTTGGCAGAGGTGCTAATACTTCGGTTCATCACGTGACATGGTCACCTGGCTCCAATTTCACCACGACTACAATTGTCAAGCAAATTGTGACATATTACAATTTTATGAAATATTTTCTATAGAAATGCTTACAAACTTGACAGGCATTTTGCTACAATTGTATGTATTACAATTGTGTTGTGAAACAGTAATTATTATTTTAGTCGACATATTTGTAGAATTGTCGTAGAATCTTGACATGAGATTGAGCACATGTCGGATTTGCGTGACAATTGTAGTATTTCGTGGTTGATATGCTACTATTAAGAAGAAAATAACTTAATGGCGGAAATGGATTTAATAGTTTTAAATAGGTGTTGTGAAAAAGAGAGCAAAGGCATTTCTATTCAGCAAAAAAAAAGTATCCATCCTACACGGAAGCCGCGGTTCGGACGCGGTTTGGACGCGGTTTACGTGGTACGGTGCACTATGAGTCGTCCTTTATTACTTATATAATGGTAGGCAGTTAATGAGCTTACGTGAAATACATACATAGATTATTATTCTTACTGCTATGCTGAGAGTACGAGAAAACGGATAATGGGCTATTTGACAGGTTTTTAAAATCCATTTTATATGATGTAGTAGAGTTTAAGGAACCCAGTAAAAGTTATATTTTTTTTATCTGGTGCACATTTGCTGAAAAATATCAAATTAAAAATTGAATATTCAAACAGCGCGTCAAAACACTATTTTGACAATATGGCGCTGCAAACGGGTCAGTGACGTCACTTGCCTGTATTTGGTCTGTGGTAACAAACGAGCCACGAGGTGTCTTTACAGGCATGTGACGTCATCATAAACTCGACCATTCAAGAACGTTTTGTGTCACGTGACAAACGCTTAAAAATTTGCATTTTTATTTATGGATTTTTAAAGAAATCTATTATTATTTTCAACTTACGTTAATAAATAACCATTTTTAAACTCTTAATTTATACTGATGACCGCAATTTACACTTTATTTCTCGCATTGTCAAATAGCCTATTCAAATTTAGAATGCCTGTATAGACGCATTGTCACGTAATATGTCATTCCAAGCTCTCGATAACTTATCTATAATATTTGATACATTTTTCCCTATTTTTAGTCGTGACAATTGTTTTCTACAACTGACGCACCTGTCATTGTGGTGAAACCATGAAGCTACTAACTTAACAGGAGAGCGTACTCACAAAAATATGGTAAACAAAAATGCAATTTATTACCATGCAATAAAGTTAATAATCTTTTAAAAACTGTCAAGCAGAGAAACGTCCTAGAACGAGAGCCGTGTGAGAGAGAAGTGTGTCCCGCTCGTTGCCAGTCGAGATTAAGTTCAAAGAAAAACAAATTCAAACTTATTTATAGGGAATATTTTATAAAAAGCAGGTTATTAACTGTTCCTTTTTTGTATTTATTTTAATTATTATTGTCGCCTTTCGATTTGGAGATAAATAATTGGTTAAAATTGGCAAAAGGGATATTAATATTTGTCACGGGTATCCCCATCGAAACAAGATAAATGTGGTGTCCACAATTTATCATCTGGTTGAGTGTTTTGGAGCTTTCATCATTTAATTAAGAAAATATAGTGGGTTATGGGTTATATGGGTTAATGTTATGGAACAATAAATAAAATAACCTGTATCATCTCGAACTTTACCTCATGAATGCATTAAACGATTTGAATTTGAATATAGCTGTGTGGTGTCGGCTTAGTATAGCACTACCCCATTTCTTCCGGTGGGTGTACGTAAGAGGCGACTAACGGTATTGGGGCTTTTAAGGGATTTTTGGGCAATGAGGTTGAGACCCATCACCAACAACCTTTATTTCACCATCTGTTCCACACGCAACTTGTGAGTATATAAGTATACATGTAAGTGAGATAAAATGCTGTGTAGTGACGGCTTTAAATAGCACAAATATTCTGCTACCTGCGTGCTTTGGAAGAGGTAACTGTGGGTTCTGGGTCTTTTGAAGTTTTTTATTAGATACTTTATCATCCTTTTAATACCACCTTCCTTTGCTTACCATCTTTTCTCTACTCAACTTCAAAAAGTGGCTGAGGAAATTTTAATTCTCAAGCACTGGCTACCCATTTTTTTATAATCTATTAATTAAGAATAAATATGTATAAAAAACACGTTGATTTAACAAAAACAATGTATATATGTAAATATAGCTAATAAATAAAGCAAAGAAAAATTTCGACACAGGTGGGGATCGAACCCGCGACCTCGGGTATACGCCCCCGTTGCTCTGCCAAATGAGCTACCGTGTCAAAGGCTGCGTGTGCATCAGGTCCCCACATGAGGATTTCATGAACAAAACATTCAAAACATATAAATATAAGTGTTTTTGTATCCTTTAGAGGAACTCTTATTAAAACACCAACAGATGGTCACCCTACTTAAAACGAGACACAGTTAGCTAGTTAGCCATCCTTTTTCAGGACACTTTAGGTCGCCAGAGCGCGTTCCTGTTTAAATAATACTTCCATGGGTGAAACCGATAATTCTACATATGTCATATTTTGATACAATTGTAGCACTTGTCGCGTTGGTATTTGGAGCCTGGTGTTCAGAGTATAGATCTTGCAATCTACGAGCGCACGTCGACTTTATCTGTACTTGTAATCGTAAATACCCATCTTTGTTAGTGTGCGTATAACTGTTGAAGAAGTAAGGTTAGCACGTCAAATCCCAAATGTGAAAAAAAGGCAAAGTTATTTAAAATATACATGAAATATAAAATAAAAAGAATATATGAAACATTTCGACCGTGATTTTGAGTTCATTATATATGTCAATGAGAGTGAAAATGATGAGATTAAATATTATGACAGTGACAGTGAAGAAATGTTTGATTAAGGTAGTGATACTAGTTAATATTAGTTATTTTATTACTTACAAGAAATTTATTATTGTGTTTCGTTAAGGTATTTTTTAGGATGACAGTTTTTGTGTGTTAATTTTAAGTTTACAGCTGTATATATTTAATATTTATAATTAAAATTGGAAGTTACTACGACGATTTGTTTTGTTTACCACTTCTAATAAATAAAATATAAAAATGGGTGAAATCTATAACTTGAATTAATTCTTTTATATTTGCTAACCGTACGCACGGTCACCTGTCACGCCTACATTGACGCGTATACAGATAGGTCACGCGCACAACTAAGGGCGCTCGTAGATTGCAAGATCTGTACTCACGTTTTGCTTGGACAGTGTACTCACGTAATAGGGGGCAGGCTATCGTCGCTTGAAACGAATACACTGTCACATGACTAAGTACAACTCAGCCATGTGGGTTTTCTCATGATGTTTTCCCTCACCGTTAAAAACCATGATAAATTAACTACACATATGTCTTTATAAAAGACAAATTGGTGTAAGCCCAACCCAGAATGTGAACCCTCATCGTCTGCACGATAATCAGTGTTCTACCGACTGAGCTCTTCTTATACAAACTATTTTACTTATTCCACTTTTTTACCGTATTCTTTCAATTTTCAATCACATATTCTGTTCTTTTCAAGTTTTATAATGATAATTATAATTTGCGAGTCAGCGCGAAATAGAAAAAAAAACACGACAATATTTTTAAATATAACTTTAATTATAATTTGTTATTTATGCTGTATTTCATAACAATCATTCATTAACTGAACCAACTTATACGAGTAGCTTTAGATTCTAGGATATGCACTGCCAATCATATTTTTACTCCGGTATCGGAATGTATAAGTCACAATGTAGACATCTTTGCCTGCTAACTTCAATTTACATTCTTTATCAGCTCGAGTTACGAAGCACAGTGTGTACAAAGCGATTTCTAACTCTGGAGACGTTCCAATAAACAATGTATCCACTGGCTTATCCACACCCTGCTGGGTAAAATGATGCTTTAAAACGGCTCCTTTCTGGAATTTAATAAATTTTACTGAAGGAGTAAATGCTCATCTAAAAATTGTTTTACTTACCAAAGTTGATGCGGTGAGAGGAAATATCATAAATACATATACTCACGGCTATAAATCCCTAGAAGGGGTAGTTAGAGCTATGAAATTAGAAATTCCTCAGCCACTTTTGGAAAATTGAGTGGGGAAAAGATGGTAAAGTAAAGGTTGTTGGTGATGGGTCTCCAACCGCATCGCCCAGAAATCCCTTAAAAGCCCTATACCGTTAGTCGCCTCTTACGTACACCCATCGCGATCGTTAGAAACGGGGTAGTGCTATTCTAAGCCGACACTACACGGCTATATACGGCTAGGAAATATCATTAATAGAATACGTTTAGTTTCTATTATCTGATAAGGTGACCGTACAAAGCGTCGCACCGTAAGACTTAGATAGACTGTCTAGGCAAAAAGTGGGTACACTTAGAATTCATAAAGTGAGGGCATATTGAACCTCTGCAAGGTGTATATGGGGTGAATTTGATGTACATTAATGAATGCGGTTGCATTTATATGATAATACTTTGTATCGAACTTACATCATTAAGTTGAAGATACTTTAAATATCCTAGATAATTAGCTCTCTTAGCAGCTTCTTCCTTATAGAAATATATCCAGTTATGTAATCCAGAGACTTCTCCATTTTTCAATTCAGATACGAAAACGTGTTCGAATCCAGAGCTACTGAGTTTTCCATGACCCCGAGAATACAAGCTGAACCAAAGTTGTTTTAAAAAGTCTCTTTGTTGCTTCGGATCTGGGGTAACATATCCTGCAGGTCAAAGGTAATACATTTAAATTAGCGTATATCAAAATTTAAAAAATACGAAGAAAAATTAGTGATAAAGTGACTCATACCTTTAGATTTAAAAAAGTTCATAAGATGCCTTATTACAGCAGTTGACATTATAGCATCCATGAATGCATTTTCTTCGTTCCTCTCCTGAAAAGTAATTGTCCAAATAAGTTAAAATTTTTACTTAAAACTTAACTAACGTTTGTCTTAACGTAACTTGGCGTAAAAGTTTCATTGAAAATATTTTTTCTATATATTGCCAGTTTTTTAAAGCTAAGGCTAGGGCGGTAGCGGCGAGATTTGTTTGAATGGCTTTTGGGCAAATACTGTCCAACTGACAAGCGTGGCCCACATGGCTACCCTAACTGTGATGTAATATCCAAACAACGCGAAAAATATGGCAATTTTATGAATAATGTGAGAACGTTGACTTAACTCCCCTGGTGATTATTTATTCATCTTTACATTAGTTAGTATAATAGATTAGCATGGCACTATAGCACAAAGTAACTATTTATTAATTTGTGCTATAATATGTAATTAATTCCTGGTGATGTTGGCACTTAGATATTAAATAAATATAAGTATAATCTTGCCATTACTTTCTATTTATCAGAAATCATTACTAACCTGAGGCGTCACGTATTCATTCACCAATGTGTCTCGTTCGTAATTATCCAAAAGAGGTACGAGCTTTTGAATAGTCGGTATGTTCCAAACGCTTTCGGGAACATCAAGTAGCCTGGAATATACGAGTAACATACATGAATGCTACGGTCCTGTATATTTTCAAATCAAGTTTGTAGACCATTTATAGACGTTAAAAAACATTAACGTAAGAGCCATTAGTTAGAATAGAAAAATAAAGCGTACTTATTTGTTTTGATTTACTTTAGGCCACTCTGTGAGCTGACTATTCTAAATTTTAGGTAAACTCTATTTATGTATTTATATGTTTTTATGCGTCAAATATCAAAGTTTTTGGTCTAGTTAAGTTGTTAGTAAGATATGCGTAAGTCATATGGTGAAACTTAAACTTGTATGTTTCTTTTAATTTTAAATTGATATTTTAATGTTGATCCTGGGTTTGGCGGGATAAATAACAAAAAAGCCAGAGCTTCAGAGCTAAACACTCTTCAGCCATATTTGGAGGTTTATAGGAGACGAGATAGTAGTATCGTTGATGATGGGTCTCCAACCGTATCGCCCAATTACTTCTCTAAAAACCCCTAAACCCATAGACGCCTCTTACGAACACCCATGGGTAGAAATGGGGAATGCTATTTTAAGCTAACACTAAACAGCAGACGAAGTTTATAACTGCTTAGCCACCTAATGCTTCGCTCATCAAATTTCGGTTTTTGTTCATAATGTAAACTCAAAACTTTGCCTTATAATCAAGACGACGACAAGACGTACTTAATCTCTATTTATTTAACAACTAGGAAGAGTTCGGCTATGCAGCTTGTAATAATTTATTGGAATGCAAAATTGAATGTTGGCCCCGCATGAGTTCAAAAATGATTGACTCTCTCACTCAACGTTCACGCCGTAATTTCCGGAAGGGATGGGAGAAGTACTAATACCCTTGACCATCATCGTATCTATTTTTTCACCTGGTGTTTAGCGTACCCACGTTTTGCTTGGACAGTGCTTTCATGCGATAGAGATAAGGGGCAGACTTCTTGCCGTTTTGTACGAGTACACTATGTCACATGAACATTAAAGTATTATGTAATCTGTGGTACAAAAACCAATGTGACGTGAATTTCCTCACGATAGTGTCCCTCAACGTTAACAAAATTGATACATTAACCACAAATATGACTTGAAGAAAAGACACATTGGTAAAGACTCCACTCACGATTTGAACTTCATACTTACGGTAGTGGAGCATTGTCACTATTTGACTGACTTGTTGTTTTTTCTTGATAGTTTACCCGTATAAGTTTAGCAGCATTGTTTGTATCTTTCCTTAGTAATTCCTCGCTTAGCGTCTGAATTTCGATGTCACTGGGAGTGTTTCCAGTATTATTATTTCTGTTCACGAATGAGCTCGGTAACGGTCTCGAAGGTGAAGGCGTTGAATACTTATTTTTATTGTCAGCAATTGGTTCGATTGGTTTAAGTGTCTGTGGTTTAATTGGCATATTATTTGGTTTTGGCGTCGATAAAGCAGGAACATCAGGCTTGTTTGGTCCACTTACGACCGAACTGTAGCTTATAGGTTTTTTAGTAGATGTTGTCGCTTGAGAATGTGCTTTTGTTCCTGCATTGGGATTTTGTTTACTAATAGGAGTAGTTTTACCATCAGTTCCAGGCAAAATGGAACTAGGTGTGCTTCCAGTAACTTTAGTACTATCCTTCTTTCCACCAAAAAAGTTGATTAAATCTTTGAATCTACTTCCTTGTTTTGTGGATTTTTCGGTACTCTTTTCGGTTGTAGGTTGATACGCAGGATTCACGTAGTCACGTTTCCCACTAGGCTTAGGTGATGTGTTCAAGGTATTCCCATCATTAGATCCGGGGAGAGGTCCGCTCGGTGAAACAAAGTCTCTTCGATTGTTTGTGTTAGAATTCCCAAATGCAGGTTTCAGAGGTGGAAAATCAGAAGCTTCATGTAAAATGAAATCCACATTTCCGCTGGCAGGTTTATGAGTTCTATAAATTTCCGATCCTGGAAGAAAATTTGTATTGCAGTTATTGCAAAAATTATATACATCTAATGACCACAGAACCATAGGACACACAGTAGTATCATTTATATTTGCTCGCCTTATTATATTGGAATGTCTATCTGTAATACTAAAATAACCACTTTTAACTTAATGCATATGGATGTGTATACGGTATATAGGTACTCGTATACCATATCAGCTTATTTTTTAATTTGATCTTTCTGTTTATTCCAGCTAATCTCTGAAACGGCTGAATCTATTTTAACGGGACTTTCCTAGCAGATAATTAATGTAGTAACTTAGGCCACTTTCCATGTTTTTTTTAAATATTCTATAGATTTGTAAAGCTGAGGCGGTTTGCCAGTAGTTTATCGCATAATAGTCAAGTAACTAAAATATTATTGCATTTATTTAAATCATGATAAAAATTAGTTCATAAAACTAATATTTTGGCCAAACATGCCTAATATTTACTATCGCGTCACGTCTCTTAACCGTAACTCATAATCATAATATTGTAAACATTTAGATAAATCGATTTGTGTGCTTATGCGAAAGTGCCAGACAAAATAAACAAAGTGCAGACTTATTTGCTGGTATTTTAAAGGGCCTAGCTTGTTGCTGGTATTTAAACAGATCAAATATAAATATATAAAACCACAAATATAAATGAAATACATTCACCTGATGTGTTAATCCACAAAAACGCGAACACCAAAACATATACGGAGATATTACTCTTAATTTGAATCATTTTTTTATTATCTAAACTTGACTGTTAACACAACACGATATATATCATTCAACCCTAATTTTAAGTATATTTTTCTAGCACAGCAATAAATACTTTTTCATAATTCTGTTATTGTTTTGTATCAATTGAACACCGAACAAGCGCACGTCCTCAAAGAATACCTTGAGAAATGAGTGCCTTGACTCGACTGACTTGACTAGTCTAGCCGCAACCGTTTGTCGGTCACTCCGATGCGATAACGTCATCATCTTTATTATTTTATACATTATATAAACTCGATTTTGTTCTCAGGACGCTTTCATGTTAAAGATAGTTATGGGAGAAAAATATGTTATGTCTAGCTATACCTTTGATATCCGCATTGTTGAATTACGCAATGACGATACTTCGTCATATGATTAGAAGTAACTTATTATGGCAGAAAAAATAATAACTTTGTTATACGAATGTACATACATACATACATATACTCAAGGCTATAAATCCCGGGAAGGGGTAGCCAGAGCTAAGGAATTAGAAATTCCTCAGCCACTTTTGGAAGTTAAGTGGCGAAAAGATGGTAAAATAAAGGTTGTTGGTGATGATGATGAGGTCTCCAACCGCATTGCTCAAAAATCCCTTAAAAGCCCCAATACCGTTAGTCGCCTTTTACGTACACCCACCAGAAGAAATGGGGTAGTGCTATTCTAAGCCGAACGAATGAATAACTTTGAATTATAGTAATTATAACTCGAATATCTCCGGAGGAGTTGGCAGAGGTACTAATACTTCTGAACGTCACGGGACTCACGGGACATTGTTACCTGCTAGTACCCACGTTTTGCTTGGAAAGTGAACTCACGGGATAGGGGGCAGGCCAATCGCCGTTTTGTACGAATTATACACAGATCGAATTAGCCCCAAACTAAGTAAGACTTGTATTATGGGATACCAACTCAAGATATATTTTATATTAAATATAAATAATGCAAATATAAATAACACCCAAGACTAAGAAACAATCATTTATGCTCATGACATAAATGTTGCACACAGCGGGTATCGATCGAACCCGCAACTTCCGGACCGAGAACCTAGTCACCTATCCACTCGGCCACGGCTGTCAATAAGACAATTCAATTTTGCTGTGCTGTGTCAGCGTAGACTAGCATAACTATTACCGCCTGCAGCCTGCACGTGTCGCCGATGACCCATCACCAATCATATTACTCGTATATTTAACAATAGTTTTCCTATTTAACTTCTAAAAGTGAGTAAGTTGTAACTCTGAAGCTCTGTCTGCCCCTTTTAGGGTTTGATAGCCGTGAGTAAATATGATATTCTAATTAATTACCAAGCTAACTTAACTACTAAGTTACTAAATTAAGTAGAATATCATAAATGTTACGGCTAAAATAAAACAAATAATAAGCAAAACGGGAGACACCATCATTACGAGTAACGGTGGGGATTAGGCGGTTAAGGTGCCGTTAGTCCAGCGAACTGAGTTTTTGAAACATTATAATGCGTATGTTTATAACAATATGGTTTTGAAAAAAATACATCAAAATCTTGAGGCTTTTCTGCTGGGAAATTGGCGATTCGAAACATGATTAATACATTTTCGCTCGATAGAAAAAAATCGCCAACATACCTCTTATTACACTCTTTAAAATGGATTTATATTTTATTTATTTTACCTACTTACATATAACTTGCATCATAATTTGAGCATTTGTATTTCTAATAATAATTGGCGATTAGTTTTCTTTTTTAATAAATTCAATAAAACAAATATTTTAAATACATCGATATTCGCAGTCCTACTCGTGCCCGAGCGCCGCCCGCCGCCCGCTCAGTGCTCGGCGAGCTGCTTTAGGGGATGGATCTATGTCGCGCGCGCCTTGTGTTACAGATCTTACAATTTACGCGCGTGCGGCGCCGTTAGTGTGCGAGTGACCTATCTGTATACGATGTGCGTCAATGTAGGCGTGAGAGTGACCGTGCGTACGGTTAGCATTAGCAAATATAAAAGAATTCATGGTGGTGACACTAGAGTCTATAGAGGTGTCAACGTGGGAACAGACCATTTCCTCGTCGTGTCACGAGTAAGGGGTCTGTTCAATCGGTGGCGTCATAGGACTAGAGTGCCAACTACTGAACCTTCGAGAATAAGAGTAGAAAATTTAGTAGAAGATGAAAAAATAGGAGATGAATATGTTAAGAAATTGGATGAAAGACTGAGTTGCGTAGAAATGACGGATGAAATGGAAATTGAAGATGTATGGAGTGTGCTCAAATCTACGTTAGTTGAATGTGCGACGGAAGTTTGTGGAGTGAGCAAAAGGAAAATTAGACCATCAGCTAGTTGGTGGGATAAAAATGTGAAAGATGCAGTGAATGAAAAGAAGAAAGCTTGGCTCGATTTACTAGCAATCAAAGCTAGTAAACGGATGAATGTGTGTATAAATGATGATGAAGTTGAGAGATTTGAAGATGAATATAAGAGAATAAAGAGAATGGTTAAGAATAAAATAGAGCAGAAAAAGCGAGATCTGAAAGAATGGAGTGAAAAAAAACTCTCCAATAATTTCCAAAACAATCAAAAATTGTTTTGGAAATATATCAGACGTGAAAGGGGAGTTTCACAAAACACCAGTACAAATGTAATGAAGGATGAAAAAGGTGAATTAATGACTGATGGAATTAGAATAAAAAGGGTATGGAAGGATTATTTCGAGGGTCTCTTTGAAAAAGAGGATGACCCCACTACTTCAGCAATTGATATTAATATTAATTGTAACGAAGTGTTGGGTGATATGTGTGAAAGTGTGATAAGTATGGAAGAAATTGTAAAAGCGATGAAATGTATGAAATTAGGGAAAGCGGCAGGGTATGATAGAGTTAATATCGAAATGCTAAGGGCTGGTAAAGGGTTAGTGGCTTCTTGGCTGTTCTTCCTTTTTCGAAAGTGTTGGGCACTTGGCAAAGTACCAAATGATTGGTGCAGAGCGGTGATAGTGCCCCTATATAAAGGGAAAGGGTCACGCCAGGTAGCAAAAAACTACCGTGGTATTAGCCTACTTAGTGTTGTCGGTAAATTGTATGCTAAGGTATTGATTGAAAGAGTGATGAAAGAAACTGATGAGAAAATCTGGGATGTGCAAGCAGGGTTTAGAAAGGGAATGGGATGTATGGATCAAATCTTCTCCTTAAGGTGCATCACAGAAAAATTCTTAGCAAAGAACCAAAAAGTGTATTGCACCTTCATTGATCTGGAGAAGGCGTATGATAGGGTAGTAAGAAAGAATTTGTGGGAGGTGTTGTCTAAGTTCGGTTTGGGGAGCCAACTTATACGTGCATTGGAGTCACTCTATGAGGGTTCCAGTGCATGTGTAAGAATAAACGGAGAAAACACGGACTGGTTTGAAATCTCTAGGGGTGTACGTCAGGGTTGTGTAGCTTCTCCGTGGCTTTTCAATCTGTTCATGGATGACTGTTTGAAAGAACTACGCGAAAGTGATTATGGTCTGAGAATGGAAGGATTCATCATTAAATGCCTCTTATACGCTGACGATCAAGTATTACTTGCATCAACGGTAAATGAGTTGCAAGAGATGGTGAATATTGCGTGTAAGTCTTTTGAAAGAAAGGGCATGCGAGTGAATGTGGACAAAACCAAGACAATGGTTTTCCAGAGAGAGGAAAGTATGACAGAATGTGAGATTACAATAGGTGGCAAGAAAGTGGAACAAGTGAAAGAGTTTGTATATCTGGGAAGTTTGTTTACAAGGGACGGAAAATGCGAGGAAGATATTGAAAGGAGAGTAAAAAAGGGAAATGCGGTAAATGGAGCCATAAACAGTCTAATGTCGAGCCAGTTCCTGTCTGAAAAGGCGCGAATGGCAGTTCACAATGCTGTACTGGTTCCTACGCTGATGTATGGTAGTGAATGTTGGGCATGGCAAAAGAGGCATGAAAGTAGAGTGAATGCAGTGGAAATGAGATCCCTCAGAAGTATATGTAATGTAAGGTTGTGCGACAGAGTGAGAAATAGTGTAATTCGTGAACGTTTAGGTGTGAAAGATGACGTAGTGTGCAAGATAGAGAAAGGAATGTTAAGGTGGTTTGGGCACATAGAGAGGATGAATGACAGTAAATTGGTGAAAGAGATCTATAGAGCCAACGTGGAAGGTAATGTGAGTAGAGGACGACCACGGAGAACACACTTGTACCAAATTGAGAGTGTGCTCAAAAAGGCTGGCGTCCGAAGTATGAAGAATAAAAGAGCATGTATGAAAAGATTGATGGATGTAAACGAAGCTAGAGAGGTTTGTCAGGATCGTACAAAGTGGCGATCGATAGTCTCTGCCTACCCCAATGGGAACAATGGGCGTGAGTATAAGTAAGTAAGTAAGTAAGTGTTAACTGAAAATTATATATATACATATTCTCACGGCTATAAATCCCGTAACGGGATAGCCAGAGTTTTGGAATGAGAAATTCCTCAGCCACTTTTGGAAGTTAATTTGGGAAAAGATGGTAATAATATATGATTTCGGTGACGGTTCTCCAATCACATCGCCCAAAAATCACTTAAAAAGCCTCTATACCCTTAGTCACCTCTTACAGGTAGAAATGGGGTAGTGTTATTCTAAGCCGACACAACACGGCAAAAGTTATGAAATTATCACTGTAATAATTTTGTATAAACTGACAGGGGTAGACAAATCTATCGTATCATTACATGTTATATTGTAAACAGCCATGGTAGAAACTATTTTTGAAATTGATAACCTAGGGTAAGCGATACAGTTTTCGTCACCCTGACTCGTAAATATTTTAGAAAGAAAATGTAAATAATCATAAACAAATGTCCGAACCCATATCATAGAAAATATTTGCGAGTGGCTAAAACTGTCGAGTTGACAATAACTGTATTGCTTACCCTACTGTATGTTTTTAAAACGCGCGCCCTGCGTCGTCGCGTCGGGGAGACGGCCGCTCGATCGGCGCGCAGGCGCTTCCCCGCGCCCGCGGGGGCAGCACCCCCTGAGATGATATTTTTCGCTGAACCAACGGCACCTTAACACACCAAACCGCAATCCGTCACGGAGCGCCGACGAGCGGATTTTAATATTGTATGAATGGATCGTAGGAGGTATCCAATATTCTAGGCCTGCTTATTTAAAAACCATATTGCTAAAACAATCGCAGAGTCTTGAATGAGTTCAGTATTGACCATTGTTACGTCCTAACGCGTCGTCGCCAAAATGGGAAAGACCCTTAAGCTTCTTGAAGGCCGCGCGAACCGCGCCTCCGCGCCTCGGCGGAATCCGCTCGTCTGCGCCTCCAGTTCCAGTCGGCGTTTCCAGTGGGTTAACCGCCTTAGGGCTCATATTGTATTGGAATATTTAAAACCTGGTTTTTAAGGCGCTGCTGCATCCCCGAGGGAGAAGGTATTTTGGGTTGACTGCGTCGAAAACATACCCTCTTTATATTTTGAATCGATTCAAGACATCAAACTAAACAACTTTGCCTATGAAATATTGTAATTTTCAAAATAATCTATACTTATAAGTTATAATAAATCTGTAGAGAGGTCAATTAAATATATTTTCAAAATAACTATCAGGGGGTGATTAGGGATCGATACTGATGCCAAAAATGAAATCAGTAAAATTTATGTCGGTCTGTCTGTCTGTCTGTCTGTCCGTCTGTCTGTCGGTTTGTATGTTCCTTATGGAAACAAAAATTACTCGACGGATTTTGACGAAACTTGGTAGAATGATTGTTCTTACTCCTGGGCAGGTTATAGTGTACTTTTTAGCAAAGTAGTGAAGGGGAATTTTGGGAAAACGGGGGAAGTTACTCCATTTTTTAAGCCTTCGTCGCGTGTGCAGCCTTAATGGTTACAGTTACAAAGAAATCATGTATCACGGAAATATTCTCCATAAAATTGTCTAAAAAATATCCTTCAACAGCATATGTCTATCTTTTATGGTTGACTCACAATAACACGTGTAACTCCTGATAGCTTAGCAGTTCGGAGCATCCTGATTATATTTGTTTACTCTTACGTTTATAATTCTCTCATTCATCTCACATTTAAAAAAGTTTACAATATTACCAATTCAATAAAAAAAGAATCATAGAAATCGGTATAGAAACACCAAATTAATACATGAAATAAGCCATCGCGTCCTGTCGTCGCACGTGAATACTGAATCAAGCTGAATTACTTTTTAGTAATGGTTGCGCGGGCAAAAGATAGCCGTGAGTATATGTATGATGTATGCAAAGTTTGTAGCTCTGATTGTTTGTTTGCATGGGTTTATTTTCGGATATACTGAAAAGTTCTTTTAAGCGCTTTTACAATCACAAAGCTAAACTATTCAGGAGTGCTATAAGTGGCGCTAAATTTCACAAAGGTTGAGCAGTGATTGAATAAACCTCAGATATTTTTAAAACTACGCTACCCGTGCGAAACTGTACCGAGGTCAAAACTGTACATTGAAGAAAAATAAATAAAAACCGGTGGAATTTGTTTAATTTTCGATACTGAAGCCAAATTTGCGCTTTTTGAAAAAAAATACTGTCTGTCTGTCTGTATGTCCGGCCATCACCTTAATTCCACCAGACGGATCTTGATCAAATTTCGTATAAATGTAGCTTATACACCTGGCCAACATATAGGATATAATTTATCCCGGATTTCGCAAGGGTTCCCACAGGAGAATAAAAAACATACCTTTTTTATGGTTCCCTATATTAACACGATTCGTTTTTTCATCGAACGACTTTATCAGACTCTTTATTAATAGTATTTTTGGAAAAAATAAGGGTTTCATCCATTTTCATCAAAATAAATGTCTATTTAATTGGTTGTCAATAGTATGACTACTAGATATATAGGTTATCAAAAATTTGGACCCTACACCAACGTCTTCGTGGCGTAGTGGTATACCGTTTGGTTAGTACTAAACGAACGGAAGACCCAGGTTCGAATCCCGGGGGATCACAATCTTTTAGCGATTTTTTTTGCTTTTGTGTTAACTTAGAATAATAGGAAGTACTAATCCTTCTTTTTCACATACAACTATGCGAATATATGAATAAAGATAATTGAAAGTATATTGTATGAATTTTGCGTATTCATTTGGTAGGTCTGAGAATATATTTACAACTTTTATTTTTTTTAGTATTTTTAAACTAATATTCCCATAGACATATTATGCAATACTTACGCATAAATTAATATTCTGTTTAACCTCAGAATGCATAGTTGGTATATAATAGCACATATCTCAATTTTAATTTAGTACCGCCATCTATGACTGATTGGCTGCAATCACTCACACATCACCAACGGTTAGTGTAGGGGGCAGCACCAGGCCGACACCGCATCGCCAAACTGTTATCCATACTTACTAAAGATATTCTCATTTTTGAACATAGAAAATTTGTTCAAAACGGTTTGTTTCATGTTTCTTATGAACAATTAAAAATGTATTTTGCAACTCACCCCCTAAAAGATTAAAATTTAGTATACAGATTTTATACATTTCTGTATCTAAAAATTTAAAACTTGATGCGATTGACTGATATAATATAAGGCAAGACTAAGACAAGAAAACACTACAAAAAGGAATATTTGAAATTCAGCTATCAATCATTCAAGAGTATATACTAAAGGCTATAAACCCCAAAAAAGGGTAGCCACAGCTTCAGAGAATGTAATGCTTTATCCACTTTTGGAAGTTTAATGGGGAAAAGGTATTCAAATGGGTCTCCAACTGCATTGCCCAATAATCACTTAAAAAGTCTCAATCTTCTTTATATCTACACAAAGCCCACGTGAATATAAATATAAAAAACAGAACTTAAGATAGTGTTTTGGTATTTGGATGTAAACCGGATGCAAAAAATGTAGTCCACGCGGACGTAGTCGCGGGTAAAAAGCTAGTTGATAATAAAAAAGTGTCGCTGCCTAGATCAACCTGAAAAATTATAGTGGGGTTCTTAGCCTCAGCTGAAATAAAAAAAAACATTTCAATCAAAATCATCATGATTTTTACCCCACTATACTTTCTCAGTGATTTTAGTATTTGTCGATATAGCGACAGCAGAAATCCATAATCTATAAAAAATACAACTTTTCTAGCTGTAAAGGTTTGTTAGGACAACTTTGGTGACAGTCAAACAAAGAAATTATAGGGGTCTGTACGCAACCCGAAAAAGGGGTTTAGAAGAGCAAGAAATGCAGAATTAGTCATTTGTTACTCAAGATTGTAAAATAAGGGATGATTGGTAATGGAATGGAATATCATCAATAACTTAAAATGTCCCAAAACCCATAACGACGCCTTACTGCAAAAACCAACTAAATGCGCTTTTTGGTGAAACTGAGTTATGTATACTACCATACATCACTTAAACAGGTCTACATAATGGTAAGACCCTTTTTTTGTTTGGTTGCTTCTACACGACTTTTTTTTGAAAATTGGCTTTCAGTGCTCTTATTTGGTATATTTCATATGAAGGTACAGACAAAAACCAATAACCCTATCTTAAATCTACAAATTTTACCATTCTCTTCAAGCAAAACATTTTATTAACTACTAGTGGATCGTCCCAGCTTCGCACGGGTAGCGTTGTTTTTTTAAATATCTAAGGTTTCTTTCTTCAGTCACTGCTCAAGCATTGTGAAATTCAGCGTAATGTTTTCAATTTATTAAATTTATAGCACTCCCTTAACAGTGTAGTTTGGTGATTTTGAATGCGCTTTAATGAACGGTTCAGTATTTCCGTTTAATAGCAAATTTTGGAATAAAACGCCATGAAGTATTTATGACAATCTAAAAAATAAATCATTACGTTATATAGGATGCAACTACTGGCGCCATCTAGTATGTTATATGTAAATTAGTAAAGATTTGGTTTCGATCACGGGCGCGATGGCTTATTTTATGTATAATTTCGGTGTTTGTCTACCGATTTCTATGATTCTTTTTTTATTGAATAGGTACTAATGTTACCTTTTTTAAATTAGGGATGAGTGAGAGGTTTACAAACGTAAGAGTAAACAAATATAATCAGGATGGTCCGAACTGCTAAGCTATCAGGAATTACACGTGTTATTGTGAGTCAACCGTAAAAGATAGACATATACTGTTGAGGATTTTTTTTTAGATCATTTATTTTAGAAAAATATTTCCGCCACACATGTTTTCTATGTAAGTTTAACCATTAAGGCTGCACACGCGACTGAAGCTTAAAAAATGGACTAACTTCTCTCGTTTTCCCAAAATTTCCCAAAATTCCCCTTTACTTCTCTGCTGGAAAGTATACAAAAACCTGCGCAGGAGTATGAAGAATAATTGTACAAAGTTTCGTTAAAATCCGTCGAGTAGTTTTTGTTTCCATAAGGAACATACAAACCGACAGACAAACAGACAGACAGACAGACAGACAAAAATTTTACTGATTGCATTTTTGGCATCAGTATCGATCCCTAATCACCACCTGATAGTTATTTTGAAAATATATTTCATGTACAGAATTGACCTCTCTACAGATTTATTATAAGTATAGAAGATATAACAAGTTTTCACAGTATTCAAATATTAAATTGTGCATGGAGATAAACTTGTAAAAACCAACCAAACAATGATAAGTGGTATTTGCAGTAGGATTAAGTAGTTATCGAATAAGAAATTTCTACAGCTAAAACCATTTAAGTGTAGCATAGTCGATTTTATTGGTCGCACCATACAAACGCGCGCGAAAAAGTTATACAGGCAAAATCATTTAAGTACTTGTACATGTTTCAAACAACGTTTTCGCGCCCTGTTAGTTGCAAGATAACCGTTGAGCGAACACTTTGATCAACTAAAGATTTCATTTTCTTAGGCTATTTGTGATTATTTTCGTTCATTATGAGTTCAAGAAGTAAACAACTTCTAAGACTAGCTATGGGAGCTAAAGAAATGTAATAAAATTACTTATCGTACAATATTGTTTATTTAATGGCACGCCTGTTTTATTTGATGGTACATCCATTCCTTTCAGCGCTGCTGTAAAAAACTTTGGTGTGATGATAGATAGCACCTTATCTTGGGTGCCCCAACTGGAATTAGTAAGCCGGAGGCTGTTTGCGTCAGCAGGGTCCCTCAGGAGGCTACGTAACTTTCTCCCTACCGCTACCAAAACTGCGTTAGCCCAATCTCTTCTACTACCTATTCTTGATTATGCTGACACCTGCTATCTCGATCTAACTGAAGATCAACTGAACAAACTTGAGCGCTTACAAAATTTATGTATTAGGTTTATTTTCGGACTGCGTAAATATGACCATGTCTCTGCGTATCGCAATAAACTTCAGTGGCTTCCAATTCGTCTCCGCCGGAATGCACATACTCTGTCTCTCCTGCACTCTATCTTGTTTAATCCTGCCACCCCCTCCTACCTTAAAGAGCGTTTCCAATTCTTTCACTCTTCACATGACCTCAATCTGCGTTCTTACCACAATCTTTTGTTGAGTACCCCTTCCCATTCCACCAATTTTTACAGTTCCTCCTTTACCGTCCAGGCTGTACAACTATGGAACGGTCTTCCTGTAGAGACATGGTAAAAAAACACTTCCTCTCCGATTTTGTAATTTTACTTACGTTATGTTTTAAAAGCTGAATTTTATATATGTTAATTGGGGAACTATTAAATGATGTTTCTTTAATAGCCAGACACATTCAAGGGTTCTATCATTCTGCCAGACGCATTGAAATGCGTAGAAAATGGTGAGAGCGCGGTGCTGATGTACTAACTGGTATGTACGAGTGACAGCAATTGTTCTCGCGATGGTATTTTTGCGTAATATTTGTTCAGGCGTTAAGTCTGTACAAGTACTCTTATGTTTTCTTTCAGATCTTCCATAAAACCTTGTTCTGATAGTTTTTTCTTTATGTGGGCGTTAAAATCTACCTCTGTCCCAAATTTCAGCTCTGTAGGTCTATGGGAAGTACTAGTTCTATTTTGATGATCAGTGAGTCAGTCACATAAAGAAAAAACTATCAGAACAAGGTTTATGGAAGATCTGAAAGAAAACATAAGAGTACTTGTACAGACTTAACGCCTGAACAAATATTACGCAAAAATACCATCGCGAGAACAATTGCTGTCACTCGTACATACCAGTTAGTACATCAGCACCGCGCTCTCACATTTTCTACGCATTTCAATGCGTCTGGCAGAATGATAGAACCCTTGAATGTGTCTGGCTATTAAAGAAACATCATTTAATAGTTCCCCAATTAACATATATAAAATTCAGCTTTTAAAACATAACGTAAGTAAAATTACAAAATATTACAGTTTAGGGGTGTCTGGCAAGGGGTTGGAACCGTATAAAGCGTCTGGTAATGCGTGACGTAAGTTCTGATATTGTTATAAGTAAAATATATAAAAAATAAGTTTTATAAATTAAAAAATTTAAGATAAAATTGTATACACCTTTATTACCTGTTACCTGCCAAAGCCACCACTAGCCAGGTATCACGGGTGGGGATCGTTCTTACCTTTACTATAGGCACACATAGAAAAACTTTTAGCTTTTATTATTACAGGAAGGTCTGGCCGTCGCGGGCTCTTGGGCTATTATTTGTGTTGCATACAAAAGTTTATATATTCCATTATATATGTCGTAAAATGTATATATGTATTTTATTTAAAAATCTTTATATATATATTGCTATTATTTATTTTATAGAATACGATATGTAAGTGTGTTAGAACTTAATAAATATTTAGTAATATTTAAAATTGATAGATAATAGTTTAACGAATAATTTTAGTTTTTAAGCAAATCATTTTAATTTATTGGACATCTACCGAACATGTTTTTAATCCAGCAAATCTTTCCATTCATGGGTTGTCTGGAAGAGATCACTCCTAGCGATAAGGCCGCCAATTGTACTTTGGCTTTTGTACCGATCTTTTTTTTTGTAATTGTTGTTTTTTGTTAAGTGCAATAAAGAGTTTTTTATTTTTTATTTGCCTCCAAATTCAATTTAGCACCGTTCATCCCTAAAAAGACCAATTATCATCATCATTATCATTATCCGCCAATAGACGTCCACTGCTGGACATAGGCCACCCCCAATGATGTCCACAACGACCGGTCCTGTGCTGCCCTCATCCATCGGCTTCCCGTGACCTTTACCGAGTCGTCAGTTCACCTTGTGGGAGGCCTACCTACACTACATCTCGTCCGGTACGTGGCCACCACCCCAGAATCTTCGAGCCCCAACGGCCGTCGTCGATTCTACGTGCAAAGTGCCCTGTCCAATGCCACTTAAGTTTAGCAACTCTTCGGGTTATATCAGTGGCCCCGGTTCGTCTACGTTCTAACCGTTCTTCCTACATAACTCAATATATAACTCAATTAAAAAAGCAAACATAACACGCATAATCACTTAGGCTATTGAGTTAACATCAAAGAAACCTTTAAGTTTTCTCAAAACAACAAATAGAAAGAAAGAAAGTAAGAAAGATAGTTTTTATTCATTGCCTAAGGGCACAACTGTGACAAAATACAAATTATTATCGCCATATCAAAAGTACGTGGTAAAATAATCTAAAACAAATAACAAAAAAAAAAGACAAAATTAAAAATACTAGTGGTAAAAGGAATAAAAGCACACAAAGGCAAAGAATTGGCTTCTGGCTCAGCATTATTTAAAGGCACATGCCTTTAAAACTGGTTTTCAGCCAGAACTATAATGTGTCACGCCACGGACTATCTTAATAACACAATAATGTGTTACTATACTATATATATAATTACACAGGGTGATTTCGGGGTCGTGATCCCAACCATTTTTTTCTGACTCAGTAAATGATTGCGATGCTACCTGTATTTATTTTAATTGAAACAAAGATGATCCGTTATTTACTTATTTTTATTTACTGACTCTAAATGCGATGTCACCCTACTTTTTATATTACACCTTATTAGATAACAAACTCTTTGTTAGAATACTTAATAATTTATGAGTAATAAAGTAATAATTTGACAACACGTCAAAGTCAATAAACGATAACAATAAATAATAACGAAACGAAGATTAAAAATAAAATAAATTAATTAAATTTTTATCCGTCTTTTCCTTCTAAATACGACAAAGTAATCGACGTAATCGCAGTAGGCATCAAAGAAATTTCTTATCTGTCTATCAATATCGTCATATCAATTGCAACTACTGCAACATTGTTAAGTCCAGGCACTTGACAAAAAAAATCTTGGGAAATAGTTGGGTGACCATGATCTCGAATAGTCGCAGTTTTTTTTTGTAAACTTAAATAAGTCGCTGGTGTACTTTTAGTCCTAACCTATCGTGATGCTTAGGAGAAAGTAAGTTAAATGCTTCTTTCTTGCTCCACGACCCCGTAATCACCCTGTGTAATATTACTAGATAAGAATATCATGTCGATATAACACACATACACAATATCAACTCAAATCATGCAGATAGTTGGTTTTTGCAGTAAGGCGTCGATATATCACCTAGACATGCATGTAAAGATATAAGCGCTATTTAAAGCGGACACACCGTTTTATTAAAGTAATTTAAATAAGAAAGAAAGCTCCCTAAAAAAATTGAATTAAATCTATAACCTCTTTCTTGCCACCCGTGTAAAGCATGAATCCTTATTTATTTTTGAGCTAGATACTAAGATCGTAAAAATACTTTTTAAGGTGGTTATTTAATAAGCATCACATCAATGATACTGAATGTACTGTATTATTGATACTGGCGAGATTTAAAAAAGTTGCCATCAAAAAGGTAAATATTTGCCAGCCAAAATAAAACTATAAAACTAATAAAAAATCAAACCAAAACATACACTTTACGAAATATTAATTATTCAAATCTTTTTCATTTGATATGTATCATTAAGCAGGTTTGGCATGGCTAGTATCGGTAAAGGAGAGACTGTTTTTTATTTTGCAGTATGGATTTTTTCTGTAATATGGTCTCTTATCGAATTATTGAGACAGCAAAACGGTATAGTTTTTCTCTTGTTTTAGTTAAATTAATATTTAGTATATCTTTAAATGTAATCGTTTGTTTCCAGAAATAATTGCCAGTGAATATTTTGAAAAAGAGAAGATTGAAGGTCTTTTGCCAAGTTGGGGTCATATCAGCAGATTTAGGGATGGCTCCGATTCTGAATGGTCAACATGGCTTCATCAATTTCAAATTTCCTGGCACTATTTGCTAGTCCTCTCTTTTGTTAATGAAGTTATACGAACATTCAAATTTAAACAAAGCCATTACTATCGTGCTTTATGCACTTTTGTATTTCTGTACTTAATATTGGATCTTCAAAAACTACTAATATTAGTTACCGAACCTGTGTTATTCCTTATATTGTTACACTTTGGTTTGACAAAAGTAGTTTTGTGGGCCGGCAATATTACTCTTCTAATAGGGTATAGTTATATGAAGGAAAATGATGGTTTTTGGGATTATATGTTAAGAAATACAAATTTTGATGAAGAAATTTACATGCTATTGTTTTCACTTGGTTGGATTCATCTTCGGTGCACATCTTTTTGTTTTGACCACTTTGATAGTTCCAAACAACTTGGGTCATCTAGTAAAAAAAACAAATGGCTTGGGTTGGATGAGATAGCAAAATTCTTTGCTTATGTATTATATTTACCAGCATTAGCTTCTGGTCCTCTCATATTATATAGTGATTTTGAAAAAAGCTTTATGACTACTAGAAGCTACAGTTTGAGAATAAAAACTTTCATCACTCATATAATTGTTTTGCTCAGTTATGCTCTATTACTACAACTGGCCAATCACTTTGTTTACATTTATGCATTTCAAAGTGATATTCAGGTAATTGCTAATAATTGTCATTTATTTGCAAACTAAGTATTTACTTTTTAAATGTAAATTCTTACACACACACACTTTTAAAGTTTTGTTGTGTCTAATTATAAATGCACTAACCCCTTGCGTCCCTCTGAAATTGTAATTGGCAACAGACTTGTAGGGATTTTTAAGTGTTTGTTGGGCAATGTAGCTGAAAATACACCCTAAAACCATCTTTTTCTCCATTTGTGTTTTAAAAGTAGATTATAAATTGAAGCTTTCTCTTTCTGGAATTCATAGCTGTGAGTATTAGTAGGCGGATGTTTTTTTTTTTATTTTTCTACTCCTACTACTTTAGTCTTATTACTTATCTTACTACTCACTTGACTTACCAATTTTAACATGCCTCATGCAATTGCGATTGTATATACAATACTATATAGTAACATTGTATAAGTAACTGCAACACCAAACAATCAAAATCCATAATTAAAATTAAGGTAATAGTAGTGTGATAAATAACTGTTTTATTTTCTTGCTAAATGAGATGGTTTTAATTTTCAGCTACTAAGAAAAATGACAACACTAGCAATATATGGAGGTGGTATTTGGATGGGCATTGAGTTTCATTTAAAGTATGTGGTATCATATGGAGTGGCTAATGCATTTGCATTGCTGGATAATGTTGAAACTCCACCTTTGCCAAGGTGTATTTTAAGAGTTCACTTGTACTCAAAAATGTGGAGGTATTTTGATGTTGGGATGTATAAGTTTTTAGTCAAGTAAGTATCATACAAAAATATTGATAAATCTGTTATGGCTTATGAACAAACTTATACTTGCACCTTCACAATCCTAAGTAATCTCTTGTATCCCTCACATTCATTTATATTCTCCTCACTTCAGACTCCCGCCTCAGTAAGAATGTTTTCAAAAGTGTTGTATAGCCATCCTCTACAAACAATAACATCCACATCTATTTTGCCAATTTGTGAATGCACTCTATAAGCCCAAACCAATTTCCTTTGATAAACTTTCATGCATCTATATTTTTGTCGCTCTATTACACATCTGTTATATTACATGAACATTTGAGGGTTCCATTTCCATTTTTTTTTCATGCTTCTATTACTAAGTCCCAAATTCGCTATTGGACACCAGTGTAGGATTCTTAATAGCATTGCGCACAACCTCAAGCCTATTCAGAAAATGACTGGCTCAACATCAAACTGTGCATGGCTCCATACACCATGCTTTCCTTTTTTTACACTTCTTTTAATATCTTCCTCACATTTTCTATCCCAAGTAAACAAACTTCCCAGACATACAATTTCTTTTACTTGTTGCAGTTTTGAATCACCTATTAGTCTCACATTCTGCCATAATTTACCACTACTTTTAACTGTCGACTTATCTCTCCCAAAAACCATTTTGCCATACACATGTAAATATCACTGTATTGTCACCTTAAAAGAGGCATTTAAAGATGAAACCTGTCATTTTCATTCAGTTCACTATATTTTCCGTTAGCATCTTTCAAACAGTCAAGGAGCAGTAAACTTGGTTCTTTTTCTGTGAAGCACCTTGAGAAGACTTGATACATACATACATCCCATTCCCTCTCTTAATACAGCTTGAACTGAATATTCTTAATTTTATTTTCGGTTTCTTTTGAGATGTATCATCTCTTACAAGTTACTGATCACACTGAGTATGCTAATACCACGTTATTTTGTTGCTTCCTGACGTGACCCTTTCCCTTTGTAAAGGGGAACAATAACTGCTGTGCTCCAATCTTTTACCAATTATACTGGTACTTTACCAAATTGTCCAACACTTCTGGAAAAGAGAGAACACCAAAAAAGCAACTAACATTTGAAAACTCAACTCAAACCTGCATGCCGTATATCCCCAAAGGGGTGAGAGTTACTCATTCTTCTAAACATCACGTGACATTGTTATCTGGTATTCAGGGCAGTGTATTCACGTGATTGGGGGCAGGCCTATCGCCGTTTGATACGTATACACTGTCACATGACTTATGTACAACGTAGCCATTTGGGTTTCTTCAACATGTTTACACTCACCGTTAACAACTACGATAAATTAACCACACATACGACTTTAGAAAAGACAAATAGGTGTAGGCCCGACCCGGGATATGAACCGTCATCGTCAGCACGATAAGCGGTTTTCTATCCACTATTTAAGCTAACAGTTAAATGCTATCGATAAATATAGAAGAAATAGCATAAAGACAATTTTACTACAGCTTTTCCGCCATCCATTACCTAAAGTATCAATCAATAATTCCTTAGCTCTGTCTACCTTACCACTTTCTAGGATTATAGCCTAAGCTGAAGTCAAACTGTGTGTCTATGATGATCAGCACGCGATTTTATCCAATTAAAAATTATATAAATTTAAATAATTTATTAATTATATGTTTCCATCTTTTCAGATATATTTATAAACCATGTTTGGAATTGTCCAAAAGCAATGGATTCTCACCAAACACTCAGAAACTATTTGCATCGCTTCCGATTTTCGCATTCGTTTACATCTGGCATGGAATGATCATGCAGATTTTTATATGGAACTGTTTAAACTTTATAGTATTATTTTTAGAGAATTGTGGTAAGATATTTTACAGAACTGATAGTTATAAAAGATTTAAGGAAAATGTTCTCCGTACAGAGAGTATGGAACAAAGATTTATAGCGTTATTGTGCTCCCCACTGCTTGCGTTATCTGCCATATCAAACTTTTATATGTTTTCTGGCACCGAAATGGGTAATGTATTTTTCGAGCGTTTTATTCAATCTTTTCCTAGTTGTGCCTTTTTTTCTTTGATGTTTGCTCTGTACAGTTGTTGCCATGTTTCGATGACACTAGATAATGTAGCAGCTCGAAGTATAAAATGAACTATTTTGCCTAGTCAAGGTAATAGTGCACGGTGAAACAGTCTTACATGAATCAGTATTATACTACGGGTAAAGCCGATATGAGACGTAATTTCGTGGGAAGTTAGTTTACGTAAGGTAGTAGAGCTAAACTGTCGGAAAGCCAACACTTACCAATCTTAGAGAGCACGAATATAACGTTATATTATAACCCACCGGGGATATTATGCACAATAAAACGATATTCATTCTGACATGTCTTGTATGGTCCTGAAACTCTAGGGTTGTTTTTGTTGATATGCATTTACTAAATTAAGATATTATTACTTTTGCCATTAAATTTACATTTATATTACAATGTGACTGTGATAGTTGAATCTGATTATTATTATTATTTTAATATTATACAAAATTAATTACTCAGAAATTTTATAATTATATTTAATTAATTACATAGCAATTAACTGGTATGTGTCTGATCCTTTTAGTAGTAAATATGAATGAATATGCATTGCTTCAATCAGATCGTTTGGATCTCCTGTGATGCCTACAGATTTATGTACTTGGATCATTTCTTTCCTTGTAAATACATCTTTGCCGAGCTGATGAGCTTGCCTTGTGAGTGCCTCTAAAAAGCGTTTTAGCTGTAATAAAAAAGTTAAAGTATTTTATATACCGTCACAAATGATTTACTTAATTTTAACTTTTCAAATGAAATTTTAATTGAGTGTATTTGATATTAATATTATTATTTATAGACTGTATACAAGTTATTTATAAGAAGTTTAAATAAAATGGTGCTTTTAAATACTTACTTTATTTTTGGAACTGACCCCTGACCCATTTATGGACCTTGATAGTTGAATATTACCGAACTCATCACTGAACGTATCTATCAAACTATGTTTGACAATACTTATGACGTCATTAGCATCTTGGATAGTAGCTTCCTCTCTTAGCTCAGATCGAGCCCGTGCCTGAGAAAATAGTGTAATACTATTATAAATTGTATAAAGTGCGATACACACTGAGCCCGCCGGGCCGCAGGCATATATCGGCAGCATTTTGTCGGCGGTCTATAATTCTATCAACACAGGCCGCGGCCGGTGGCCCGTGGGCTCAGTGTGTATTGCGCTTAATAATTATATCTTAACAGTCTCTTCACATTAATAAAGTGACAGTTAGCTTCAAATAGTCAAGTTTACATACTAATTTCGGTTAACCTAGTTTTAATCTTCTTAAAAATGTACTGATGATTGAATGAGGTATATTACTAAAATTGAGAGCTATTCCACTCTCTTTATGGGTATCGTGCTAGGCGACTAAAAGTTAATTCAGTGACCCGTCATCCTTTATTGTGGTACAGTATATATGAACGACATTATTAAAACAACATAATAATTAAAGTCATACCTGCGTCAATCGAATACACGCCTCCAACTGCCTCGTAGTAATAGGCGTCCCGTCCTGCGTATCCAAATGGTTATGTCGAAGTTCCAAATAGAAGTTTTGTAAAGCATTTGCCGCCTCGTTGCTCAGTTTAGGATGCACGTAGCGGCGCGCGTACGATATGTACTTGCGGAGCAGCACTAGCGGGAGGGGGTCTATGTCTTCGTTTGGCTTTAGACGGAGCCTTTTGCTGGGGGAATATAGTGTATTTGCTATGAAACTAGCAGTAATTACTACTATTGTAGTACACAAAACACGTATTCAGCTTGGGATGCACGTAGCGGCGCGCGTACGATATGTACTTGCGGAGCAGCACTAGCGGGAGGGGGTCTATGTCTTCGTTTGGCTTTAGACGGAGCCTTTTGCTGGGGGAATATAGTGTATTTGCTATGAAACTAGCAGTAATTACTACTATTGTAGTACACAAAACACGTATTCAGCTTGGGATGCACGTAGCGGCGCGCGTACGATATGTACTTGCGGAGCAGCACTAGCGGGAGGGGGTCAATGTCTTCGTTTGGCTTTAGACGGAGCCTTTTCCTGGGGGAATATAGTGTATTTGCTATGAAACTAGCAGTAATTACTACTATTGTAGTACACAAAACACGTATTCAGCTTGGGATGCACGTAGCGGCGCGCGTACGATATGTACTTGCGGAGCAGCACTAGCGGGAGGGGGTCTATGTCTTCGTTTGGCTTTAGATGGAGCCTTTTCCTGGGGGAATATAGTGTATTTGCTATAGAATCAGGAATGCGTGCTGCTGAGGAGCCACCGCGAAATATCATAGAAACGCATTGGCTATCTCGGGCAGTCATGTTTTGGATTAGGATTAGGTACGCAGGCCCGTTAAGGATATATATATATATATATATTATTCTCAAATAGACTGAATTTCTGTCCGATTGTTTTTTGTTTTAAATCAAATTTAATACGTTAATAATATATCTTATTTCTTATTAGTGTCTTATACTAACTCTAGTAGCAAGAAAATACTTGGTAGTTTTACCTGAGCGAAGCACTCTCACTACTATTTTGACTGTCGAGGCCGATATTTGAACTTGCATTCTTTTTCGTTTTTCCTTTGTGGCCGGAATGTAATGCTAGCACATGTTCAGATAACATGGCATCCATTTTCTGAAATATGTAATCCAGTTTTAAACAAATAACTGCTATGGTATAGGCATAGGGTAACTTCATCGGGTAAGTTAAACTCGATTACAAGGAACCTGTTTAAAGTACCCACTAACGATAAACTATGTTTTAGTCACTACGTTTTGCCGTGTAATGTCGCTACCCCATTCTACCCACGGGTGTCGTAAGAGGCGACTAAGGGTATTGGGGCTATTTATTGGATTTTTGGGCGATGCGGTTGAAGACCCATCACTTAAAACCTTTATTTTTACCATCTTTTCCCCACTCAACTTCCAAAAGTGGCTGAGGAATGAAATGAAAAAATGATTCCTTAGCTCTGGTTACCCCTTCTAGGGAAATATAGCCGTGAGTATATGTATGTATGTATGTATGTTTTAGTCATTTTATTTTCTTACTCAGTACAATTGAATATTCCCGGCTTGCCGACGAGCCACAAGCCACTAGTACCGGCAGGTTCGCCACATAAGGTTGGAAGTTCGGGCGAGTATGAATTCAAATCTCGGAAATACACTGATACTATGATTCAATAAAAAGAACCGAGATAGAAGTTTAGAAAACAGTAACACAAAAGCAACTAGAGCAACAAAAATAAAAATAACAAACCTCATCTGGCTGATCGACTATTATAAAAACGAGATCGAATCTTGAAAGCAGGGCTGAGTTCAGCTTTAAGTTTTCAGCTACTGTTTTAGCCCTAGGAACAAAAGTTAAATATTTTATTTATGTATTCATGGGATTACAATTTGAACTAAAGAAATCTCTCTCAGTGTGCAATGTTATTCTGGTTCTCAAGCTCATGTATGGTAGTGAATGTTAAGCATACCAAAAAAAGCATGAAAGTATAGTGAATGCAGAAGAATAATAACTGTCAGATTTTATTTTGCGACAAGATATGCATATATGTATGTTACCTATTGTAAGCCCCCTGTGCAGGATTGGCAGCGGCTAACAAAGTGGCCCGCGCGGGTAGAGAGCACACCACGCCTGCTTTGGCCACGCTCACTCGTCGCTGCTCCATGCATTCTAGTAGGCTGCCGTGCTGCGCTTTCATCTACAATAAACACAACGTATGTAAAACCTAACAGTTCATCAATGCAGCACAAACGTCCGCTAAAACTAGAGAGAAAATGAGACTGCGAATTTCACAAAACTGTTTGGATTTGATACAAGATTCTGACCGTTTTTTGGCTCGATTCATAACTATGGACAAAACATGGCTTCACAATTATCACTTGGAAACAAAACAACAGTCCATGACTTGGAAAAGACCATTTTTTCCTACTCCAAAGAAATTTAAGACAATTTCCTCCGCTGCCGGTGAGAAAATGGGCTCTATTTTTCTGGGACAGCCAAGGCGTGGTAATGATCGAATACCAGAATGAAGGATATATTGTTACGGGGATTTTCTATGCAGAACAAATAAAAAAGGTTCGTGACGAAATATGCGAGAAACGGAGTCACAAACTAGCTAAAATTGATTTGTTTTACCAAGATAACGCCCCCGCGTACAAGTCCAGAGTTGCAATGGCGGCAATTAAAGAAGCTGGCTTCGAATTGATAGAACATCCTCCGTATTAACCGGACCTTGTTCCCTGTTTTTAACCTGTATCCGCAGTTAAAGGAACATTTCAGGGGCCAGAAATTTGAACATGATGACGAAGTAATCGCCGCCGTACATGATTTTTTAAGGGACCATGAAGGAGATTATTTTAGTAAGGGACTTTTAGGTTTTCAAAAAAGATATACCAAGTCTATAAATCTTAAAGATGACTACATAGAAAAATAAAATAACATTAAAAAAATATTATTGCTTCATACTCATTCACACTTTTTATTGAAAGTTCCTAGTATTATATAAAGCTATTATTTTAAACCTCCCGCGTCCAGCATCGGCGTAGTGCTGTGCAGTGTCAGCTTAGAATAAATGTTGGGCGATGCGGTTGCAGACCCAACAAACTTTAATTTACTATATTTTCCCCACAGAACTTCTAAAAGTGGCTGAGTGGCTTTTTATTATAAAACTCTGGCTACCCTGTGGACTTATAGCCGTGAGTGTTTGTATGTACGTTTGAGTCTTGAGTCGATAGAAAACCGATTTACTTTATCCAGTTCATCAATACAGCAAACCCCTCTGTCCGCTAACACGAGAGCTCCCGGTTCTAATGCGAAATCTCCGCCCGGCTCCCGGCCTAGCGCCACTGTTAGACCACCGCCTGATGAGGATGCGCCGCATACATAGACTCCTGTATGAAAAGAGGGGTTATGTATTTTAGATAGTATATATCATAGCTCTGTAGAGTCGGCTTAGAATAGCACTAACCCGTTTCTTTCCGTGGGTGCTCGTAAGATGCGACTAAGAGTATTGGGCTTTTAAACGGATTTTTGGGCGATGCTGTTGGAGACCCAACCTTTATTTTACCATCTTTTCCCCACTCACATTTCCAAAAGGTGGCTGAGGAATTTCAAATTTCTTAGCTCTGGTTACTTTTTATTATTATTTACTATTTATCAAAAAATTTAAGGGTAGGCTTATGTGGTGTCAGAACCACCAGGATCAGATTCGTATGGATATGTTAGCCTCACTTCACTCCAAGGGAGACTTTCGTAGATTCTGGAAGTCCACTGGCTCCATGAATACGGGATCCGGTGCTGTGAGCATTGACGGTATTAATGGTGCATCTGCTATAGCCAATATTTTTAAGGAACATTTTACCGTTAAGTCGCTCTCCTTAGGTCAGACTGAAGGGATGCTCGGTGCTGGAAGTGGTCGTGGTTGCGACTTAACTACTCTCGTAAAGGCAAGAAGTATTGAACAGTTAAAAAACTCAATGGCGAGAGACAAATCGCCGGGTCATGACAGTCTCAGCATCGAGCATCTTAAACATGCTTGTTTAACCCAGAGTAATTGCACTGCTTTTTAATATGTGTATTGTTCACTCATACTTGCCTTCTGAGATGACGAAGACTATTGTAGTACCCATAGTCAAAAATAAGACGGGTGATTTATCGGACAGGTCAAACTATAGGCCCATCTCATTAGCAACAATACATAAACATAAAACTAAACATAAACGTTCACGCCGTTTATCCAGTACTTCTGAGAGGTACCAATACTTCTGAACTCACATGGCAGCGCCATCTAGTGTCCAGAGAAGGTACCCACGTTTTGCTTAGACAGTGTACTCACGTGATAGGGGGCAGGCCTATCGCCGTTTTGTACGAATACACTGTCACATGACTAAGTACAACTCAACCATGTGGGTTTCCTCACGATGTTTTCCCTCACCGTTAACAACCATGATAAATTAACCACACATATGGCATACACCCGTGTATGCCTGTTTTCTAGACTTGCCCAAGGCATTTGACCTTGTTTCGTATCAGATTCTATAGAAGAAGCTGGAAGAGGTAGGGCTCGCGGTAGAGTTACTTAATGTTTTCAAATTTTGGTATAGGGGCCAGGTTAATCTCGTGAGATGGGCAGGTGAGTACTCAGAACCGTACAGGATGGAGTGCGGGGTTAGGCAGGGGGGTTGACCTCGCCCACGCTCTTCAACCTGTACATGAACGCATTGATTGAGGATCTCAGCAGCATGCGTGTCGGATGCCACATTGGCAATATGTGCGTCAATAATATCAGTTACGCGGACGACATGGTGCTGCTGGCCCCCTCGGTCAGTGCGCTTCGTAAGTTGCTCAACGTCTGTCAATCTTATGAGGATTCGCATGGCCTTCTATACAATGTGAGTAAGAGTCCTAAAGTTGTCCCTGTGTTATCAATTTAAGTACCTCGGTCACTATGTAACAGCTGACCTAAGAGATGATGATGATGATGTGCGTGGTGTCTGTGTGTGGATGTGTGTGTGTGTGTGTGTGTGTGTGTGTGTGTGTGTGTGTGTGTGTATGCGAGTGCATGTGTATTGAAATTAGTTCTAAGTTAGTTTTAAGTGTAAGTAGTCTTAAGGTTTGGTCAGAGCTGAAAATCGGAGCTATCTGCTTGTAGTGGATAGACCGAGCTCTGTACCATTTTGTCTTTTATTTTGCTGTTATATGCTATTGTTAATACTTCTTTCTTATTGTTTGTTGTCATGTCACCATTTTTTTTTTGTATGTGTTAAAGGCAAATAAAATCTTTTATTATTAGGCATGACTTTTAGTTCCTCGCCTCTCCCATGGCCGAAAAAGAAAATTATAAATTTTAAATGGGAGAGGCGGTACTCCCCGACAAAAGCACAGTCGGTCGGGGTCAGGGAGTCAGGTTCAAGAACCGACGGACGATCCGAGCCGTATCGAGTAGCACCGCTTTCTGCATTTGTGCTGGAACCGACACGCCACAGAAATCCAACCGCCTCAAGTTGGTCGCGAGGCTGGTTGGAATTAAGCCGTTCGCGGACAAAACAATTGGGATTATTTCTGTCGAAGTCACACCCCACATGTCGGTGATCTCGTGGGCCAGATCGAGATAGTTCCGACGCTTCTCGGTTTCGGCTTTCACGAGACCCTCGTCATGAGGGATAGTGACATCCACTAGAAATACCCTCGACTGCGACCGATCCCATACCACGATATCAGGCTTATTCGCTAGAATAGTCCTGTCCGTGATAACGGATCGGTCCCAATAGATTTTGGCACGGTCGTTTTCTAGGATTGACTCCGGCAGATACTTGTAATACGGCAGCCTCTGTTGCAAGAGTCCGTATTTCAGAGCGAGCTCCTGATGTAGGATTTTGGCTGCTTGGTTGTGTCTGTGCAAGTATTCAGTGTAAGCAAGAGCCGAACAACCGGAAATAACATGCCTAAGTGACTCTCCGGGACGGCCACATGCTCAGATGTCTGTGGTACCGTCCTTTAGGATGTATTTCCGATAGTTGCGCGTCTTGATAACCTGGTCTTGTATTGCACAGACAAAACCTTGGGTTTCCCCAAAGAGGTCCCCGAAACGCAGCCAATGCAGGGAGGCTTTACGGTCCACGAAAGGTTCGTGAAGTACCTTGTAAAACCTCCCGTGCAGCTCCTTCTCTTTCCATACGGACTCCCGATCAGAGGTGCTAAGTACCTCCGGGGTTCGCCAATCCTGTGAGCGCCTCTCCCCGAACACTATCATCCGTCATCGTCAAAAAATAGTTTCTAAGGTTGCATACCTCGCGGTTGTGCATGGTCTTGGCACTCAAGAGGCCTCGACCACCACACTTCCGCGGGATATACAATCTAATTACCGACGATCTCGGATGATGCATTCGATGAGAGGCCTCAACGACATCCCGAACCTTGATGCTGAGAGGAACTCGGGGCAGCCTTGGCCTCCTTTCGAGAGGCACTTGGCGATATTCCATATCGTCTCTTCGAGTGTGCTCCTCACCAAATCCAAATCCAGGGAGAATGTTCCCCAATCGCTTTCCGCACCACCCTCCTCCCTCCGTACTTCCCGTTCAGGGACTGGAGGGAGAACCTGCAAAGGTGGCTCTTCGTCTAACGGGGGAACAGCCTCGCGTCGCAATTGTTCGAGTTCGGTAGTGCTAAAAAGTTCTGAGCGCTGTATGTACCGAACTCGATCCGCCAGTTTTTGTTCTGTGACGGTCAATTGGGCTCCAGCCGCAGAAATTCGCGGTACATTGCTGCCCGATAACCCGTCCGTCCAGTTCTTGAACCCGAGGCCTTAAGATAGGCCCGCATGGCATTCCTATTCATATCGACCGTCCATGCCATGCGGCGCCTTGTTCCACCAGCGGTGGGCACCGATTGCTGGGACTGAGTTGCTTCAGTCCCAACCGATGCCAAGCCATCTGGTGGCTGAGGTGACCGTGCAGACCGACCAGGTGGTCGGGCCGGTCTGTGGCGGCTGGGGGACCGCATGCTGCCACGTCCAGCCCCAGCTCCAAACGCGCCCCAGCGATAGCCCCTGGGGAGCGGCCCTATACGCTCATCGTTTCTATTCTTCTCCATTTTACGATGAGCGAAGATTCACCCAGGGTTTCACTCACTTGCCCCGGGGAGACCGTTATTGCTCTATTTTGCGCTGAGACCAGTTTGTAGACACGGTCAACACCTACAAACTCAAGCGCTGACTATTTGCATTGCTGGAATGGCAAGCTGGTAAACATGTCATCCTGCCATTCCAACAATGGGCGGTGGGGTCGTCACATCCCTACGCCAGATTATTATTATTATGATGTAGACATGGAGAGGGAACGCAGGGCGTTGTCGATTAGAGCGAATATGTTGGCTCGCAGGTTCGCCCGTTGTTCAGTCGACGTTAAAATAACGCTCTTTAAAGCATACTCTTACGTCTACTTAGCTCTACTGTACGTCTTTCTACACGGGTAATCTGTGGGTGAAGTACACCAAGAAATCGTACAACGCCTTGCGCATCGCCGCCGCAACGCCATGTTTGCGTAAGCAGAAATAGATAGCCTCACTACTATTCTGAGGAAGAAGGCTGCGTCACTACTGCGCAGGGTACGTGGCAGCAGCAACGGCGTCCTGAGGGCGATAGCCGATAGTGAGGATTGTCCACTTATTGGCCACTTAATTAATATAACCAAATCCTAAGTAGAATACAAGTACTAACACAAATAGTTTTGAGATTACTAACAAAATGGATTTAATGCTGTCCGAAAATAAATATTTTTATTTTATTTATTATAGCCGTGATTATATGTGTATGTGATTTTTATGCTATGTTTACCAATGGTTATAATCCTAAAGGTAGCCTGAAACTCTAGAATTATCAGGCACATTTGGAAGAATGGCAAACATAATAAGTATAAATCAAAACGAGGGCATGGCTCCTGGGCTAGCGCTGTTACACCAAATACACAAACTTCTGGATAAAAAATATATTTTTTATATAGTACATCTACATTTGTATATTCTAAAATCTACCATTTTTCAGCCATATTGCTAGAATAGCATCCTCGTTAGAGATTATATTACAAATTTGGTGAAAAAATCTTATGAATAAATTCTGGAGTTCGGCTCAATTTCGAACTTCTAGACTCATGGCTTGAATCATAGACTCAGCACTAAACCCGACAAACATCTTACGTCTCATCTATTATCTCTTACGGCGCATCCTATGATATACAAATATTTAACCTAATACGAAAGAGAGGCTATGTAAAAAGTTAGATCTACCAAATTACCTCTAGGAGCAGCCTTTGCAGCAGCTTGAAGCAATTGCGATTTACCCAAACCTGGATCCCCAACAATGAGCACATGGGGATTAGATCTTGGTCCATTATCTAGTTCTGTGCCCCCGAAGAGACCGAGTATCAATCCTGCTTTCACAGCTTCATGGCCGAATATCGACGGGCAAAGCGAATGGACGAGAAGTCTGAATACGTCGTCGGATGCATGGATTTCCTGAAATGTATTTTATTTGAGAAAATGAAACAAGACTGATATTTATTTGGAGATTTAAACAATCAGTAATAATTAATTTGGATCTGAGTAAAATTTTAAAACCATTTATACTGTCAACGGCTATTTTGGTTGCAATAAAATTTCATTAAGTTGAAGTTTATATACCTGAATCGCATAATAGTCTTTCAATGTGAAAGCCAAAGTAGGATTACTAAGGTTTCTTTGACTATGTACAGAAACTGCTTCGATGTACAACTGCAGTAGTCTAGCTGCTCTTTTTCCTTCTTCGCCGCCTTTACTTTCACTGCGAACCTAATTAATAAAAAAATACTCAGACAAGAGTTGCAATATAAATTATTACATTTTGGCACCATCAAGAGTTATTCACAAAGGATATTATTTAGAGTGCTTGCCTTTATGTTTGTACTCCTTAAAAAAAAACACGAGAAGAGATGGGTAGAAATGTATTAATTACATCTACATCTGAACTGTATATTTTTTATTTGGTTTTCTGGTCGTAAATTTTCTTAACATTATACGAAGTCCTAATATACATATGTACAAAATGATAGATAGGTACTACACACGTGTAAACATTGAAGACAATCAAAACTACGTTCGAATATATAATACTAGTAGCCCGTCCCGGCTTCGCTCGGGCATAAATTATCATTAACATTTTGTTTTTTATTTTATTACATGTATTATTGTTTTAATATATTTTTTTTAAGTTTTAAGCCATGTTATATTTTTTTGCTGTGTAGTGTCGGCTTAGAATAGCACTACCCCATTTCTTCCGGTGGGTGTACGTAAGAGGCGACTAACGGTTTTGGGGCTTTTGAGGGATTTTTGGGCGATGCGGTTGGTGACCCATCACCAACAACCTTTATTTCACCATCTTTTCCCCACGCAACTTCCAAAAGTGGCTGAGGAATTTCTAATTCCTTAGCTCTGGCTACCCCTTCTAGGGATTTATAGCCGTGAGTATATGTATGTATGTATGTTATATTTTTTTGTATTTATATTTAGATATATTTTTTTATTTTTCATAATGAGTAATTACATCAAAAGCCATTCAATTTATAGAGTTAGAGCTTCCCTGTAAACAATATTTGACGTTGTATTTTGGGGCAGCAAAATAAATTGATGTTCAGGAGCTGCCATCCGCGACAGGCCAACGTACAGTTGACCGTGAGTAAAACAATTCTTTCGCAGGTCAATCCCTACTAATTTGAAGGTTTGGCCTTGGGACTTATTAATTGTTTAAGCAAAAGATGTTTTAACCGAAAATTGTAGCCGTTTAAATGGATTTGGTGGATCAGTTGGGATCATCGGTATATGAGCTAATTGACCGGCTGCTGGGCCAGTGATAATAGTCGCTACAATTAAATTTTGCTTTAACTCTTTGATAAGCAGCCTCCCGTACCCCTTCGTGACGCCTGCAACAACTTACTATGCATAGCTAATCGAGCGGAGTTTTATCTATTTTTTTAATTCGAGATAACTTTCGAATGGAAAGTTCGAATTGAATAATTCAAAAAGTAATATAAGGGTATTGAAGTAGTCTGAAATAATATATACGTTTTTTATAAGGATTAGATAGGTACAAATAAAGAGCCCTTTCTAAAGCAGGATTTTAATTTAATTTTAAATAATTTTATATAATAACGCTTGTTGTAAGATAACTATAATAGTTAGAGACATGCTGTCGGGGCATTTTTTTTAGATAATGATGTGTTCTATAAAATTGTAGTACATAATTTTATTCTATTTTCAATAGTTGTCGCAGCGCACGCGATGTAAATATTTTTTTTGGTATTTCTTTAACACCTTGGGTTACATTTTTGAAGTTTACGTAAGGATCCCTAATTTTTTTGAAAATGAAATATAGCCTATGTCACTCGGAAATAGTGTAGCATTAAAACAGTGAAAGAATTTTTCAAATCCGTCCAGTAGTTTTGGAGCCTATTCAATTCAAACAAACAAACAAACAAAAAATCAAACCTTTCCTCTTTATAATATTAGTATAGATTAGTTCAGATTATAGATATACATACCCTCACAATGCCAGTCACAGAAAGCACATCGCCAGGGCAAGCCGTTCCAACTAAATCACTCTGAAGTTCTATTTCTACACTTCTTGGTATTGAACCCGATATACTCTGGAAATTATACAATATGAGTTATATTATAATGTAAATAGTGGTATTCAAATGTGTCGACCTGTTACTTGTATTTGTCAGCATTCACTAATACCATGGTGAAAATGGTACAAAGTGCGTCTTCCGATAGCAGGATAAAATGATAATACTTACTTACTTACCTACTTATACTCACGCCCATTGTTCCCATTGGGGTAGGCAGAGACTATAGAACGCCACTTTGAACGATCCAGGCAAATCTCTCTAATAAAAACGATAATACAGAATAATAATAAAAAAAATATAATGCAGACTTAACACACTCAACACAATTTTATAATAGAGCTTTGTAGTGTCGGCTTGGAATTAAACCATCCTATTTCTTCCCGTGGAAGTTCATAGAATACGACTAAGGGCATTGTGGGTTTTTATAAGTGATTTTGGGCGATGCAATGGGAGACACATCACCAACAATCGTTATTTTACAATATTTTCCCCACATAACTTCAAAATTTCGGCCTGTTTGTATATTAATACATGTAACTTTTACAAATAACTTTCTGTATGTTTAATACTTCCAGGACTGAAAGAAACTAACTAGCCTCTATTGATGCCATCTATTTCATAAAAATATTTTTAGTCTACATGTAACTTAATACCTGGGACTGAATCTCTTGTACTTTAGCGACTTGCCAATCAGTTGTTTTTGTAAACGGTGACGATTGCAGGGGCTCAAATTTGCTACTATTTTGACACCCTTGACAATATGTTGGAGCTGAAAATTCAGATGAAGTTATTATGAGTATACAGTAATTCAGGGTTACTTGGCAAACTCGGCTACGAAAAATACCCTTGCTATTTTCTCTTTAATTCATAACAACCTTTTTTTTACAATCCTTTCCCCACTCAACTTCCGAAAGTAGCTGAGAAATTTCTTATACTGAAGTTCTGGCTACCCCTTAAAGGAATTAATAGCCGTGATTATATCAATGTATGTGAAAACATCGAAGACTAAGATGGTTTTGTTTTATCAAAAAATCACTTACCAGTAAAAATACCCTGAGGCTGAACAATTGCTTGTACATTTTGGCAACTTAAACATTTGAAGGCCATAGATGTACATATTAAACCAACACTTCCAACTCGGATTACAGTTCCTTTAATAGTTACTAGCTTACCTGCAAGAAAACGATGAATGATATACACATTAATATTTTTACAGAAACATATTATTTTCGGTTAGGTACCCTATCTTCCGCAATAATATAGAGATATTTTAACATTTTCGGATGAATATTTAAATCCTACAGGAAAACTTACTTTCATTTCTAGAAAATTTGCCTAATTCACCATTTGTCGTGATCGTTGTATGTTGACCTAGTCATCTATCTGTACCAACCTACCTCCGACCAGAATGCGAATAGCTTGTCCCAGTTAACTTCTGCCGTCTGTGAGCAACCTTATAGATCCTATCATGTTGTTACAAATATCGCTTTTTAATACAGTGCGTGCCCAACCAACCATTGGGATTATCAAGGGATGGCATGGTTTACTTTGACTGTCAGTAACTGGTCTCTTATTGCCAGTGTACCTCGGAGAGTGAGTGTGTTAAGCCCCCAGTACACAATGGCCCATGTTGGCCCACTGCACGCCATCGCCACTGTGTACAGGGGGTAATGTTATATGATGGCGGCCAATTGCCAATCGTGGCGCGCAATCGGGAAGTTGTCAGTTTTTCGGGCACACTTCAAAGGAATCGTGGCGAAGCGTGGCCTGTGGTGTTTCCACAGTGGGCCATTGTTTAGTTCGTCACCGGCCGCTGATAGAGACTTATCCGTTTTTTGGAAAATTTTATTGCAAAATGTATATATTATCACTATATGACGTAAAAATAACATAAATAGCCACATACATAAAATGAATAGCATAAATAATAACAAATAAATATCTGCAGCCATAATTACTTCGACGTGTATCGCAAGTGGTTTGCCAGGCAGCAACGAGCCATGGGCCATTGTGTGAACACCAAGTGATCGTGGCCTACAATTGTGCATTGCAAAGCGTGGCCCATCACAGGCCATGGGTGCTGGGGGCTTTATGTGAGCCACACGCGCGGCAGCGTAGCTGACCAAATGGCAGGGGTACAATTGGTTGGGATGGGATCCGTGAGATCCATAGCCGAATTTTACTTTCTTATATTAAACTAATTCAATAGTACCAATGCTGTGTAGTGTCGGCTTAGACTAGCACTACCCCATTTCTTCCGGTGGGTGTACGTAAGAGGCGACTAACGGTATTGGGGCTTTTAAGGGATTTTTGGGCGATGCGGTTGGAGACCCATCACCAACATCCTTTATTTTTACTAGTTTTCCCCACTCACATTTCCAAAAGTGGATGAGGAATTTTTAATTCCTTAGCTCTGGCTACCCCTTCTAGGGATTTACAGCCGTGAGTATATGTATGTATGTCAATAGTACGAACTAAAACAGAGAAAACATAACAGAAGAGAAAAATCTTGACAAACTTTATAAAAAACTGGTTGACCTGCGCACCAACTTGGTCTGCATAACACAAGACCTAGTAATTTAATGTTTTTTGACATGAATTCCTCATGTGGGGATTATTACTCATAAATAAAAGATGTTATTAAAGGAAAGAAAAATTGGTCGCGGGTTCGAACCCCGCCAGTGTCGAAATTTTTCTTTCCTTTAATAACATCTTTTATTTATGAGTAACAAGACCTAGTAGTTCCGAGGTAATTGAGTACCGAACATCTAGTCTCCAATTAATTAAACCCCCGTCCCTTCATTTTAAATTGAAATCAAAGACATATCATTTTCATTACATACTGCTAAGTCCAGAATTGAGGAAAAATGCTGTGTAGTGTCGGCTTAGAATAGCACTACCCCAATTCTTCCGACGGGTGTACGTAAGAGGCGACCACCGGTATTGGGGCTTTAAAGGGATTTTTGGGCGATGCGGTTGGAGACCCATCACCAACAACCTTTATTTTACCATCTTTTCCCCACTTAACTTTCCAAAAGTGGCTGAGGAATTTCTGATTCCTTAGCTGTGGCTACCCCATCTAGGGATTTATAGCCGTGAGTATATTTATGTATGTATGTATGTATGGTGTCCCTTTATTTTAAATTGAAATCAAAGACATATCATTTTCATTACATACTGCTAAGTCCAGAATTGAGGAAAAATACATATACACTTCAAACCTTAATTTTACCCCTTGAGGTGATGGATTCCTGCAATTCTTGAAAGGCTCATTCATATCATAACAGAATACCCCTCCCCTAGATCAAATTTCAATTTTCTAAGTACGGAAATGAGAAAATTTTCATGCTAACTTTACCTCTTTAGGGAAAATTTTTGTTTCTCTCCCCTACTTAAATCATTAAAAATGATTTTGATTTATATTTTTATAACAACAACAAAGCAACCGTGATAGCCCATTGGGTAGAACACTCGGTTATCGTGCAAACGACTAGTGTTCAAATCCTGGGTCGGGCCTACACCAATTTGTCTTTTCTAAAGACATACGTGTGGTTAATTTATCATGGTTGTTAACGGTGAGGGAAAACATTGTGAGGAAACCCACATGGCTGAGTTGTACTTAGTCATGTGACAGTGTATTCGTACAAAACGGCGATAGGCCTGCCCCCTATCACGTGAGTACACTGTCCATGCAAAACGTACTGTTAGAGTGCACACTACTGCGGACTCACTCGCACATAGCAGCATCTCATTTATATTCCTACATCACGGTTTGTAAATGTTTTTCTAACTAAGCATAAATACAAATTATAAGTTGGTACACAGCAGGGTGTACTGGCCAAATATCTTTGCTGTTCCTATAAAACTTATAGGTCTATCATTGATAGAAAACGTTCTTATAAAGGCGGGGGTCCGAAGTGAGAAGAATAAAAGAGCATGTATGAGAAGGATAATGAATGTAAGGGAAGCAAGAGAGGTTTGTCAAGATCGTACTAAGTGGCGATCGATAGTCTCTGCCTACCCCAATGGGAATAATGGGCGTGAGTATAAGTAAGTAAGTAAGTCTATCATTGAAAAAGTTACATTTTCTTTTTATATATATATATATATATATATATATATATATATATATATATGGATCAATCATCTATATATACAGGGTGTAATTGTAATGACTGTTTTCCTTGAAAAGTATGATTAATTATCACGTATAGAGGCAGAATTCGTTGAAAAAAAACACACTTATTTTTTTTCAAATTTTGTTAAAATTTGCACTAAGAAAGTAGTACTATTGACACCAACACGCTCAATGTATGCGTGAAACGCGATGACAAGGCGGGCAACTCAGCTGACAGCTGCGACCCGCCGTGACCCTTAACCGGCGGCCAAATCAAATCAAGGCCAGTAAAGTAATCAATCGAACTTAGCTTCTAATATCTTCTTATTTTTTACATGTTATTATTTGACATGATAAATTTGAATAACACTACCCCATAGTTAATACTGCGTTGGAATGCGGCAGTATGTTCAGAGAAAAATTCATAATTCGTAAACATCGATCGCCGCGAAATTCAAAATCTGCATGTATCAACAAGTCGGGCGGGCTTGTCGGCATTACATCAAAGGAACAGTATTAGTACTAAGTTAGTTGTTTGTAGCTCATTGTGTTTGTGTCGCTTATGATTGGATGTCACTTTGATTTTTCGCATTAATTTTCGGAGTGTGAGTTCAGTTTTAGTATCTTGTGTTGTGATTGTGTTGAGTAAATATGGCGTACACGAACCAGCAAAGTTCAGTGTTGGTGTTTTATAATGTTAATTCTCAAAATGTTCTGCGTTTTGCGCAAATAAAGGTGATAGCCCGGATCTGCCACTGCCAATCAAAACGGGGTGAGTTATTTTTATTCGTATTCTTTAGTTAACTGTGATAGAGTACAGATACACCCGTTTAGAGCCCTTTAGCCCCGAGAGAGTTTAGTAAACACCAAGAACTCCTCCAATTTCGATGTCGGTTAATGAATGAATAGGTATCTCTTGCGCACTTTATTTTATGCCACGTAAATGCATCGTTTCGAGGGTCTCTATTTGTTTTTAACTTTATTATCTTACGCTCATGAAGTACATACATTACATACATACTCACGCCGTTACTACCCTTTGGGGAGGCAGAGATGTAAAGTAAAACAAAAATAGCGGTAGCTGATTATTTAGGACGACAGTTTTGTTATAATCGTCGGTGTTAATTAATAGAGATAGATTTTTTACATACATATTCTCACGCCATTAGTTCCCATTGGGGTAGGCAGAGACTATCGATTGCCACTTCGTACGATCCTGGCAAACCTCTCTAGCTTTGTTTACATCCATCAATCTTTTTACTTGAAAATGTTTGAATTACACTACCCCATATTTAATACTGGATTGAAATACGAGGCGACTAAGACCACAGCCTCACCAGGCGCGGCGATAAGTTCAAAGAAAAATGAAACATAGCCGCGAAATTCAAAAAAATTTGCATTGCTGTCATAGTGCGGTTTATACGGTCACGAGCAAGTGTGCGCAAGACTAGATGGTCACATGACGCGCCCGCTGTTCTCTGTGTGTGGGTGAGACATTATACGGGTAGGAGTGTGTGCGCTAGGCTAGTGTAGATAACCACAGTTTTCCATCTGATGGAGAAAGTAAGTTTTTCTGCTAAAGCGGTTTTAATCTTTTTGTTTATTTCATATGGTGGATATTAAGCATTAAACTTTAATATACGAATTAATATTGAAGTAACAATCGCCGTCAAACTAACACGCTGTATATATATATATATATATATATATATTGATGTATGACTTATGTTATATGAACACTGTTATAAGTTTCACAGGCGTGGAACTCCTCTCCTCTCCAACAAGAGGACAGAAATTATGGCTTTGCAATATTACAAACGATAATGTGCAGAATCTTACCAAAATAGTTGACTTTGAGATTGGCAATAGAAATTGAAGGTCCATAGTTAATAATTCTCACATTTACTTTGTAATCACAGCCCAGGGTCTGAAAATAAAATTTAAATCTGTACAACAGATTTTGGTCTTTTATCTATCTACACTGTTTAGACAAATAAATCAAGCTATGCTCTGAAGAACTAGTAACTGTTTGGAAAGTACCCTTAGGAACATAAGGTAAGGGTGTAATTAAAAGAACAAATGTACATTACTAGAACTAATTGTGTGAGATATGTATTTTATATTTAACTTTGAAATTATGATAGGACCAATGATTCCACTGTCTTAAATTGGTAAGGGTATTTTTTGTATAATTATTAGACTTGGTTTATAAAAAATGGTGTAGTGGTTGAGCATTCAATAACTTTAAATCATTAATTTATAAACACATTATCTCTAATTCAGATTAGCAAAGATTGAAGCCCTATTTTATTTGGTATGAATCAATAATAATTTCCCATACAAATTAAAACGAATAGAATAATTTCTTAGCTAAAATTTTTACATAAATTTATACTGATGGGTATAAATCCCTAGAAAGGATAGACAGAGCTACGGAATTAAAAAATATCCTGCCCCGAAGTAAAAAATATATTGAAAGTTGAGTGGGGAAAAGATTGTTATTCAAAGTTTTTTGGTGATGGATCTCCAACCACATTGCACAAAAATTAAAAACTTTTCTTCATGTAAATGCTGCAATCAGAACTCACAGCTATGAATCCCAAAATAAGTAGCCAGAGCTCCAAAATGCTAGCTAGCTTCTTCTAAACAAGAAAAACAATTACAAAAAAAAGAGGTTGAACAGATGCTGAAAAAGGGTCAAACCCAAAAGATAATTAAACAAAACATAAACTAAAAAAAATTTAGAATATTTGTTTTCAATGGGTAAACATTAAAAACAATAGATTTTAATAATAATACATAAATACATGTACAACATGATAGTCAAATTGGTAGAACACCTGCCCGTAAACAGACAGATGTAAGTTCAAATCCTGGGTCGGGCCTACACCAATTTGTCTTTTCTAAAGTCATATGTGTGGTTAATTTATCATGGTTGTTAACGATGAGGGAAAACATTGTGAGGAAACCCACATGGCCGAGTTGTACTTAGCCATGTGACAGTGTATTAATACAAAACAGCGGTAGTACACTGTCTAACCAAAAAGTGGGTACCTACTTTGGACACTAGGTGGCACTTGTTGTTAGGAATTGGTACCTCTGCCAGCCCCTTCGGGGATAAACAGCGTGAACATTTATGTGTTATGTATGTTATGTTATTAATACATGTACTCTTGCGATTAGATCCCATTGGGATAGGAAGAGACAATCATCATTTTGTATGATTGTAACTCTTCACATTCATCTATCTTTTCACTCAGACTGCCTTATTAGGCACATTTTGTAATTGATCTAAATGTATCTTCTATTGTTATTGTACTGTTGTTATTCTATTGTTGACCGACATTACCTTCCACATTGGCTCAATAGATATCTTTTACTAATTCACTTACAGCCATCCTCTCTATATGCCCAATCTTAACAACAGAGATTTGCGTAGATCATACAAAGTGGTGATCTATAGTCTCTGCCTACCCCAATGAGAACAACGGGTGTGATTATAAGTAAGTAAGTAAGTTAACAACATAATTTATAATATGAAGTTCTAACCTCGTGCAAACAAAATTCAAGCAACTTTAATGTTGACTCAGGTTTTTCAAATAAATCATTATTAAATGTAGACCATCCAGCTATGAACTCTGTATCATTTAGCAGATTCTGAACATCAAGGGGAACACAACGCAGATGATCTATCTTTTCTAAGTCAAACAAATTCTTATTTTTTTCAATAAAACTCTTGGTGCATACAATATGCTTGGATGTCTCGGTGTCTGTGGGATAATCTGTAAAACACGTAAGACACTTTAATTTGATAGCTTAAACTTAAACTCACAAAATTGATTTTCTTAAATAAGTTTCCTATTATGATACTGATAGATAACGGAAAAGAAATTTAAAGTCACCTTCTGTGGTAAAATATAGTTTCCAGACATTATCTTTTAATGGGTTTAAGAGTAAATTGATAGGTAGTTGATTAACAGGTGCACGGATTGTTGTTGAACTACTTGCAATTGAAGAATTATTAACACTTTTATTAGATGTGTCACAACTGCTATTGGGTTTTTTGCGCGAACTATATTGATAATTATGATAGCGGCCTCTCCAGTTCTTTCGCATAATTCGCTAATAAAGGAAATATGAATGGTTATTGTTCGTAACGTAGTAGTTCTTATTTTTGGTTTACTTTTAATGTATGCCTTGAAATTGCATAGCATTCATATAAGTTAAAGTTAGCAATGAATATTTGATATAATTTAATAAAAAGTAACCAATATTCAATACGGCTACGTATTTTATTTTAGTTTTGGTTTGTTTCACAAACTATACTATATAGAGATGGTTTGTTTATTTACTTTTTCGAGTTCTTCCACTTCGTGTTCGCGCGCTTTTCTCCTTTTTTTCAGAATTGTTTTACGGCCCCGGTTTCCAGACCTTTTGAGCCAGCTTCTATTTTTAATTTATTCTCAATCACTTCTTGATACTCTCCTCTCAATCATGGGTATAAATAAACAGATAAGGTAAATTTCAAATATCATATTTCTTATACATTTGTCAAAAATCTATAAAGTGGTCTATTTCTAAAATAGGTATATAGTGGACCCCCATATACCCACGTATACTCATGGAGAAGTAGAGATGGCGGTACTGACTGCTACTAAGTTAAAGATGGGATTTATACAAAAAAAAGGGGCGTACGTAACTACTGCGTAACCTCATGCACCGCACTTCAGTCTTCTCCCTCAAACACTGCCTCAACTTTTCTTAAGAAAAAAGCAATGGGGCCTCCCTACTTCTTACTCCGTGCAACTACTAACATAGGCTAAAATTTACTAAAATTATATAGGCCTTGTGGCCTGCAATAAATGATTTATTATTATTAAAGAATAATTCATTCAATAAAAGCGCTTCAACAACAAAACCGCGCTACAAAACCGTAGATAAGTCATGCGCGCTCATAAATGGCACTTAAAAAAACAGGCTAAATGGCTCAATCAACTTTTGTCGCACACTAGCTGCCGTCGCGATCGTTCACTTGTTTAGGCGTGTTTGTTTATCAAAATAATCGAGAATGCCGTTGTGCGTGGCGTTTGTGATGAGATTTTGCACAAACTATAGTAAAAAAACCTGTAAAAGTGACGTGATTACTTATAATTCGAAAATATTATAAATTTTCAACGTTTTAATTAAAATTTATAATACATTAGGTGTAAGGTGTCAAAAATAGAAAAAGTATTGTGCGTGTTCAAAGACTAAAGTAATCAAAGTGTCCAGGTGGGACATTCGTAAAAAAGAGGTTACGTGCATACTCCTTTATAGTACTTTTTATTTGTTTTTGTGAGTAACAAGTTTTTTGTATGTCACGAATATCTATTTCTTTCTTTATTATTTATATAAGTGTACTCTCTTATAGTAAATGCCGGTGGAAAATGTTAAAGTTATTATTATTTTAGATGTTAACATAAACGTTCGCCGTTTATCCCCGAAGGGGTTGGCAGAGGTATTAATACTCCTGAACTCACATGGCAAGCGCCATCTAGTTTCCAGAGAAGGTACCCACGTTTTGCTAAGACAGTGTACTCACGTGATAGGGGGCAGGCCTATTGCCGTTTTGTACGAATACACTGTCACATGACTAAGTACAACTCAGCCATGTGGGTTTCCTCAAGATGTTTTCCCTCACCGTTAGCAACCATGATAAATTAACCACACATATGACTTTAGAAAAGACAAATTGGTGTAGGCCCGTCCCAGGATTGGAACTCACGCCCTTCTGTTTTACGGGCGGGTGTTCTACCCACTGGACTATCATGTTAAGTTTCTAAATATACTTTATATTAAATACTATTTTAGGTTCTCCCATTGAATGAAATACGAAGAATAAAATGGTTGGAAATTGTTCGCTAACAAATAAAGGAAGACGATTGGCAATCAAATAATTCAAGTAGAATTTGTTCTCTCTAGTTGTATATGCTCTAAGACCCATCTCTTAACAAAATGTTTTATAATCGCTCCAACAAAAACTCGGTCGTCGTCGGGCACGCTTAAATTATCGTTAACGTTACACATTAACGTATCTAAATTTAACATTATCGTTAAAAAAGTTTTATGTTATTAAATTAATAACTTAACAACAATTAATTTAACAACAATCAATTCAGTGGCTTAAAATAATTGATTCCATAGCCGGTAATATGTCCGGAAACTAACTACAACTCAAACTCAGCTCGACTCGACGCGCGGAGTTCGAAATTCAAAAAAGAGTAGTGAGAAGGGAAGCGAAAACAAAACAAAACAAATTGCTTTGTTTGTTAACAATTTTGTTAATCATTCGTCATAGAGTAATTTCCTTATTTTTATCTAAATATTGATAAAAATAAATAATTTTAATTTGTGTTACTGATTAACTTACTTACTTGCATTAATTTATACACATTCTACCAACATGTTCACATAGTCTTAGATATTCTGAAGTTGTAAATCTACAGATTTCAAGATGGAAGAGGAGAACATTGAAGAAAACCAAGAAAGGCCGGTCGTTATGCACCGGCAGACCATTAACAATCCACCCCCGCCTTTCGGTCATACAGATGAGAGAGTTGATGTGGACAGGTCAACTTTAGAAACTATTTTAGATGTAACTGCACGGATTCGTGGACTCCAGAGCAAGGCAGGACAACCATCAATGAGTACATTAGCTATCGGACACGAAACTTATAAAGATAAACAAGTAAGTTCCTATGCAATTTATTTTTATCACATCGATATTGCTCCAATTATTTAGCTAAGTTCGCAATATATGAATATGATTTCCACCCTATATAGTTTCAGCAGACTTTTTACTCGTTCTATATTTATTAATATTTAACCATGTATTTCACCATTGAGTACATACACTATAGTACTATTGAATTATTGGAAGTAAAAATTGAAAAACTGAGTTGAAGCCCTTTAATTAAATTCCACTAATACTCATTCCTATTATAGTGAACTAAGTAGCTTACCAGAGATAGGGAACAAACAATTGCCCAAACACTAAAGGTGGGTCTACGAATGTGGTGGGTAGACGAACCAAGCAAGAGCGGAGCACGATTAGGTCACAATTTGTATAGTGTGGATCAATTTACAAGCCTCAAACGAGTGAGTGGCGAGCATTTCATTCTATTTTCGCTGCATTCTGTCTGTTGTCAGGATATTGACGAAAACAAAGGGATTTGCTTGATTGATTTGAAAGTGATTGTTGTAGGTTTGTTGTATGTCCACTCTGCTCCGCTTGTGCTTGGTTTGACTAGCGTAGACCCACCTTTAGAAGTTCAGTGTGGAAAAATAATAAAATAAAGAATTTTATTATTGCATATTCACCAACACTTCCCAATATCCCAGCTTAAAAACCCCTGGAACTGTATATCACCTGAAACAACTTAAATCACCTGCAGCTTAGAGCACCCATGGTTTGCTCTTGTCCAGGTTGTAATGGTGTGGAAAAGCATAGCAAAGAAATCTATATGAAGTTAATACTTAGATCTATATCAGTGAGTTCACATAAATTTGTGATATTTTTGCACTTGCACACCAGTTGACAAAATGTGGAATTTTAGGGTTAACCATAGGTCTAAAAAAACAGTCCAGCGGTTACTCAGAAAAATAACTGTGGAAGTAAAATTTAATAAATGATTGTATATTTTAAATTTTCATATTATTTCAGGCTAAAGCCAAAGAAATGCGCAACAATCGACTAGGCACTTTAAAAACCCAGCATAGATTTTTGTTGGAAAATGCAGCATTGGCATTGGCCAAGAAGGCGGATTATGTATTGGTAAAATATATTTAAGTTTATTAATTACTTTGCAATATGTTTGACAGATTTTTGTTGTTTTTACTTATGCATCTAAGTGATAACTAAAATGCACATCTATGATTCATTGTAAGCTAAAATTATTTAAAAATGTGTTTGTTGTAAAACAATATTTTTGTATATAGAAGATAGAGGCTAAGCAGTGCCCTGAACACTGAGTATTCTTTACTTTATATCAGTTCAATATGATTTTTATATAGCTACAAGTTTTATAAAAATATATATATTTAAATTTATAAACTTTTTTAGGAAGGAGTCATAGATTCAGATTCTCATATTGAATTACTTGATAGCTGTACTGCTGAAGGCGGCCGCAACTGTATTTTAGTTTGTGATGCTTTGCTACCACCCTTGAAAATGGGTAAGATTATTTGGTTTGAAAACCCCCTTTTCATTTATTGAGACCATATGATAACCTACTTATAATATTAAATAATAACATAACATAAACGTTCACGCCGAATATCCCCGAGGGGGTTGGCAGAGGTACTAATACTTCTGAACCTCACGTGACATTGTCACCTGGTGTTCAGAGTACCCACGTTTTGCATGGACAGTGTACTCACGTGATAGGGGGCAGGCCTATCGCCGTTTTGTACGAATACACTGTCACATGACTAAGTATAACTCAGCCATGTGGGTTTCCTCACGATGTTTTCCCTCACCGTTAACAACCATGATAAATTAACCACACGTATGTCTTTAGAAAAGACAAATTGGTGTAGGCCCGACCCGGGATTTGAACACTAGTCGCTTGCACGTCAACCGGTGCTCTACCCACTGAGCTATCACGTCGTCATGTCAAATAATCTAAAAGCCAGAAATATGACGCCAGCAATTCTTTTACGTCAGCTGCTTTCAAACTACTCACTGACTAAAAATAATTAATTGAAATCGATTACATTTCAAATATGCCTCGTAGTTATGGCTAAGAATAGTAGAACTTATCAATTTTCGCGGATGCTGTACAGATAACTAGCAGATCTTTTAGCCTAATTAAGCCATTAGGGTTGGTTAAGGTAATAAATTCATCAAGAAAAATCGTTCATAAGCCGCCAGCATAACTACTATGAACAGACGGTAATAAGGGACCATATTGGGTCCTATAAGTTTTCCAAAGATGCAGAGATTTGTTTTCGCCCCTTCGACATTAAGACTTAAAAAGTTATGTAAAAAATTGCCAACCGGTAATATGTTTTTATATGCCAAACAGAGTCTGGGCGATTTGTGCCTAATCAAAAGGGTAAAATGGAGAGAGTATATTTATCGGATGCATCTACCATTGCCACTGAAGGAATATGCGTCGCGATGTACAGGATAAAGAATAAATTGATAGATATGAGAAATGTTGCAGATGTAAGTTTCACTTACACTAGATTATCAGTATATTCTTTTGCACGCTATACTCCTAGTCTCATTTTACTGGAATCATTATCATTATTCAGTATTTAACATATATCACTTGACGTAGTCTAGCAACTGAAATGGTGTATTTAATGGTGGTAATTTATAAAAGTTTTTTGTACGAAAATTATTTCGATCCTCACCGATGTCGAAATTTTTCTTTCCTTTATTTATCCTTTATTTATTATTTTCACTTCGTTAAGACTTTATCAAGTATACTATTGTCCATTAAAATACCAAGCCTAATAGACCTTATTTTGTAAAACAACCAATTCTTAAAATCAACTTAATAGTTGATGTCGGAAGAAGTAGGTTATCCTGGCTGATTCTTTATACTTTATAATCTCCAAAAGGGAAGGCAAGAGTCAAATAATAAATGATTTCTTAACTACAACAGTAGCACGGGGATAAGATATTACCTCTTACCATTCATTAAACGGAACAAGTTCCCGGCGATGTGTATACTAAATTATAATGTCTAATTACAGGAATACTTTTTTACCATTTTTAACATTAATCAAGAAACTGAAAACGTCGTCTCCGGCATATACTACGCTATGATTAATATTTACGTGCCAGCTCTGCAAGCCTGCAAAAATTGGGGTGATATTAGTCCCCCAAACCCGCGGAGTGTAGATATTATCAAAGAATATATATCGAAAATTATGATTTTCGTTGGCTATTTAGAAAGTAAGTTATTTGTATTATGTATTTTTTCATGGAAATACAAGTTAACTATTTTTATAATTACTCAAAAATTCAATGCCATCGAAAACTTACCGCAGCTCAATATTCAATCGCTTGCGCAATATTTTGTAGACACTACTGTTTACCGTTTATTTTAAAATGATGGCATTATTGATCATTACATTTTGTTCCATTTCTTAATCAGAAACCAAGATAGACTTAGATCATTGTGTGCGATTCAAAATAAACTACAAACTCTACGAGGATGAGCTGGCTGATGAGGAGAAACTCAAACAAGCAATGATGAAAACACAAGTGCTGGAAGAAATATGCTCATTCGTTAAATCCTGGATTCGGCAAATCACTATGGTATAGTATCTTTTTTTAATAAAAACATTCTTAACATATATAACGTAATGAAAATTTGTATCTAATGGGGAGAACTGCATGATTCTTAACAAGCCTAAACTGTGTTAAAATAAGTCCCGTTTCCATTGATCACGTCTCAACTTGAGACTTAACCGATTTGACGAATTTGTTTTTCATTGAGTTATCTATAATAACAGAAAATTTTGAATAATTACTGTAAAAATTCAGCTGGTTTCTCCTCAAAGTAAAATTATAGAAACCCCATATTTTCAGGTACTAGTCCAAAGTCAACAGTTAAGACGAGAACCCTCCAACATAGGTCCTCTGGCCGAGTTAGACCATTGGCGTCGACAGCTGGTTACGTTCACTTCGATCATAGAACATTTGAAGAGTGAGGAGTGCATGATGTATATACTTGTGTTGGTCAAGGTCAAGTCCAAACTTATTAAGGTAAGTTTGAATAATGATTAGCCTTTAAAGTCAGTTTCAGGTTCAATTAATAACTAGTAGTGTGTGGTGGATAAGAAAGATTTTCGGGAGGAATTCATATGAAAAGAAACGCTCTGCCCCGTTAATAAGTATATTTACTATACATCAACTAATTAACTATATATCACTGCACTACAATTGAGGGCAGATATTATTATAAACCAAATTATGCGATCTTAAAATGAAATAAAAAATATGTTTGTTTATTAACCTGCTTGCAGAACTAGGAGTATTCGGTAATCTTAAGTTTAGTCTATTTATTGTTTTTCAGAAATGGCGAATACTCGATGGCAGAGTGACAGATTATTACAATGAAGCTTCTGATAACGTAAAGTATCTGTATGCTTTGGAAAAATACTGTGAACCTTTATATCGGTAAGAAAATCTTTTCTCAATTTATTTGAAAAGAGAAGAAACCGAGCGATTTTATGTTTCTTCAAATAACGACGATATTTTGTAATAAATAATATGGTACTAGCAATGTATTATTGCAATAAGGTTGTATAATTAAACAAACAAAAAGATTAAAAGAAAGATTAATAATTATAAATTCTGTTTTATATAGATTTCATACTAAATGATTGAGTGTCACCTCCCAGACAAATTGTTTTTGGGTGAAGTTGGATTATTTTGAAATGATAATTAAATCATATCACGTAATGTTGGTAATTTTTTTTTTATCCAAATAGATGCGATCCCGATGTAATGCCTCAGTACATTCCTGGCCTTCTATATACAATTCGGATGGTTTTTGCTACATCTCGGTACTACAACACCACGAAACAAATATCTACTCTACTCGTCAAAGTTACCAATCAAGTACTTAACATGTGCATGGGATATTTAACTAATAACGGCAAGAAGACTATATGGAACCAAGATAAATTAAATTTTATTAAAAAAGCCAAAGTAAGTGGGTTAAATTCACATTCCCGTTCGTTAATTTGTTAAAGTAATTAAGCCGTTTTCGTAAAAAAAAGCAGAGTAAGTATAAAAAATATGAATATATGTGCAGTATTAGAAAGTATTAATGCCATTAGAAGAAACTTATTAAAAACTAGTGGATCGTCCCAGCTTCGCACGGGTAGCGTTGTTTTTTTAAATATCTGAGATTTCTTTCTTCAGTCACTGCTCAAGCATTGTGAAATTCAGCGCAATGTTTTCAATTTATTAAATTTATAGCAATCCCTAAACAGTGTAGTTTGGTGATTTTAAATGGGCTTTGATGAACGGTTCAGTATTTCCGTTTAATAGCAAATTCTTAAATAAAACGCTATGAAGTATTTATAACAATCTAAAAAATAAATCATTTCATTACGTGATGTAGGATGCAACTACTGGCGCCATCTAGTATGTTATATGTAAATTAGTAAAGATTTGGTTTTGGTCACGGGCGCGGTGGCTTATTTTATGTATAATTTCGGTGTTTGTATACCGATTTCTATGTTTTTTTTTATTGAATAGGTAATAATGTTACCTTTTTTAAATTAGGGATGAGTGAGAGGTTTACAAACGTAAGAGTAAACAAATATAATAAAAATGTTCCGAACTGCTAAGCTATCAGGAATTACACGTGTTATTGTGAGTCAACCGTAAAAGATAGACATAAACTGTTGAGGATTTTTTTTAGATAATTTTATGAAGAATATTTCCGTCACACATGATTTCTATGTAAGTTTAACCATTGAGGCTGCACACGCGACGGAAGCTTAAAAAATGGAGTTACTTCTCCCGTTTTCCCAAAATTTCCCAAAATTCCCCTTTACTACTCTGCTGGAAAGTACACAAAAACCTGCGCAGGTGTATGAAGAATAATTGTACCAAGTTTCGTTAAAATCCGTCGAGTAGTTTTTGTTTCCTTAAGGAACATACAAACCGACAGACAGACAGACAGACAAAAATTTTACTGATAGCATTTTTGGCATCAGTATCGATCCCTAATCACCACCTGATGGTTATTTTGAAAATATATTTCATGTACAGACTTGACCTCTCTACAGATTTATTATAAGTATAGATAACAAATTGTTGCTCAAAAATGTGGAAAGAAATCCACCGTACGGTTTGTAAAAGATTTTATTTATTTAAACACATTCAATGGTTTCGTAATTTACAACCGTGATAGCTTAGTGAGAGAACCTCTACTACTTATGCAAGAGGGGCGAAGTAAAATTACGAGATGGGGCTACAGCTACACCAATGCGTATTTCTGTATTATGACTGGTTAATTTATTAAGGCGGTTAACGGTCTTCAAATCGTGAGGAGTCCACATAGCTGAGTTGAACTTAGTCAGCTATATGACAGTGTATTAATTCGAAACGGCTATAGGCCTGCCCCGATCACGTCAATGCACTGTAAAGCAAAACGTTCGTACTCCGAACAACAGGTAACAAAAATAATTTGAATGTTTTTGACACGAAAAACTCATGTGGGATTATTACTCATAAATAACGTAACATAACATAAACGTTCACGCCGTTTATCCCCGAAGGGGTTGGCAGAGGTACCAATACTTCTGAACATCACGTGACAGCGCCACCTAGTGTCCAAAGTAGGTACGCACGTTTTGCTTAGACAGTGAACTCACGTGATAGGGGAAATTTTTCTTTCCTTTATTTATCTTTTATTTATTAGGTAACAAAAATGTCACGTGATGTTCAGAAGTATACCTACCTCTCCCTTTTCCACCCCTTCGTAGATTTAAGGCATGAATGTTGGACTTGAGAAATCGTATAAATGTTTTATATATTTCAGTTATGTATCAGCTTGTACCAATTCTATCGAGAGTGCTACAACGAAACTCAGAAGGAGATGCAAAACGCAGCCGACGAGAGACCGTTTGATTGCTCTACTATGTACATCTTTGGCAAGTTTGAAACGTTTAAACGGAGACTGGAAAAGGTTCGTACTTTTGATGTATAGTTGTATGCATATCCTTTTATATTTATCATAAGACAAAAAAATATCAAGAGAGAGAAGACGAAAGAAAAAAACTTTTTCCTGTTGTAGAGTAATATATAGGAAAAAGGTAAGTGTGATGTGTTTATGAAAAAAAACACAAATATCACGAAAAATTGCTGTGATTGTGAAGCGTACCTAATGAGCATAAGATTGGGGGTAGAGTGTTCATTTACTGTGTACCACAATATAATTAGTAATTACTGATTAAATACTTACTGGTTATTTTCATCAACAAGTGACAAAGTTTTGCATGGTAATTAATACTCCTACCTTTATTATTCCTTCCAGACTAAATGAAATGAATGTGCGACGGAAGTATGTGGATTGAGTAAAAGAACAAATAGACCACCAACAAGTTGGTGGGATAAAGATGTGAATGAGGCAGTTGGAGATAAGAAGAAAGCTTGGTTAGATTTACTAGCGATTAAAGCTAGTAAACGAATGGATGCGAGAGTAACAGATGATATAGTGAAGAATAGTGAAGATGAATATAAGAGAGTTAAGAATGAGGTTAAGAAGAAAATAGAAAAGAAAAAGCGTGATCTGATAGAATGGTGTGAGAAGAAACTCTCAGATAATTTCCGGAATAACCAAAAGTTGTTCTGGAAATATATCCGGAAAGAAAAGGGAGTTTCCCAAAACACGAGAGTGAATGTTGTGAGAGATGAACAGGGTGAATTGGCGACGGATGAAAGTAGCATAAGACGAGTATGGAAGAACTATTTTGAGGGACTCTTTGAAAAAGAGGATTCATCCATTTCTTCGCCAATCAGCAGTAATGTTGATTGGAACGACGCTATGGGTGACTTTAGTGACAGTGAGATCAGTATGGAAGAAATAATGAAAGCAATGAAAAGTATGAAACTAGGGAAAGCGGCAGGGTATGACAGGATAAATACTGAAATGCTGAGGGCTGGTAAAGGGGTGGTGGCTTCCTGGTTGTACTTCCTTTTCCAAAAATGCTGGTCGAGTGGCAAAGTGCCACAAGACTGGTGCAAAGCGGTAATTGTGCCTTTATATAAAGGAAAGGTGTCACACCAGGAGGCTAGAAACTACCGTGGAATTAGCCTACTCAGCATTGTCGGTAAATTGTATGCAAAGGTTTTGATTGAAAGAGTGATGAATGAAACGGATGATAAAATTTGGGATGTGCAAGCAGGATTTAGAAAGGGAATGGGATGTATGGACCAAATCTTCTCTTTAAGGAGCATCACCGAAAAGTTCTTAGCTAAGAAAAGAAAGGTGTATTGCTTCTTCATTGATTTAGAGAAGGCGTATGATAGGGTGGTAAGAAAGTGTTTATGGGAGGTGTTATCCAAGTTCGGTTTGGGAAGTCGACTTATACGTGCACTGGTATCACTCTATGAGGATTCCAGTGCATGTGTGAGAGTAAACGGGGAAAATACTGACTGGTTCGGGATCTCCCGGGGTGTCCGACAGGGTTGTGTAGCTTCCCCGTGGCTCTTCAATTTGTTCATGGATGACTGTTTAACGGAGTTGCGTGAATGTGATTATGGATTGAGAATGGGTGGATTCATCATTAAATGCCTCTTATATGCCGACGATCAAGTGCTACTTTCATCATCGGTGGAAGAGCTGCAAGAGATGATGAATATTGCATGTGCGTCTTTTGAAAAAAAGGGAATGAGGGTGAATGTGGATAAAACAAAAACTATGGTTTTTGAGAGAGAGGTGAATATGACCGAATGCGTGATTGAGATTAATGGTAAGAAAGTGGAACAAGTGAAAGAGTTTGTATATTTGGGAAGTTTGTTTACTAGGGATGGAAAGTGTGATGAAGATATCGAGAGAAGAGTGAAAAAGGGTAATGCGGTAAATGGAGCACTGGATAGTCTAATGTCTAGTCAGTCGGTGTCTGAAAAGGCCCGAATGGCTGTGCATGATGCTGTCCTCGTTCCTACGCTTATGTATGGCAGTGAATGTTGGGTGTGGCAGAAGAAGCATGAAAGTAGAGTGAATGGAGTAGAAATGAGATCCCTCAGAAAAGTGTGTAATGTAAGGTTATGTGATCGTGTGAGGAATGATGTGATTCGTGAAAGGTGTGGTGTAAAAGATGATATTGTAAGAAAGATAGAAAAAGGAATGTTGAGATGGTTTGGGCACATAGAGAGGATGGATGACAGTAAATTGGTGAAAGAGATATATAGAGCCAATGTGGAAGGTAATGTTAGTAGACGACGACCTCGGAGGACACATTTGGATCAAATAGAAAATGTGCTCAAAAAGGCAGGTGTCCGCAGTATGAAGAATAAAAGAGCATGTATGAAAAGATTGATGGATGTAAACGAAGCCAGAGAGGTTTGCCAGGATCGTACAAAGTGGCGATCGATAGTCTCTGCCTACCCCAATGGGAACTAACGGCGTGAGAATATGTATGTATGTATGTATGTATGTATTTATTGTAACTAGTGATGTGCCGCTACCATTTTACCGTTACCAGTATTTTACCATTTGGAAATATTCCCAGTAAGATTCTATATTACCAGTAAATTTCCCAAAAGTCGGTAATATTGTATTAAATGATTCTTTATGAAAAATTTGTTCAAAAAGCGCACGCGCTGGTATTCCTAGTTCGCTATGCTATAGCTATCTCACTCAGTTTGATTCCCCCCGCGCCCGCTGCCCACGCGATGACGTGTCCTATAGCACTAGCGCAGTTGAGCATCGTTAACAGATCAATAAACACATTTGTGTAAAAATGAAGCCAAAAAGCAAAGTGTTCGATTACTTTATAGAAAAAAATTACAGTACAAAGACCTCATATATGTGTTCGTTTTGTAAGGTCATCTACAATTTTAAAAATGCAACTAAATTTACTGTACACTTAAAAAAATGTACTATGTGTCCAAGTGATGTGAAAAATTTATTTTGCAATGTGAAACCCACCATACAGTCACCACAAGCAAAGCCAGGAACATCATCAGAAAATATTCCATGTGAAAATCAAAATGAACAATTGAATATGGTAAGTTTTAACATTACTTTTAATTTTAACTAGCCTTAAAGTACCTACACTTTAAGCTGGGTATTTTTCCTACAATCTTCAAATTTTCTGATGAGTTAATCATAATAATTAAGTCAATAAGCTATATATAATGCCGTAATAATAATATAGTATATAGGAACTAAGCACACTAATAGAGCTAGCCCTACACTATAGATAAAGCGTGTGTTTAATGCATTCGGGGCCTCAAGTGAAGCGCGGGAGCATTTCCCCCCGCTGCCCGCACGCCACACCTCGCAGGCCTTCAGGGTAGTATTTAACATCTGTCATATAAGTTTAGTCGATTATCGATCTTGTAGAACACTAATTGTGTTTTAGTGATGCCGATCCAACGTCATCAAGTTTAGTTTAAAAAAAAAATGTCTTTATTCTTCAAAAAGCAATGATAAACACCCAATACCCAGGTCAATCTGAAAAAGATTATTTTTCATCTTGATCTGGCCGGGGATCGAACCCATTCTCTCTGTGTCGCAGTCGGGTGTGTTGACCACTGCGCCACGGAACTAGTATTATTGTACTGTTGAATAGAAATCATATTCTGATTCTGAGTTGGAGCTTCTAATCCACTTAATGCAATTAATGTTTGTTGTTTTAGATGGATATTCATCGACTCATTGCAAGAGCCATCTTCGTAACTGGTACCCCACTTTCTATTTTTGAGCACCCACTTTGGAAACAGACTTTACATAAATTAAATCCAATGTATAATCCACCATCAAGAAAAGTTTTAGCAACGACCTTGCTGGATGCTGAATATACAGACATGCAGAAAAATGTCACACAGAAACTAAAGCAAGCGAATGTTTTACATCTAGCAATTGATGGGTGGTCTAACTTAAGGAACGAACCAATTTTGAATATTATTTTATATGGACCAAAACCATATTTTTATAAATTTATTGCTACCAAAAATAGCCGACATACAGCTGAATACTTATCAGAAGAGATTTTTAAAGTCATGGAAGAACTTGATGCATCAAAGTTTTTGGCAATAATATCAGATAATGCAGCGAATATGGTAAAATGTGGCAGATTGATAAAGGCAAAATATAACCAAACTATTTGGATTGGATGTCTAGCACATACGCTTCATTTGTTAATTGGAGATATTTTGAAAATAAGTAAATTACGCGATCAATTTTCGTATATTGTGGACGTAATCAAATCTATAAGTAAATCGCATATTATTAATGCAGAATTTCGCAAAATTGCTGAAGTGAAGTCAATAAATGTTTCTCTCCAGTTACCCGTCAAGACAAGGTGGGGAAGCTATTTACAATGCCTTGAGGATTTCCTAAAATCAAAGGTTATACTGCAAAACTTGGTAATCAATACTGAAAACTTGCCTCTTACTAAATACAAAGCAAAACTATTGGATGAAACTGAATGGCACAAAATTGAAGACCTGAAAATATTACTGAAACCCATAGTTGACTGGATAATTAAACTAGAAGGTGATTACTGCTCTATTCATCTGGTACATAAGGCGATAAAAGAAGTAGAAGATTTGCTAAATAATTCGAATTCAACAGCTTTTTTGGGGGATGATCAAGCGAGCATAATAACTAAGTGTAACGAAAGGAAAGCGAATGCCTTAAAACCAATTCATTATGCAGCATCAATATTAGATCCCAATAATCAAGGAGTTCATCTAACAGACGAAGAAAACATTGACGGAATGGAAGTGATCATGAATATAGATGAAACGAATTCAGGGTCGCTTTTGGAGGATTTATCTAACTATAAATGTCGCCGTGGTGTTTGGGAAAAGGACTTTGTATGGAAAATGGCTGAAACTACTGAACCGCTTTCATGGTGGGAAACGCTTTTCCCTAAATCTCTTTTGGGACAAATAGCAATGAAAATATTATCAGTCCCAGCTACTTCTGCTTCTGTAGAGAGATCTTTTTCAACTTTTTCGAACATACATTCAAAAAAAAGAAACAAATTGACAACAAACAGAGCGGGAAAGATTTGCTTCATAGCACACAACTGGAAATTAATTCATGGTCATGATGATGGACAAATCCCAGTGAAGAAAACTGATTCATATAGGTCAGAAACCAACACAAGCAATGTAGTTAACTTATCTTCTTCAGAATCTGATTCAGATGTGGATTTATTCGATACTTTATTGGAGACCTCTTTAATAGACGCCACCCATTCTACAGACGGAGATTTTCCAAGTTCCAGTACTCAAAAGAGGCACAATCGAATAATTATTTCAGATTCTGAAAACTCTGATTAAAAGACTGATTTTATTTTTATAATTTTTATGATTGTTTGTGTTTATTTAAGATTTTATTGTTGTTAAGATTAGCTGTGACTTTGATTATCTAAAAAGTTAATGTTGTAAATCATTTGAGAAAAGTGATTGGCTGTGACTGTGATTATCTAAAAAGTTAATATTGTAAATCATTGGAGAAAAGTGATTAGCTGGCTGTGATTATCTAAAGAATTAATATTGTAAATCATTGGAGAAAAATATGGAAAGCTTGTTGAGTTTATATTTATTATTATATTAGTTAGATTCTAAAACTGTGTCCTACGTACTATGATTATGATTTCTTGTGTCTGTAATTACTTTTGTTATCTCCAAAATTAAGATTAGGAATACTGGAGTCATTGTTATAGGTATAAATAATGCTGTTAGCCAAATTTAATAAATGTTGATTTTGTAATTAAATGTTTTATTTTTAAAGCTTAACGGTACATTTCCAGACAAAATTTGTCAAGAACATTATTAAGTATCTTGACAGGAAAAATGATAAAATACCTAGAAAGTTACTATATGGGAAGTTACTCGGTAATTTTCTCGAATCTTACTCGGTAAATTACTAGAAATATTGGGAAAATAATATTTAAAGTAAGAAAATATGTTTTGTTAGGATAAAAAGTCGTAAAAATCCTTTTCAAGTGCTTATAATCACAAATAAAATTGAAGACAAAAATTTTTTTTTCGTATGTTTCCCTATATTACTATTTTTTGGGAATGTTACAGTAACGTTACTGGGAAAATACTCGCCTAGAGTAAATTACTGGTAACGGCACATCGCTAATTGTAACTTTATTCCAGATAATTGATTTGTTTGTAACATACGTGACGTATTACGTTTTAAATAAAACTACTATCGAAGGCGTCGAAGAATTCGCTACAAATTTCAACAAACAATTCAAGGCTATTTCAACGAAAACCTACGATGCGCTGGATCATCGGTACGATATAGATTTTTATGTTGTACGATAATGAAACTTTGCAGAACTTTTCTTAGATACTGGATTTACAGTTTTATTATTACTTATATAATAAAATAATAAGAAATATATTCATTTAAATTAATGGAAAGGTGAGGACTGTGCTTCATTTGTATCTCTAAATCCTATTTCTAATATTTCAGGCGTCCAGAATTTGATAAAGATTTTAAAACATATAAAGATAATGTCGCTACACTGGAAGTGATGCTAGAAAATTTCATGATTGCAGTAAGTACACTAATGTGGCACACTCACATTTTTTATCTCGATGCCTTTTCCCTATAAGTTAGGCATACAGCTAATATTGTCATAGAATAAAAAAATAGTATTATGTGTTCTTATTAGACAATATAGTTTAAAATGTCTGTTGGCATCATGATCCATAAAAAACGAAATATTTCCATAAGGATGCTTTTTTGTACACCTGTCTTGTTGATGTGGTTCTTAGCTACAAATTATCATTAGTTAGTTTTTCATTTTATTTCCAGTCAGTGAATAAGTGTCCGACTACGGAAATAGCGTTATTGATTCTCAAGAGATTTGAGAAATTGAACTTGGAATGTCTGTACCTCGAAGACCAGTACTACGATTTGATTAGTAAATATACGTCGGAGATTGAAGATATTCGGGATAGGTTGGTTATGCAGTTTTGTTCTAAATTTATATCATTGGAGGAATTATTTGATTCTTAGAAGTGTTGAAGTCGTACCTACATACATATACTAGCGGTTATAAATCCCTAATTTTTCTCCCTACTCGCCCTTACAGTCGACACCCACGAGGAAGAATGGGTAATTGTTATTCTAAGCTAACATTAAACCTCTAACGCTGACAAAGCTCCCTGAAATAGGCTTTAACAAGCTTAAGCTTTTAACACGCGGTCTTCACATCAACAAGTGACTCTGCTATCCTTTCGAAGATATACAGTGTTAAGCGGTCTTTATGCGTTTGTAAAATTAAATGAGATCTAACAAATCATTTTTCGGTTCGAGCCTCTTATTAAAAATGTAATAAAATTATATTACCATTCATATTTAAAACACATAACGCAACACTTTTCGATAACTTCCGTAGATATAACGACGAACGAGTGAATCCAGACATCCCATGGAATATGCCTCCTGTCGGTGGCAGAATACTGTGGATTCGATTTTATCACGAGCACATTAAATCACCCATGGAGGTCTTCAAGCAGCATCACGAAGTTATCACACATACGGTTTGTAATTGCTAATAACTGTCTGGATATTTTTACACTGCAATGGTATGGTATTATTTAAAAAAAACTGTTTAATATTTTAGACAGTTAAGGCAAAATATTAGCCATATTATAATTAGAAATTGTTATTTTCCCCACGCAACTTCCAAAAGTGGCTGAGGAGTTTCCAATTCCTTGGCTCTGGCTACCCCTTCTAGGGATTTATAGCCGTGAGTATATGTATGTATGTATGTATGTAAATTGTTATTTATCTACGTTGGTTAAATGGCAAGAATTCATACCGTTAATATTTTGTTACAGAATACTCAAAAATGTATAAAACTTTTCAATATAATGACTATTGTTTTTACTGAGTTTGAATTGATTTACCATGATGCTTGGGCAGAAAATGTTGGTCAGGTAAGACCGTTCTCTACTATGGCAATAAGTCAGATAAACCTATGGTTGATATACCGATACTTGACGGTTATGGCGCATAAGAATCCGAAATGATTTTTTGGTGTTTTCTATAAGGTTCATGGAGAGTATAAAGCTATTATGTGTTTTTTAATTATTTTTACTATTTGCAGCGTTGCTGCTCGTGATAAGCTCTGTTTCACTGAAAGTCGCGTCACTGAAAGTGAAGGTTGATAACTGTAGGAAAATAGATATTTACGTGTAAAACAGTCTCGGAATTCTCGCTGTCCACTTTTGTGCTTTGAATTTGTATGGAGTGTGGTATCTTTGGTATATTATGATCGAAGGATATATATGCCTCTCGCTGCATCATTAATCTTAGCTTTTCTGAATTGTACATACATACATACATACATATACTCACGCCATTAGTTCCCATTGGGGTAGGCAGAGACTATTGATCGCCGGGAACAGACCCGTGCTTCACCTCGTTGTTTCACCCAGGTGAAGCACGGGGCATAACCTAGTCCCGTGTTTCACCTGGGTGCAGCACGGGGTATGCACTGGTCCCCATGCTCCAACCGACATTGACATTAAAGAAAATACAGAAAGTACAACCGTGTGCTGAAGTTGTTTATTATGTAAACATGTGTTTCAAAAATATTGTCAACACATATATTTTTCTTCTAATTCATATTATATGTACCTAGGTAGATACGAACTATATAATTACATATCAAAAACGAAAAAAAAAACAAAATACTTTTTGTTACGACTAATACCTCGTTATAGTAACAAATAGGAGTGAAAGAAATTTAATTAAATAAACCAGGCCAGCATAATGCTGAGTAACGTACCTCTACCTAATATTATATTCAACGTAATTTATCCAAGAAATAGCCTACTGTGATTTGGTTGTTTAATAATTCCATCTGCGCATTTACAATTAATTATTTAAATTCATAAGTCAAATTGACAAATTAAAATGACAGAAATCTATCGTAATACATAATGTAAATAAAAATAGGTTCTATTCACTTGAACTTATTAATTATTACTTATTATAACTAGGTTTTCCAGATTACGAGCATCATAGATTGATCATGACTAGACCCCGTTATCTTTGTAGCATTTTGGTGGCACCTGATTTTAGTGATGGGGTAAGTTATAAATGTAATTAATTAATTAATTAATGTAATTAATTAATGCTTTCATTGGATCATTTAAAAGCTGATATACATTTTGTACATAACCATTTTGGTATACTAGCTACTTCTATCAAAAAATTAGAGGGCCGAAAATTAAAATTAAATGAGTCTTTGCACATCATATTTGATGTACAAAGAAAGCTTTCCATACTTATCCTGCACCCCAAAGGTAAAATAGTATATCAAAAATTAAAAAGTGTTTTATCTAAAAATCCGGGATATATGACGATACAAAATATAGATAATTTGTTAAAAAATAAAGAAACAGAAGTTAAAGAATCAGTAAACAAAAAAACTTTACAAAACTTCAAAATGATGAATTTTTTGCCACTAACATCGGTAGAAGTTGAACTATCTTTTTCTTGCATAAAATAGATATTTTCTAATAGGAGACAAAGCCTTACTCCCGTAAATATGGAACGAATCCAAGTTATTTACTACGAGTGTCACATACTAAACAAATGTCAATGTGAATAAAATATATGAATGTAAATATATAAAATATTAATGTACCTACTTATCTATTTTATTATAATAATAAATAATAATAAAGACAACAGAGATTAATTTATTATCAATTACCCCATCACTAAAATCAGTTGCCACCAAAATGCTACAAAGATAACGGGGTCTAATCATGACTGTACAAAAATAATATTGGTTGGAGCACGGGGACTAGTGAATACCCCGTGTTGCACCTGGGTGAAACACGGGACTCGGTTATGCCCCGTGCTTCACCTGGGTGAAATAACGAGGTGAAGCACGGGTCTGTCCCCTGATCGCCACTTCGCACGATCCTGACAAACCTCTCTAGCTTCGTTTACATCCATCAATCTTTTCATACATGCTCTTTTATTCTTCATACTTCGGACGCCAGCCTTTTTGAGCACACTCTCAATTTGGTCCAAGTGTGTTCTCCGTGGTCGTCCTCTACTAACATTACCATCCACACTAGCTCTATAGATCCCTTTTACCAATTTGAATTATGTTCCTAATTTATATACCGCGGGTAACAAATGAGCGCTGTGATTGTACAATCGATATTATTTCTTGTAACTTTTATTGAATATTTCTTATTGAATATCTATAGATACTAGCCTGGTTTATCTTTATGGTTAACAGCATTATTATGATTTAAATTTTGTTTGCTGTGTTATAAAATATCTACAAAATGCATGCTTTCTTTTAGGTACGATTGGGATTGATTACACCTATATTAATACGCCATCCAGAAACCAATATGTATATGGTGAATTTCAGTGTCTATATACCAGAATGTATAAGGGAAGTTGAATATATGTGGCAGTTTGGTCTATGTAAGTATTGCCTAATTATAAGTAAGCTTTTTATTCCCATTGGTGTAGGCATATACTAGCGATTAAAATTTTGTACAAACCTTTTTTGCTTGTCTGGCATTCATTATTTTGATACATAAATTATATTCGGAAAGCATTTTGAATCTTTTGATCGCTGACATACTCGTATATTTTCTGTTTATTGTAAGGACACCGCTCATTATTGTACCATCAAATGTATTTCCTTGCAAAACATAATACATACATACATATTCTCACGCCGTTAGTTCCCATTGGGGTAGGCAGAGACTATCGATCGCCACTTTGTACGATCCTGGCAAACCTCTCTAGCTTCATTCACATCCATCAATCTTTTCATACATGCTCTTTTATTCTTCATACTGCGGACACCTGCCTTTTTGAGCACATTTTCTATTTGATCCAAATGTGTCCTCCGAGGTCGTCCTCTACTAACATTACCTTCCACATTGGCACTATATATCTCTTTCACCAATTTACTGTCATCCATCCTCTCTATGTGCCCAAACCATCTCAACATTCCTTTTTCTATCTTTCTTACTATATCATCTTTTACACCACACCTTTCACGAATCACATCATTCCTCACACGATCACATAACCTTACATTACACACTTTTCTGAGGGATCTCATTTCTACTGCATTCACTCTACTTTCATGCTTCTTCTGCCACACCCAACATTCACTGCCATACATAAGCGTAGGAACGAGGACAGCATCATGCACAGCCATTCGGGCCTTTTCAGACACCGACTGACTAGACATTAGACTATCCAGTGCTCCATTTACCGCATTACCCTTTTTCACTCTTCTCTCGATATCTTCATCACACTTTCCATCCCTAGTAAACAAACTTCCCAAATATACAAACTCTTTCACTTGTTCCACTTTCTTACCATTAATCTCAATCACGCATTCAGTCATATTCTCCTCTCTCTCGAAAACCATGGTTTTGGTTTTATCCACATTTACTCTCATTCCTTTTCTTTCAAACGACGCACATGCAATATTCATCATCTCTTGCAACTCCTCAACCGACGATGCAAGTAACACTTGATCATCAGCATATAAGAGGCATTTGATGACGAATCCACCCATTCTCAGTCCATAATCACTTTCACGCAGCTCTATCAGACAGTCATCCATGAACAAGTTGAAGAGCCACGGAGAAGCTACACATCCCTGTCGGACACCTCTAGAGATACCGAACTAGTCTGTGTTTTCCCCGTTTATTCTTACACATGCACTAGAATCCTCATAGAGTGATACCAGTGCACGTATAAGTTGGCTCCCCAAGCCGAACTTGGATAACACCTCCCACAAATACTTCCTTACCACCCTATCATACGCCTTCTCTAAATCTATGAAGGAGCAATACACCTTTCGATTCTTGGCTAAGAACTTTTCAGTGATCCCATTCCCTTTCTAAATCCTGCTTACACATCCAAAATTTTGTCATCTGTTTCATTCATCACTCTTTCAATCAATACCTTTGCATACAATTTACCGACAACACTGAGTAGGCTAATTCCACGGTAGTTTTTAGCTTCCTGGTGTGACCCTTTTCCTTTATATAAGGACACAATTACTGCCCTGCACCAATCTCGTGGTACTTTACCACTCGACCAACACTTTTGAAAAAGGAAGTACAGCCAGGAAGCCACCAACCCTTTACCAGCCCTCAGCATTTCGATACTTATCCTATCATACCCTGCCGCTTTCCCTACTTTCATACTTTTAAATGCTTTCATTACTTCTTCCATACTAATCTCACTGTCACTACTGTCACCCAATGCCTCATTCCAGTCAACGTTGCTGCCAATTGGCGAAGAAATAGGTGAATCCTCTTTTTCAAAGAGTCCCTCAAAATAGTTCTTCCATACTCGTCTTATGCTACTTTCATCCGTCGCCAATTCACCCTGTTCATCTCTCACTACATTCACTCTCGTGTTTTGGGAAACTCCCTTTTCTTTCCGGATATATTTCCAGAACAACTTTTGGTTATTCCGGAAATTATCAGAGAGTTTCCTCTCACACCATTCTATCAAATCAAGCTTTTTCTTTTCTATTTTCTTCTTAACCTCATTCTTAACTCTCTTATATTCATCTTCACTATTCTTCACTACATCATCTGTTACTCTCGCATCCATTCGTTTACTAGCTTTAATCGCTAGTAAATCTAAACAAGCTTTCTTCTTATCTCCAACTGCCTCTTTCACATCTTTATCCCACCAACTTGTTGGTGGTCTATTTGTTCTTTTACTCAATCCACATACTTCCGTCGCACATTCAACCATTGACGATTCGAGCACATTCCATACTTCTTCTATTTCCAATTCATCCTTCATCTCCACGCAACTTAGCCTGTCGTCCAATTTATTCATATATTCTTCTCTAATATTTTCATCCTCTTCCAATTTCTCCACTTTTATTCTCGCAAATTCAGTTGTTGACACTTTGGCCCTGTGACGCCAACGCTTGCACAGTCCCCTCAATCGTGATATCACGAGGAAGTGATCTGTGCCAACGTTAATGCCCCTGTAGACTCTGGTGTCAACAACCTTTGCTCTTAGCCTTTCATCCACTATCACAAAATCTATCATACTTCTCTCGCTTCCCCTCTGTCTAGTATACATATGGATATCTTTGTGTTCCAACAACGTGTTCGTAACACAAAGATTCCTCCCCAAACATACATCAATCACTTTCTCCCCATTCTCGTTTACTCTTTTATCACCAAACTTTCCTAAAACTTTTTCACAACCGTTGCGTGACGCCCCAACCCAACCATTAAAATCTCCTAACATAACAATTCTCTCATTCTGATCACACCCATTCGCAACATCGTCTAACAAATTCCAAAACTCCTCCCTCTCGGATAGTGATTTGGACATGTCCGGAGCATACACACAAATTATGCGCATCCGGACCAGCCCCACTTTCACCTTTGTCCATAGGAGCCTTGGACTCACACATGCATAATCTTTCATGCACTTAGCCATCCTTTCAGATATTAGAAGTCCCACGCCTTGGCAAGCTCTGTCACTCTCGGCAACTCCCGACCAGATAGCTGTAAATGGGCCAAGTTGTGAAACCTCTTTTTCCTTGCGCTTCGTTTCATTTACACACAGAAAATCTAGGTTTCTTTCTTCCATAATCAAACATACTTCATCTAATTTTTCATGCATCCCTCCACACACATTCATCGTACCAAAGCGGGTCTCTTCAGCCCACTTTTCGCCCCGCGAGGAACCACGGCGTGATAGGTGGCGAGCCACATCGCCGCCATCGTGTTTTATTTTTGATTGGAAACACATTTGGACCCCACGAAAAGCAAGGGAAATGAACTGTCCGCCTAGCCAGAGCCCCGCTTGACTAGGTAAGGTTATTTAGTACCCGGAGTGCACCAAGCTCCGGGACGGCGGCACGCTAGAGACCAGGCTCACCCCTGGCCACGCATCCCTCGGCACGGCAGACCTTGGATTGGTGTAAGGGCGAAGATGGAAAAGCCCTGTTCCCTTAGTCGACTCCTACGAAACACCCACGGGACGAGATGGGGTAGTGCTATTCTATGCCGACACTACACAGCAAAACATAATAATTATAGATTATCCTCTAAGCTAAATGGTTTAACTATTATCGTCATGTTTTTGGAAATAAGATGGCATAATCCGGACTTGCTCTTGCTCTTTTATTCTTCTCACTTCAGATTCCTGTCTTAAGAACGTTTTTAATCTGATCTTGCACGGTTGGTAGTAATCTTAAATCCTATGGGGCGTATGATTTAATAGAAGTTTCAATTAACTACAATCTTTAAATTTTGGTTTATAATGGTTACTGAAATATACTGTTACAGCTGTACCAGACTCAGCTCAAATAGTAGCTTACTGCAAGGACAGAATATATAAAGATTTTGAAATGATGAAATATTTGGTTGAAAGAAATAATCAAATACGAAGGTAAGATTTATTAACCCTTATTTAGCAATGCTACTGTTGCCTTTGAATTACACCCTTAATTTTTTGGTTGAAAAAGAACTTTAATATTGCCTTACATACAATGGATTCAATTTAATTTGTTTATCTGTAATACTTTCCATTTGTTATCGCTATCATATATTTTTATTTAATAAATTTTACTTATTTATAATTTAAACCTCCTGACTCATTTATAATACTGCAAAATAATGCCGTTTGAAATGTACACAGGAGCATGCCAAAGTTGTTCTTACCATTGCTCCGAGCGCAACTAGTTAAAATAGATAAAGCATTTCAACCTGGCTTCTCTACCATCACGTGGTCGTCATTGGAAATACCCGCCTATTGTGAGAATATTACAGAGGTTTTGGACGAAGTTGAACTGTTTCTGAAAGAGGTGAGTGTATTTTGCTTAATGTAATATCGTGAAATGACTAATCAAGATTGCTTATGAAACGATATTCTTATACTCTGTAACTTTCTCCCTTATTGTGCACTATATTCAGTAGGATTGCAAAAAACTTGTTTTTAAAGCAATTATTAAATAAAACCAGTGTCTGACGAAGTTATCAAAGAAATGTAGATCGTTACGATAGAAGTGTCGCGACGAATGAAAAATGTTGAACATGTGCTTTGAACTGCGCATACGTTTATTTCTCGGATATCTTCTTTTTTTAGGTTTTGTTTTAAAATTGTCTTCAAAAACATAAATACAGATATTCATGTATATTTTCAATTATTGCAGAAAATTATCGACTAGCTTAAAGGACAATCATAAGATGGCTTGAAAAAAATTATGATTTAAATCTGTTTTTAGATAGTTGCAATGAAGGAAGCGCGTATCGATTCAGCTCTAAAATCGATATGTAACACACTTCTAGTCTACCTGCCTGAAGAAGCAGTTAAACCTACCTCGTTCTATGAGGATAATTTGTTCATACGGAATGAAATTGGTATGAAAACATGTCATGTTCATAAATAAATACTACATATACATATACATATACTTACGGCTATATTTCCCTAGAAGGGGTAGCCAGAGCTAAGGAATTATAAATTCCTCAGCCACTTTTGGAAGTTGAGTGGGGAAAAGATGGTAAAAATAAAGGTTTTTGGTGATGGGTCTCCAACCGCATCGCCCAAAAAACCACTTAAAAGCCCCATACCCTTAGTCGCCTCTTACAACACCCGTGGGTAGAAAGGGGTAGCGACATTCTAAGCCGGCACTACACGGCAAATACTATAATAATAATATAAATACTAATAGTTTTTTATTTGTCGTCATAATTTCGGTAATTCTTATTAAGATAGATGAATATGATTTATTTTTAACTAGCTTTTTGCCCGCGACTACGTGCGCGTCGACTACATTTTTTTCATCCAGTACATATAAAAAAAGTTGTATAAAAGATATAAAGGACATTGAGGCTTTTTAAGTGATTGTTCAACGATGCGATTGGAGACCCATCACTAAAATCCTTTATTTGACTACCTTTTCCCTATTCAACTTCCAAAAGTGGATGAAGAATTACTATCTCCGGAGCTATGGCTACCCTTTTTGGGATTTATGGCCGTTAGTGTATATATACTCATGAATGATTGATGGATACATACATATACTCACGGCTATAAATCCCTTAACGGGGAAGCCAGAGCTTTGGAATTAGAAATTCCACAGCTAATTTTGGAAGTTGATTGGGGGAAAGGTGGTAATAATAAATAAATGTTTTTGGTGATGGGTCTCCAACCACATCGCCCAAAAATCACTTCAGAAGCCCCTGTACCCTTAGTCGCCTCTTACGATCACCCACGGGTAGAAATGGGGTAGTGTTATTCTAAGCCGACACTACACTGCAGTTGATTGATTGATTAATGGATGAATTTCATAAATTCTATTTTTTAATGGTTATAACAGTCAATCGCACCAAGTTTCAAGTTTCTAAATACAGAAACGACAAAAATCTCTATACTAACTTTCATTTGCTATTTCAACCCCTTAGTGCCATAAAAAATATGATAAGAATCATGAAACAAACAATTTTGTACCAAGTTTCTATGTTCGAGTTATTATGTTCGTATTAGTATTATAGTAACTATTGATTTTCGGGTCTTTAATCGCGTGTTACAACATGGGCTTAGTTTAATAATAGTTGTTTTAATTGTAATGTTCAATCGCGAAAGTCTTAGAAAATACTAAGTACGGATAGTAGTTTGGTGCTCCGGAGCGGAGGCCCTGCCCCCTACACTAACCGAAGGTGATGGTGGGTGAGTTGCCAGCAGAGATTGATCGGGAATATGGGGATTGTCTGAGATGAATAATATCCTATTTCATGATGCAATAGTTCTAGCTATTATCCTAAGCTAACACAATAACTTTTTCTTTACTGAAAGCTTGTGGAACAGGTGAAGGAGTTTGTATATCTGGGAAGTTTGTTTACAAGGGATGGAAAATGTGATGAAGATATTGAAAGAAGAGTGAAAAAGGGTAATGCGGTAAATGGAGCAATGAATAGCCTAATGACCTGTCAATCGGTGTCTGAAAAGGCCCGAATGGCTGTACATGATGCTGTTCTTGTTCCTACGCTTATGTATGGAAGCGAATGTTGGGTGTGGCAGAAGAAGCATGAGAGCAGAGTGAATGCAGTAGAGATGAGGTCCCTCAGAAAAATTTGTAATGTTAGATTATGTGACCGAGTGAGAAATAGTGTTATTCGTGAAAAGTGTGGTGTGAAAGATGATATTGTAAGAAAGATAGAAAAAGGAATGTTGAGATGGTTTGGGCACATAGAGAGGATGGATGATAGAAAATTGGTAAAAGGGATCTACAGAGCTAGTGTGGATGGTACAGTTAGTAGAGGACGACCACGGAGAACACACTTGGACCAAATTGAGAGTGTGCTCAAAAAGGCTGGCGTCCGAAGTATGAAGAATAAAAGAGCATGCATGAAAAGATTGATGGATGTAAACGAAGCTAGAGAGGTTTGTCAGGATCGTACGAAGTGGCGATCAATAGTCTCTGCCTACCCCAATGGGAACTGATGGCGTGAGTATATGTATGTATGTATGTATGAAAGCTTGTGTCCTTTGAGTTTTGATCCCGGGTCTCTCGAATGTTCATAGAGGTTAGATTTACCGACGGCAAATTTTGAATACCCTGTATTTTCTTATAGTCTTACTATTGACAAAAAATTAAATTAACTTCCGCTCCCCTTGTATCATCCCGCATTTTCATACCCTACCGATATCGAGCGCCAAAATCCACAATTCAATGTAAAATGAAAAATAGTGAATAAAGATAAAAACAGAAAGTAGGGAAATGATGCGAAAAGTGCACCGAGTAATTGTATGAGCTACAGGTTAAAGCGCAATATATTCCACTTCTTACGTATCTTAAAAAACATCGATAGTCGATACCACGGTTTAAAAAATACCCAGAGCGCCATCTATTGCATACCTCAAGAACTAACGTAACGTAAATACTTATAATGTAAAAAAACAGTTTAGACGATAAAACAAATTGTGCGTCATCCCTCGGGAATTCCTCATTCTCAAGTATACATTATCGTATCATTTAGCTTCTAAATTTACATGTTTATATTGGTTTGCAATATAGTACCTTGTCTTAAATCATACACAGCGCCATCTCCAATCCATCCAGCAAGCAAACAATATTTTAGTTTTCCCTCGGGAATATCCTTTTCCGGGATTTAAAGTACCCTATTATTTAATCTGGACTTCTAACTATACGTCTGCAAAATTTCAAAGCAATCGGTTCTGTAGATACGGCGTGAAAGCGGCACAAATAAACAAACAAACAAACTCACTTTGATTGGTATTTTAACCAACGAATCTGAATAATTATTTGTTGACACATATACACCTCTGAATAGAATGAAATCTAAAATTGCTATAATGATTTTGCGTTTGAATTCTGTCTACAACATATTTTTAATATGTCCCTACAGTCACTATCATAAGTATAAGTTGGTCAGTTATCTTAAAACTCCTTTGGTTTTGTTCAAGCTCATTTACAAAACAGGCACGACACGTATTAACATATCATGTACTTATTTAGATGTATAAGTTGGTCTGATGGTTTCTCAAATAATTAGGTGATAAATTACCGAAATAGTTGGGTCAGTTAGTATAAGATAAATTAATTTCAGCTGCCGATCTACAACAAAAATCATCCACCGCCGAATGTGCTGTCATCGAACTCATTAACAAATTCGTGGACAGTGTTCCGGGAAACCATATAAGAGAACTAAAAGATAACTGGTAAAACAATTGTAATATTACTTATTTATTTGAAAAACTAATCTTGTCTGCTTGGAATAAGACAAACCATCATCAGAACCTTTTCTGTAGTTCAGACTTGTTTGACTACCCATCATTTAAACTTTGAAAAATTGCACTCCCCATTTTACCTCATTAGGGAAGAATTTTGTCTCTCTAATCTTCATAGTTTCAACAAATCAAATTCTTTTCATACGACTATTATGTACTGAGACTATTATTTTGATTAATCTCATAGGGTTTAGTGATTTTGGTACTGCGCTAAAGACTTCTTGTAGCGATTTCTGTTGAAAACCCTCTATGGTTACAAAAGAGATTAACATTTTCTCAATATTCTTTAGGTTAGACTTGGAAAGAGCAATGAAACCTGTTACTTCAGCAACCAGAGTTTTTCCAGAGAATGCAGGTATGTCATAGCAAATTATTTTACAAATATTTTTTTCAGTAACTATATATAATACAAGTGTTATTTTCTGTTCACAGCTTTTGTGGAAATAGAAAATCCTGATCGCTTTGAAGCTGTGCATGTCACGAATGAATGTAACGAATTGTTTGCATATTTCGCAACCAAATGTGTTGAGTCTCTTATTAAATGCACAAGAAATAGTTTGGATGTTTTAAGAAAGCGGGCTTCGGTATCGAGGTAAATTTAACTTTGATACGCATATTTTCTCTTTCCCCTTCGCTTTACTCGTATTTTATACAAATGTGTTATTTATTGTAGCTTTTTAACTATGACCACTGATCCCGAAGAACAAAAGAAACTAAGACCCTTGATGACAACATCGATGCACTTGATGATACCTAAGATATTAATCAAACCCTCTTTGGAAGAGATCCAATCTGCTTTTTCGCAGGTATTTTGACTATTTTACGTATGTTTTATTATTAAGAGTCAGTAATTATTCCCTAAGATAAAGACAAATATGAAGAACTTCATTATGGCTATAAAATTAAATCCTACTATATTTATCCTTCTTAGGAAATATTTATATTAACATTTAAATTAGATCAATTAATCGCCACCGTCATCTGTTCCCTTGTTTTACACCACGAATATTACGGTAAAAGTGGCGTTCGAGTTTATAGTACTGAAGTGTTTAGTCACTAACACTATTTCTAGCAATAGCGATTTTTATATGCTTTGACTAAATCTAAGTGAAGTTTAATCGGTTCATATCATTCCACACATCTAAAATATAACATTGTGAAATTTCAGGTGGTTTTGAACTGTATACTAGAAATTCATCGCATGGTATATATGTGGGGACAACAGGATAATATTAAAAAGATGAAATCCGCAGGAATGGTTCTCGGAGGACATAGTAGTCTGAGTAAGATATTTTACGAGTATTGAATATTATATTATAGGTAATAGATTTTAAGTAGTAGTATAGAAGTACAATATAATTCAGAGCGAGATTTGTCATCTATAGAAGAATAATGGAGATGAGCCTTGTTTGGTTAGGTTTTTTTTTTGTAATAAATTAATTTGTAATAAAAATTGTAATAATTTTGTTTTAAATTCATAGTTTATTTAAACTTTTTTCTAAGGAAATATTTGATTACCGCTCTCACACCCAACTATCACACCGAATATCTCCGAAGAAGTGGCAGAGTTACTAAGATTACCACACATTGATGTCCCACTTTTGTTTGGACAGTGCACTCATGTCATAGGGGGCAGGCCTATCGTTATTTATAATTTTGATTTCCCTTTAAATATTTCCAGCGGCTGCCGGCAGCAGGTCAGCTGTAAACATGTTTGGTCTTCGAAGCTATTTCCGAATGGTGTCTGAACATAAAGACATAGTGAGGACTGTAATGGCTCTACAAGGGATGATGTACATGTATAAACCGGATATTGAGAATTTGTTGAAGGTTAGTATTACTTGCATGTAAAATATAATCCTGTTCATTTAGTAGCTTAAAAAATGAGACCTCAGGCACTATGAAGACATAATCCTAAACAAAAAGACTAACCCCCGATTTCTGAATTGAGTATTCAAGCTGAGAACGACAGTTGTTAAGATTTCAATGCGACAGAACGATACTTAAGTTGTTCTCAGCTGGAAAACAGAGTTCAGAAATCGGGCGTATGGATCTTAAAATTGTTGGAGTAGTATCTCCTACTTCTTTATAAATTATTATAAATAACCTGTTGATACATCAGTGTGATTGGCTTTACATACTTAAATGTTTTTGAAGTTATATTTAGAAGTGTTGAAACCATATTAAATAAATACACGGTATTATTCTTCGTTTCCCCTTGTTAATGCGAGTTCAAAAGTTTTCCTCTAATTTTAGGCATACCAACGTTACGCTCCTCTATGGGCAGAAGATAGAGTCCATCAGATTCAAGAATTTGTAGACTCTGATCCATTGAATGTTATTATCAGAGATATGCTGAAAACATATGAAGCTCAAACAGAAGAAGTTAACGAATTACCTGATAGGCATATCATCGGATCCATAGAAATTGATATGGGTTTGTAATAAGTGTAATTTAAAATGATATTACATTTTTCGCAAATTTCCATAAAAATAATATGACTAATATATTTTTTGCAGAGAAAATTAAACTAGCGTTACATCTCGAGTCAATTGAATGGAAGAGAGTTCTGGGTAAACTTCTTTGCGCCGCGTACAAGGAACGAGTGCTGAAAATGATGCAGTTTATTAAAGATCGTATGAAAACGATGGGCAAGAGGCTGAAAGTTCTCGATGATGTTAGAGTACAAATGTTGTGTTTAGAACTTATCAGAGACGAATTTATTAGGTAAGCAAATATAGCTTAGTCTTGAAGAAGACGTTTTGATTTAATTTAAAGTTAATTACTGCTTAATCTTGGAATCGACGACAAAGACTTTCCTGTAGTTGCCTTTAAATTACTTGAGCGGACATCTTTTATTTTACTTATTGATTTGTCGGCCGATGAATTGGCTACCAACGCTGACGACAAATACATATAAAAATTGCTGTGTAGTGTCGGCTTAGAATAGCACTGCCCCATTTCTTCGGGTGGATGTACGTAAGAGGCGACTAACGGTATTAGGGCTTTTTAAGGGATTTTTGAGCGATGCGGTTGGAGACCCATCACCAACAACCATTATTTTACCATCTTTTCCCACGCTACTTCCAAAAGTGGCTAAGGAATTTCTAATGCCTTAGCTCTGGCTTCCCCTTCTAGATTTATAGCCGTGAGTATATGTATGTAATGGTATCTAGCATATTTTTTTAATTTATCCATGATCCATCCATCCAATCAATTACCCATCTTGTTTTTTCAGTTTTTTATACTTTGAATGTAACATCGGAGCATAACCAATAAATCCATATATATTAACTGGAAAAAATAATTGCGTAGTTAGAAAAAAAGGTGATGGTTTCACATGTTTATTTTCCAGCATGGACATGGAGTTAGACTTAATTGAAGAAAGTTACTCTACTTTCTACTTCTTCAAAATAGACGTGCCGAGAGAAGATGAAGACATGGTTAATGGGCTTCGATATGCTTTCCAAAATATGCTGTTAACTGTAAGTGCATCAACAATGTATAACATTAAATATTTTTAGGCATAAATTACGTTAGCTTTAATGGTATTTTGGGTATATTCACATAAGTTATCAATGTACAGGTAAAGAAGTTAAGGTTGCTAAGAAGTTGTTTTTTTATACATTTCAAAAATACTGCAGACAATATTGGCTTTTACAAAAACGAATTATCTGAACTTTTAGGCTGCCGGAGTTCAACAGAAAATAGTAGAAATGCAAGTGCCGCTACAAAAAGAGTTAACTCAAGGAGTAGCTACTTTTGGAGAAGATGTTAATAAGTTTGATAGCGACTATGATCGCTTTGGCCCGATGACTCCTGGATTGTCGGCTAGAGAGGCTAGTGATCGGTAAGCAGATTTAATTAATATTGACTACTACTAAGACACATACATTCGAATGCACCTCATTTTCGAAAATTAGGTAATATTTCAGCTTTTAAAATTGCTTATTGTATTATACAGATGTGCTGGTTTCTATATAAATTTTATTTTTTTAGCGTCATAATGTTCCAGTCAAGATTTGATGACCTCTGGCGTCGATTTGAAATGTATTCCAACGGTGAAAAACTTTTTGGAATGGAAGTAAAAGACTATCCCATATTGCATCAACGCAAAAAGGAATTCAATTTGTTGAGCAAGTTGTAAGTATACTAAATGTCATTAAATTTTCCATGTTATTTAACCCCAAAATTACTCCACTGTTATGTTAAATGATTATTCCATATGATATTGTTTTAGAATTTACGTAGCTATCACATATTTTTTTTTGTATGGTAATGATAATATCTTCATTTAACAAAACATACACACATAATTTAATTGGTTTAATTGCTGAGGATGTAGACTTGTTCTGGTGTACTCTGAATGAATAAATAATAGTAGCATTAATCATAATTTTCTACAAGTGAATAAATTGAATATTAAATTACATGTATGTTAGAATTAGTTGTTTTTTCAATTATGTTGATATATTTTTATGAATATATTTTATAAGTTGTTTTGTATTTCGATGCCATTGCATTAGGCTGCGCCTGTAATGATTGTTGTCATGTATGAATAAATAAATTAATAAATACTGACGGCTATAAATCCTTAAACGGTGTAGCCAGAGCTTTGAAATATAGAATTCCCTAGCCACTTTTGGAAGTTGAGTGGGAAAAAGATGGTAATATCTGGTGACGGGTCTCCAACCACATCACCCAAAAATCACTTAAAAGAAGCCCTTATACCCTTAGTCGCCTCTTACGATCACCCTTAGATAGAAATGGGGTAGTGCTATTCTAAGCCGACACAATACAACAAATTTAACAATTTGGGATTTAATAATAAGAATATAAGTCTGTTTATTGATAATGAAATAACAATTTAATTTTCATGCCACAGGTACAGTTTGTATTTATCGGTAATGAACTCCATAGACGGTTGGATGGACACACCATGGTCGGAGTTGGATATAGAAACAATTACGTCTTCTCTTGCTGAGTTTGACGTCAGGTGAGATTATTAAACATGTTATCGGGTCCCTAAAATTCAACAATGAGCCAGTCGCTGAGTCTACATGTTAAAAACTGAATATTTTAGAGAAATGGTTCGGTTTACAAATAAATATTCTTAAAGATTGACGATTTAAATGTGAATATTAACATTTTACAAATTTATAAAGTTTTCAAATAAATACAATTTACTTAACTATAATAATAATTCTTACTCGCAAATAAATATTTTATTATATTATATGTCTGTATTTAGGTGCCGCAAATTGCCAAGAGCCATGAAAGATTGGCCTGCTTATATCGAATTAAAGAAGAAAATAGATGACTTTAACGAAACCTGTCCCCTGCTAGAACTGATGGCTGATAAGTCAATGAAAGATAGACATTGGAGGCGGTTAGAAAAACTGATGAGTTAGTACTTTCGAGCATTTCTATTACTTAATAAATAAATTATAGAATTAGAAAAATATAATATTGCTGTGTAGTGCCGGCTTAGAATAGCACTACCCCATTTCTTCCGGTGGGTGTACGTAAGAGCGACCAACGGTATTGGGGCTTTTAGGGATTTTTGGGCGATGCGGTTGGAGACCCATCACTAAAAACCTTTATTTTTACCATCTTTTCCCCACTCAACTTCCAAAAGTGGCTGAGGAATTTATAATTCCTTAGCTCTGGCTACCCCTTCTAGGGAAATATAGCCGTGAGTATATGTATGTATGTATAATATTTCTTATATTTACGTAATTTAATTACATTTCTAATGGTATTCTTTTTAGATTGTGTGTTGGATGTTGAATCTGATGCGTTTACATTGGCAAATGTGATGGAAGCCCCATTATTAAAAAACAAAGAGGACGTTGAAGTAAGTATTAAGTCTTAGGAAATATCATTACGAGGGGCATGCCAATAGAAGTTAGAAACTCTTTTCTCATTTAATTGACACTGGCAAGCTAAACACCATCTTATAGGCTGGTTTTTTATTGACATATTTGTATATAGAACACACTTCTTTTATTTATTTTTTATTTGAATGAGCATCATCTTACCGAGAATCTGGCGGGAATTTATTTGCAACAAAGGAGCTCAGTCGACGTGATTTTCGTGCTATGATTTATTATGACTTTAAAAAGGTTTAAACTTTTGGCTTCTACTTTTGGTGAGTCTGCTTGTTCCCGAGAAACAGTATTCAATTGGTTTGCTGAATTTAATAGAGGACGGGGATGTCTCGAAGATGAAGCGAAGACAGGATGGCCGCCAACCGCGGTCACGCAAGAAAACGTTCGTTCAGTCGAAAAATTTATTCGCGAAAACTGACGAATTACATATGTAGAGCTAGAGCGAAAACCTGGAATCGGAGCAGCAGCAATGCAAACCATAATTCTTTCTCTCCGTAAACGTTGTTCGAGATGGGTGCCGCACAAACTTACCGATGAGCAGAAAGACCGTCGTCGGGTGGATGGTGCCTATTCATGATAGATAAATTCAACGGAGGCGAGAAAATAAACGTTATGATATACTGACTGGTGACGAAACATGGCTATATAACTATGATCCCGAATCAAAGCGACAGTCTACTGTATGGTGCTTTAAAGACGAGCCAACTCCAACGAAATGTCGCCGTGCACGAAGCACACAGAAACAAATGGTCGCCTTATTTTTCTGCAAAACGGGTCTATTGCTACTGTTGTGCTAGAGAATTAAAGAACGGTGAACTCCGAATGGTATGTGACAGTTTGTGCTCCAACAGTAATATCAGCTTGGTGTGACAAACAACCGAAGTCAGGAATCCTGCACCTTCTCTGGCACCACGACAATGCGGCGCCGCACACGTCTGCCAGAACACTATACTTTTTCAACTCGAAAAATGTGTCAATTCTCCCTCACCCGCCATATTCCCCTGACCTAGCGCCTTGTGATTTTTACTTGTTTCCAAAAATCAAAGAAAAACTAAAGGGTAAGAGGTTTGAAAGCAAAGAAGATGCGCTGGTTGCCTATAATTTCGTGATTTCTGAGGTATCTTAAGAAGAGTAGTCACAGGTATACAGGTAGGTACCAATTGGTTCAGACGTATTGAAAAGTGTATACGTGCTCAGGGTGAATACTTTGAAGAGACCGATACTTGTAATAAAGAATAAATTTTATAATTTTTGAGTATCTAGTTTCTTATGGCATGCGCCTCGTACAATTTTCGCTGACGCTTATAGAATTTACTACCATTTATAATAGAAGCCTTAAAGCCTTCTTTTTCAGCAAATTATTGTGAAGCAAATAAAAACATCGCAATGTTTCATTTCTTAATTTAAACCTAAAAAAACGCCTTTGAAGCACTACATACATACATATACTCACGGCTATAAATCCCTTAATGGGGTAGCCAGAGCTTTGGAATGAAAAATTCCTCAGCCACTTTTGGAAGTTGATTGGGGAAAGGATGGTAATAATAAATGTTTTTGGTGACGGGTCTCCAACCACATCGCCCAAAAATCACTTAATAAGCCCCTATACCCTTAGTCGCCTCTTACGATCACCCACGGGTAGAAATGGGGTAGTGTTATTCTAAGCCGACACTACACGGCCTTTTTGAAGCACTACTAACTAATAATTAAAAACGATTTCTCATTTTATCATTAATATATTTATTTGTTTAGCCTTTACCATTATGTTTGTGTATGAAGGTTGTTTTTGAGCAGTTATTGCCTAACGATTATAAACATAAACGATTACAAACATAAACGATTACAATGTAGAACTTCACAAATACTCTACATTTTGGCAGGATATTTGCATAAGCGCTGTGAAAGAAAAAGACATTGAAGCCAAATTGAAACAAGTAATGGCGGATTGGGCGGTTGTTGACCTCACGTTTGCTCCGTTCAAGAATAGAGGCGAACTGCTTCTGAAGGCTGGTGATGCTCTAGATATCATTACTCTGCTTGAAGATTCTCTTATGATTCTTAACTCTTTGGCCTCTAATAGGTAGGGTTTTAAGATTTTGAATTTAATTATAGTGTCCATGATCATGTACCATTTTTTATCTGTAACTTTCTTTTAAAGATACAATGCTCCGTTTAAAAAAGATATTCTTCTTTGGATAAACAAGCTTGTAAGTACTTCGGATATAATTGAAAAGTGGCTAACGGTGCAAAATCTGTGGATGTATTTAGAAGCCGTATTTGTCGGTGGAGATATTGCTAAGCAGTTGCCTTCGGAAGCTAAGCGTTTTGGGGTAATGTTATAAACAATATTAAATTAATAATATTAATATACTTATTAATAGTAATATGATATATATTTTGACCTTACAGACCATTGATAAAACATATGTTAAAATAATGTATAAAGCTCGAGACATAGTAAATTGTGTTGAAGTATGCACGGGAGACGATATGCTTAAACAACTTCTACCTCACTTGATTGATCAACTCGAAGCTTGTCAAAAATCTTTGACCGGCTACTTGGAAACAAAAAGACTCATATTCCCAAGATTCTTCTTTGTATCTGATCCTGTGCTTTTGGAAATCTTGGGACAAGCATCAGATCCTCGATCTATTCAGGTAAAAATTGTAATATCACGTTTATGTGTATTTTGCAAAAACCAATGGGATTATACGAATTTACCACATTTTCAGCCTCATTTATATCATCTTTCAGGGTTTGCTAAAATAAATGGGATTATACTAATGTACATAATTTTTAGCCTTGTTTATATCATCTTTGAGGGTTTGCTAAAATAAATGGTATAATACTAATTTACTGCATTTTCAGCCTCATTTACCAAGTTTGTTTGACGCCATGTACTCTGTTGACTTTGACGATAGAGATCGAATTGTGGCGATGAACTCTGATAACGGAGAAAATATTCCATTTGACCGTCATGTTGCATGCTTGGGCGGTGTTGAGGTAATAATTTTAGATGATATTAAACGGCAAACTAATTAATTTATGTAACTAAAAAAGAGAAGGATCATCGTGTCAAAATAATAATTACTAACTTTGTGAGAAGTGTGGTTTGGAGCCGATTTACAATTGCTGGTAAAAATTAAAAAGTAGATGATAGGATTTTATATATTTATGTATTAGTTTTCTAGTATTAATATTCTATATACGTTTTCTATTTGAATATATTCGTGGTTATACGTATTGTGTTATGTAATTGAACTGTAAATCTTGTTTATAGAATTGGTTGAACTCACTGCTCGATTCGATGAAAGAAACCGTGAGAAATATGATCGCTTGTATTAGTCAAACTATACAAAATGAACCAGAATTTGAATTTGTTGTTGGTTTTTGGAACTTTCCTGGCCAGGTATTTATGTTTCATATATTTTTTACGTAAGCTTAGGGTCCTAAAAACCTTATAATAATTTACTTTGACTTCAGGCAAGTTTGGTTGGAATGCAAATATTGTGGACCACAGATGCCGAGTATGCTTTAAAAAAGGCAAGGGCTGACAAATTTATAATGCGGCTTACAAATCAGAAGAATCTTGATCTGCTGAATGGGTTGATTGACATTACAATCAAAGACATTGTCCCGTTGGATAGAACAAAAGTTGAGACCATGATTACTATACACGTACATCAAAGGTATAATATACATCTATTGTTTCTATATTTCTTCCATTTTAGTAAGTTATGTAAACATATTTTTATTTATCTTTTCCGTTTTAGGGATATTTTTGATGACTTAGTGCGAATGAGAATCAAATCGACTACAGATTTTGAATGGCAAAAACAAGCAAGATTCTATTACAATGAAGAGACAGATGATTGTGTAGTATCTATCACAGACTTCGACTTTCTTTATCAAGTAGGTGTAACTAACACTTGTGCATACATACATATATCACAGCTAAAAATCCCTAAAAGGGGTAGCCATAGCTTCGCATAAATAAATTGCTCTGCCACTTTTGGTACTGGAGTGGGAAATAGTTTTTGTTAATATGCATCGCTCAAAAATCACTACCCCACAAGCCCCAATACCCTAAGCCGACTCTTACGAACACCCACGGTAAGAAATGAAGTAGTACTATTCCAAGCCGACAATACACAGCAAATTTATGGATATTATTATAATATTATAATGCTAATGCAACAAAATAAATAAATCAACTTATTGTGATTTGGTGTTTTTCAGAACGAATATCTTGGTATAACCGAGCGATTGGTAATCACGCCTTTAACTGACAGATGCTATATCACACTGGCTCAAGCCATAGGTAATACAACAAAAATAATAATATAATTTTAAAACAATACTTTGATCATGTTAATAATATACATCTTTTAAAAGGAATGAATATGGGAGGAGCACCTGCAGGCCCCGCTGGGACTGGAAAAACAGAAACTACCAAAGATATGGGACGCACTTTGGGAAAACTAGTCATTGTGTTCAATTGCTCGGATCAAATGGATTTCAGAGGTACGATTATAAAATTAATTAGAGTTCTTCCATCAAATTTGATTAATATTTTTATTAGTAACTAGTGGTCCGCCCCGGCTTCGCACGGATGGTGTTATTTTTTTTACTGCTTACCCCCTACGATATTTAGCGAAATGATAAATATCCTATGTCCTTTTCCTGGTTCTAATGTATCTCTCCATCAATTTTCAGCTAGATCGTTTTATCCGTTCTTGAGTTATAAATAGTGTAACTAACACCACTTTCTTTTATATATATAGATTATTTTTTCCAAAATATGTTAAAGTTTGTTGTTTTCTTTTTCTCAAATGAGGTATCGGGTCACAAGTGCTCAAACCTAAATTAAAATGGCTTTTGTCTTAGCCGTGTGTTAATGTAAAATGTACGAAGCAAAAAATATTTGTTTATTATTTGTTTACAATCCAAGCCTATTATTTATAACATAACATAAACGTTCACGCCGTTTATCCCCGAAGGGGTTGGCAGAGGTACCAATACTTCTGAACTCACATGGCAAGCGCCATCTAGTTTCCAGAGAAGGTACCCACGTTTTGCTTAGACAGTGTACTCACGTGATAGGGGGCAGGCCTATCGCCGTTTTGTACGAATACACTGTCACATGACTAAGTACAACTCAGCCATGTGGGTTTCCTCACGATGTTTTCCCTCACCGTTAACAACCATGATAAATTAACCACACATATGACTTTAGAAAAGACAAATTGGTGTAGGCCCGACCCAGGATTGGAACTCACGCCCTTCTGTTTTCGGGCGGGTGTTCTACCCACTGGACTATCATGTCGCTTAATTATTTATTTCTGACATATTGCGTTTCTAAATCTTTTTGTTCATGAAAACCTCATGTGGGAATTATTACTAATAAATAAAGAATAAATAAAGGAAAGAAAAATTTCGACACAGGCGGGAATCGAACCCGCGACCTCGGGTATACGCCCCGACGCTCTGCCAACTGAGCCACCGTGTCAATTGGCTGCCAGTGCGAAATTCTTCTATCCTTTATTTCTTTTACACGTTTAAGTAGTGTTTGCGTTTCCTACCTTCGAATTTTTACTAATTCGGAAGGCCACTTGTCTACCTTTTCAGATAGAATGCAAATGTTGAAAACGCCTAACTATCACATAATTTAAATCTTTTTGTTCATGAAAACCTCATGTGGGAATTATTACTAATAAATAAAGAATAAATAAAGGAAAGAAAAATTTCGACACAGGCGGGAATCGAACCCGCGACCTCGGGTATACGCCCCAACGCTCTGCCAACTGAGCCACCGTGTCAATTGGCTGCCAGTGCGAAAAGTGTCGCGGGTTCGATTCCCGCCTGTGTCGAAATTTTTCTTTCCTTTATTTATTCTTTATTTATTAGTAATATTGCGTTTCCTTTGCAGGACTTGGTCGCATTTACAAAGGTCTAGCCCAATCTGGTTCATGGGGTTGCTTTGATGAATTCAATAGAATAGAGTTGCCTGTGCTTTCTGTGGCGGCGCAACAAATTTACATTTGTCTTACTGCCAGAAAAGAGAAAAGAGAGTCTTTCATTTTCAGGTGGGATATTAAAACAAAATTAATTACAACATTAATTGACACGCGCAACTACGTCGGCGTGACATAAGACCTAGTTTCCGTAGTTCAGGCGTGATCGAGTACTAAACATCTAATTTTAACCCTGAAGGCATGGATATTGTTCCTCTTCCTACAATGATTATTTTAAATTGTAATCGATAACAACATACTAAATTTGCCCCTTTAGATGATGAATTCCTGAAATTTCCTTTTTGAGCATTCTTTTGTATCGTACGAAGAACCCCTGTAGCAGTTTTTTGTACAGACAAGATGAAAATTTCATTCAAACTTAATCTTCTTTCTCCTACACAGATAATTAATAATGAGATTCGATCTCCTATATATAAATTTTCTCAAAGCTAAGTCAACAATTTAAAAGTTACAAATAAACTTCATACCCCTATTTCATCCTCTTAGGGTTAAATTTGGAAAACTTTTCGTAGTGCTCACTTTCATAATAATAAAACACACCCCTTGACAAAATTTTAAGTTTCTATTTACAATAGTTACGGCTGTGCGTTGATTCTAGCTCAGTCAGTCGGTTTTGCCTTTTATATATAAAGATGATATAACTATATTGCTTTTTCAGTGATGGTGATCTTGTGACTATGAATCCAGAGTTTGCAATCATCATAACAATGAACCCGGGCTACGCCGGCCGTCAGGAGTTACCAGAAAACTTGAAGATACAATTTAGATCAGTCGCTATGATGGTCCCTGATAGACAAATTATTATTCGTGTCAAACTTGCTAGCTGCGGTTTTAAGGACAATATTTTGCTGTGTAAATATCATTAAAACTTTGCTTTTTCATTAATGCTGAAAAATAGTTATACAGGAAAATGACAAGTTTTTCATATATTTACTTTCATTTTAGCTCGTAAATTCTTCACTCTTTATAAATTGTGCGAAGAGCAGTTATCAAAACAGGTGCATTATGATTTTGGTCTACGAAACATTCTATCGGTGTTAAGAACTATGGGTTCACAAAAACGTGCTAATCCTGAAAGCACCGAAGAAAACATCATGATGAGAGTTTTGAAGTAAGTTGGATATTTATGTTATTGAAGCTAGTTTTTTTTTTTAAACATGTATTATTCAGTAATTGTATTTTTTGTATCAATGTTTATGAATCTTGCGATACAGGCTCAGCCTAGTGCAAGATTTCAATGAAAACTCATGCCATGTAAACTGAATGTATGTAATAAATGCTTTTTTTTTACATAAGAGTTATTTTTCACATAACATAATCCAATTATTTCTTTGTTAGAGAAATGAATATGTCAAAATTGGTGGACGAAGACGAACCTTTGTTTATGTCTTTGATTGAAGATTTGTTCCCGGGAATGAAGCTCACTCAAACTGTTCACAGGTAAATGATTTTCTTTTCAATATTTATAATTACAAAATTTTAAAACATACATACATACATACTCACAGCTATAAATCTCTTAGCGGAGTAGCCAGAGCTTTGAAATAAGAAATTCCTCAACCACTTTTGGAAGTTGATTGGGGAAAAGATGGTAATAATAAATGTTTTTGGTGACGGGTCTCCAACCACATTGCCCAAAAATCACTTAAAAAGCCCCTATACCCATAGTCGCCTCTTACGATCACCCACGGGTAGAAATAGGGTAGTATTATTCTAAGCCGACATTACACGGCTAATTTTAAAACGTTTCCCAAATTATAAATCAATTAATCTTTGTAGAGAAATGCAACGTGCCATTGTTGCAATATGCGAAAGAACAGGGAAAGTTAACCATCCGGACTGGAATCTTAAAGTTATTCAGCTTTACGAAACATCTTTGGTTCGACATGGGCTCATGACAATGGGTCCTACTGGGTCCGGCAAAACAAGTTGCATTCATACTCTAATGGCAGCGTTTACTGAAGTCGGGAAACCGCATAGAGAGAGCAGGATGAATCCAAAGGTAAAGTAGACGGAATTAGACGCAGTCGTTTTGTTTCGCACTGTACCTACTACATAGCCTGCTACGCATAGGCGTATCTAGCCGTGGGCAGTCGTAGGCTCAGGGTGGGGCTAATATATAATGTGTAATTACTTACAGATGTGTTTTTATTGATAATGTACCTTATCAGGTCAGAGTCAGGGTGGGGTTCTTGCCCTACGCTACATGCTGCTACGGAAGTACAAACTCTTCCCATTTACTTTAAATTTTAACGCAGTTTATAATTTAAGTAAGTGATTATAATAAAATTACAAGTACCCGATATCATTCTGATGTTATGTTTGATAACAGCTTTATATATAACGTTTTAATGTTCTTTTTAGGCAATTACAGCACCCCAAATGTTTGGGAGATTAGATGTCGCTACCAATGATTGGACGGATGGTATATTCTCAACTCTGTGGAGGCGTGCTTTGAAAGTTAAAAAGAGTGATACCACCTGGATAGTATTAGGTATGAAAAAGGATTTTTTATTATCTTTCTCTGCGTCCTATGTAGACTAAATTTGGCGTATGCTGTCTTAAATTACTGACAGAAACGGAGATCATCACTACCAATAAACATACTCACGGTTATAAATCCCAAAATGAGGTAGCCAGAGCTACAGAATTTAACATTCCTTACCTACTTTAAAATATTATTGAGGACAATATCGTGTAATAAAAGATGTTTGTTTATCGATATCTAACCATATCGCTCGATAGTCACCTTAAAAGCCCCAAAAACCCTAACGTCACCAATAAAAAAGAAATAAGTAAGTGCTATTCTAAGCCGACTGTTCACAGCTACAGAGAGAAATAGTTTTTTTTACAAGCATATATTAACCTAAACCCTATTTTCCAAGACATTGTAACATTATCTGAGAATGACTCTCAAAAAATAAATGCAGTTTTATTATTACTTTATATAAATTACACTTTGTGAAATTCAAGATTATAATATTTGAACAGATGGTCCAGTCGACGCTGTATGGATAGAAAACTTGAACTCAGTATTAGATGACAATAAGACACTCACACTCGCCAACGGTGACCGGATACTAATGGCGCAAAACAGTAAATTGGTTTTTGAACCGGACAATGTCGATAACGCTTCACCTGCCACTGTGAGCAGGATGGGAATGGTGTTTCTATCTTCCTCTGTCCTCAAGTGGCAACCTATACTTGAGGTATATACTATGAACATACATTTACTTACGGCTATTAATCCCAGAAAGGGGTAGCTAAAAAATCTGAATCAGAAACTCGACAGCCACTTTTGTAAGTACAGTGGGGAAAAGATTGTAAAATAAAGGATGTTGGTGATGGGTCTCCACTCCAACCATTAATCGCTTCAAAAACCCAAATATCCTTAGTCGCTTCTTACGAACATTCAATAGAAGAAATGGGGTAGTTCTATTCGCCACTACACTGCAATGAAATTTCTTCTAAAACTATGAGACACAAAATAAACCTAAAATGAAATGTCACAATGTGAAATATCCATCATTATTTCAGGGATGGCTGAAAAAACGAACACCCAAAGAATACGATGCGTTGAAAAACGTTTTCAACAAAGTGTACGATGATGTACACACATTTGTTCAAACGAGATGTCCAGCCAAAATGAAGCTGTTAGAAGCTATTTACATTAGGTATAAACAAAAAGTAGTATTTCTAAGACTTTCACGATTGCACATTATAATTAAAACAACTATTGACTTTCGGATATTTAATCGCGTGCTATTACATGGTTTTTTAAAGCCCGACGTTTCGAAAACTTTTCAGTTTTCATGGTCACGGGAAGACTGAGGTGCTATTTATCATTTTATAGTACTATAAAATTATTAATACTTACTATGTTCACAAAATCTAAGTTACATTTGCTTTTAATATTTGCTAAGTACAAAAGAGAGCTAATGTTACCTGGAGTCTTGCTAGTATACATCCCTTGCTTGATTGTGCTTATGATCGGGTTCCAAGGAGGTGGTAATTGCCAACCATCAATCGAAACGTCGGGCTTTAAAAAAACCATGTAATAACACGCGATTAAATATCCGAAAGTCAATAGTTTTTATAATTATAAACATAAAGTGTTTGATTTTATTACGATTGGACAATATTAGTTAATATAAAATATTACAATATTTTTCAGGCAATGTATTGATGTATTAGTCGGATTGATTCAAATCGAAGTACCTGGTGGAAGTAAGTTACTTTTACGTTTGTGTTATTTTGTTTCAGTATAATTTCGTTAGATTGCCCTTTTGAAAACAACAACTCAAATTAACTCCCACGGTAATTTCTTAAGAAAACACATCAGTTATAAATTTGCAATTGGTCGCAGAGGTTCACACCGATCGTCATCTCGAACGGCTCTTCATTTTCGCGATGATGTGGTCTTTGGGTGCCGTGTTAGAATTGGATGCTCGAACCCGCATGGCGGAGTTCATGACGAAGCTACCCGTGAGAATGGACTGGCCTGGTAGCAAGTCTAAAGAGTGGATCATGCCGTTTGAGTACACGGTCACGGAAACCGGAGTGTGGCAACATTGGTTTGTATGATACTGTAAAAAAAATTCTGAGTTTTAAGTAATTAATTAGTTTTGTATTTCTTCGGTGGTTTATAAATCCTCTTCTCATTACTTTAATTTAAAGCATTTAGGTATTATTGGTTTACGAAAAGCTTTTTTCTTGAAATATTAAGAGATTAACGAATTATTAAAAAATACGAATAGTGACTTGAATGTTTGTCAACGGCATTAAAATTAAATGGAAACGTGTCGTCAACAGATTATTTTTTTAAAATATTTTTTATACAGTTTAAGAACATATTTGTTATTAAACAGTAATTTCTTTGTTGAAGTATTCGAAACTAAAGCCCGATTCTCATTGATAACTGTTTCGAGGCAGTCATCAATTCTGTAAATGCATTTATATTTTTCTGAAAGGATTTAAAATAGTATTGGGTATGTCGGCGTAATTTATTTAAAATAAGTTTTACCAAAATTGCAATCAGTTGATACATGCCTTAGTAAAGTTAACAGAATGAGTTACTAAGTTTTAAACCAACCGAAATTTTCAATTAAACCGAAATTCGGAACTATCAAGTAATCATATAACTGATTACTGTTCTAAAACTGGCTTGTTTGCTTAAAGTTTGTAACAATTGGGTTTTTATTTCTTCGATATTTTTACTATACATTTGTTACAGGTCAGAGTTGGTCGAGGATTATCTTTATCCCACCGACTCAGTACCAGATTTTGCTTCCATTTTAGTTCCAAACATAGACAACGTATGCATTGCGTTCTTGGTTGAAACTATTGCGAAACAGAATAAAGCCGTACTACTAATCGGTGAACAAGGTACGGGAAAAACTGTCATGTTGAAGGGCTACATGCAAAAGTACGATCCTGAGGTCAAACTGTATAAGATGATTAATTTCTCATATGCTACTACGCCAAATATGTTTCAGGTATGTATTGTAACCACTAATATTTATTCAAACAGTACTTTTTTTTAACATAAATCGAATGTAAAAGTAGGAATATTTTCTGAAACCGCTATATTTTATATTTTTTGAATAGAATTTTAATCATCCCAGCATCCAAAATATCCCAAGTGGGATATCTACACTAAAGAAGTACTATGTGAACAAACTAAATTAAACAAAAAAAAAACATTTATTTCATTCATCATTACAAAAATATTATACATTTCGACCTATCCTAGTAAGCCCCGTAGGGCCTGTAACAGGACAGCGTCGGACCTCCGTTTCGTGGCATAGTGTGGTAACCTATTTATTTCATAATCATTAGTATTACAAATTTACATTATTAACAATTTTAATTTCATAAATAAAAGATGTTATTAAAGGAAAGATATTTATGAGTAATAATCCCCACATGAGGAATTCATGTCAAAAAACATTAAATTTTAATTTCATTTTAATATTTATTACTTTTGTCAATATATGTAAAATGTACATTTTTAGTTACATTAAATAAAATTATATTAAATTAAACGAACGACAATATTTTAAACCACAATGATTACAAGTAAAGGTCTCCGTAAATTATGTTCAGCTTAGCATAACTTCGTCAAATGTAGTTTACAAATCAATGGACATGTCAGGTGCTGCATGTTAATGCTTAGGTTCTTACTATTCTACAATAATATGTTTTTTTCCAACTTTACAGAGAATAGTTGAATCATATGTTGAAAAGAGAGTTGGTATGACATATGGCCCACCTGGAAATCGATCTATGACCGTTTTTGTTGATGATATTAATATGCCGGTGATCAACTCATGGGGCGATCAGGTATCCCAAATAACTATAAAAAATGAACATAAAAAAATAAATAAATGTGTTATTATTGCTTTTTATTTATTATTGTGCTTTGATCAAATCTGATAGTCTTTGTTCTTTCTGAGCAACGAATATTTATTTTTCTTTGTTTTACATTTGTGTTAGTCTTAATAGTAACGGAGCTCTAATATAAAATATTTTTTCTGCAAAGGTGACAAATGAGATTACAAGAGAATTGATGGAACAAGGTGGCTTTTATTCCTTAGAAAAACCGGGTGAATTTATTACCGTCGCTGACATTCAAATGTTTGGAGCTATGATTCATCCAGGTATAAAAACTAAAAATATAATCTTGTGTAGAAAATGCGTCTGTGTATTGTATACTGTATATATTTAGTAAATATTTCTTGTTTTTCTCAGGTGGTGGCCGAAATGATATTCCTAACAGATTAAAACGACATTTCAATATTTTTAATTGCACGTTACCCAATACTGTTTCAATGGACAAGATTTTCCGTAAGTTTTTGATATATTTTTTAATAAGTAACACTAAAAGTTATTTCAAAATTTCGCATGTATGCCAATATAAATTTATTTGCATCACACAACAGGCAGCAGGCAGGTTTTTTTTTAATAATAAATTATATATTGTACGAGATATGTTTAAGCTTATTAAATGTACTTTATTTGTTTGATATTATAATTTTGTTTACAATTTAATTCTCTTTACATACATAAAACTGCTTATCAGATTATATGAACTTATCAAATATTTATTTTTGATTGGTGTAAATTAAATGCATTATAAAAAACCTTTACACTGTATACCTTTAATTTTAAGCTGCCCTGATTAGGCTGCCATTAGGTAAAATAAAAACGGACGGTGTATGTTTGATTCGGAGTTCTTATCCCAGCTTATTTGTAGTAGTGAACGTATTAGTGTATTTGATTAATTTCAGATACAATATCTGCGGGGTATTTCTGCAAATCAAGATTCGATAAGAGATTTGTGGAATTCATGCCTCGCTTGGTACCGGTCACACGAATGATATGGCAACAGACGAAGGTAACACAATTTAAAATATTTTAGAATAAATAATCGTTTAAATGTAGACCGTTGTATCAAAGGCTCCGAAAATTATTTAAAGTCCATATATTTCAACCCTTGGAAAATGACAAATAAAAATAACCCGATTGATTGTGTAACTAAAAATGACGGAGCGACGAATTGATGTCAACACTAGTGAAAAATCAACATTACAGTATGAAGTCTTATTATTTTTCAAGGAAGGAAACCCACATGACTAACTTTTACTACATAGTCAAGTTGTACTTAGTCATGTGACAGTGTATTCGTACAAAACGGTGATAGGCCAGACCCCTATCACATGATTGCCGGCTTGCACTTTTGAGTTGAGTAAGGTGCATGTGTTGTACTATTGGACACGTGACTAGGTCGTTTAAACCGAACCTGACCCAAAAACGTACACCGGTGTCGAGAATAGCCACTTTCTGCCCGGACAGTGTGATCACGTGATATGCTGCCTGCTCATCGCCGCTTTATGTATCGAAGTAAACAAAAATAAGCATGTAAAGTTTCTATGCCACAAGTTTCATACAATAGTGAAATTTTCGTAACTATTAATTCGTAAGCAGGAATAACAAAACTCCCGCTCAGTAGCACTGATTGTACTGAGTTGGTAATCGGTAGACATAATAAAATATGTTAGATGCACCGTCACACTTACAGTAATGACACATTAATATTTATTGAATAGTAGTAAGCTAAGATTTTCAAATATGCAATTAATAATAAATTGTTGTAAATTTTAGGTTCTAACTAACTTTATTTACTTTCCGATGAATGTATAGTGGTTTTCATGTTTTTTTTTTTGAAAAGACATCGCACATATATTTTTATTTTTAGATCAAGATGTTGCCAACGCCGGCCAAATTTCATTACGTTTTCAATTTGCGAGACTTGTCCCGAATTTGGGAAGGTATATTGTTCATTAAAAAAGAAGAGTTGCTGTCTGTGAATATTGCACTTAAGTTGTGGTTCCATGAATGCTGTAGAGTATTGTCGGACAGGTATGTGTATATTACCCTTATTTGGTATTATATATTCGATTTCGTGATACATGACATTTCATTTTATAGATTTACTACCTATGACGATAAAGATTGGTTTGTTGAAAACTTCTGGAAAACTGCGTCTTCGGAATTAGTGGATGTAATTAGTGAATTCCCAGAGGAAGAGGCATTTTTCGTAAATTTCTTAAGAGAACCTGCAGATCCCACTGGTGACGAACCTGAAGATGTCAGTCTTGATGCCCCAAAGATTTATGAAGAAATTCCATCGTAAGTGGTTTATGGTGTTGTACTTGGCTTCGATCCAGTCAAACCATGACTTCTGAATTATTTATTCATAACATAACATAACATAAACGTTCACGCCGAATTTCCCCGAAGGGGTTGGCAGAGGTACTAATACTTCTGAACATCACGTGACTTTGTCACCTGGTGTTCAGAGTACCCACGTTTTGCATGGACAGTGTACTCACGTGATAGGGGGCAGGCCTATCGCCGTTTTTGTACGAATACACTGTCACATGACTAAGTACAACTCAGCCATGTGGGTTTCCTTACGATGTTTTCCCTCACCGTTAAAAACCATGATAAGTTAACCACACGTATGTCTTTAGAAAAGACAAATTGGTGTAGGCCCGACCCAGGATTTCAACACTAGTCGTTTGCACGATAACCGAGTGTTCTACCCACTGGGCTATCACGGTTGCTATATATTTATTCATCCTTATATATTAAACAAGAGAGGGTGGATTTTGTGAACCTGTGTCGCGATGCTAAGAGCTAGAAAATTGGTTCAGGTATCAAATTGAAGGTCTCCGTCTGAAATTGGATGAAGGAGCGATTTATAAATTGTCAAAATTTGCCCATAGACTTTGCTGGAGTAAAAGCGCGCGCAAATGTGTCAGTCACGAGATTGAATTGATTCGCTCGCGAGCAATTTTCAATTTTGGATTTAAACCGGTTGCAAAAAAATTTAGGCTACGCGGACAGCGTAGTCGCGGGCAAAAAGCTAGTTAAAAATTAAAGTTGAGTTTACGTTACAGGTGAAAAAGCCAATGCAAATAAATTTCATGTAAGATACATGTAATAAAAACACAAAGAATATGTCATAATGTTAAACTCAAATTAACTTAACTATTTTAAACTGCACAAAATCTTAACAATGCATTTTGAAAGCCTATAAGTTAATATGAAAAAATTCCGCTTTCTCCGCAACCTGGTGAATATATATTTTTATTACAGATGGGAATTTGTTCTATTTAAGTTGGGTCAATTCCAAGACCAATTTAATGATGCTGTTCGAGGAGCACATTTGGACATGGTGTTCTTCCACGATTGTATGGTTCACCTATTTATTATTTCACGGATTATCAATACGTCAAGGTTGGTTGTCTTACATTAAATTTTGGTATATAACGGAGTATTTTATTCAGTGTATTAACGACAGCAAAAAAAAAATCTTTCAGAGGCAATGCACTTCTCGTCGGTGTTGGTGGTTCAGGAAAACAAAGTTTGACGAAACTGGCGTCGTTTATTGCAAACTTTTCATTCTATCAAATCACACTTACAAGGTAAATATTCTGGGAAACGAACTTTTTCGATATCATATCTATAGGACTTCCAAATGTAAAGTCTCTCGTCTAGGATAAGTCTCAGTTTCTTTATCTGGTCTGTTCTTCTAATTGCTTTACATTAGCATGTGCTGACAGTACTCTTTCGCTCTCACACTCGTGAAATTGTAGAGTATTTAAAGATTTTGGTTACTACGCCATGGTTTTGAATTCAATATGGGAATTGGATTTTTTTGGGTTATACTTCTGAGACTAGCTTCAGTATTTGCTTTGGCTGCACTCCGAAAATTTCCTTCAAACAATATTGCGGTATCATGGTAAAGAGTATCTATGTGTATGAATACACATAGATACCCTTTACGAATGACAGATTTCGGTTCAAATCCATCTTATTACAAACCCAAGTAAAGCTGTTAAGCTTACTTTCAACGATATATTTTCTAAATAGATGTTGTACTTAGAGATAATATTTTTTTGCAGGGCATATAATGTCAATAACTTTATGGAAGACATCAAGTATCTGTATCGAGTAGCCGGTGTCCAAGGTCAAGGAATATCTTTCATATTTACAGACAACGATATTAAAGATGAACAGTTTCTCGAATTCTTAAACAATATTTTAAGTTCCGGCGAAATTGCCAATTTGTTTGGCAAAGATGAATTGGGTAAGTACTATAGTAAAACTTCGATAATAATTTTTAAATCTGATATCAATTAACACAAAGTAATGTTTCAGATGAAATTCTTAACGAGTTGATACCTGTAATGAAGAAGAACGCTCCTAGAAGGATACCGATCCCTGATGTTCTCTATGAATACTTCATTATTCGATCTAGAGCAAATTTACACATTGTTTTGTGTTTCTCTCCAGTTAGTACTTTACTTTCAATAATACATACAGTAGTAGCAATATACTGTGAATACACTGTCCTATCAAAACATGGGTAATCTGAAAACCAGGTAAAAATGTTACTTGATGTGAAGAAGTATTAGTACCTCTGCCACCTCCTCGGGGATAATGGCGTGAACTTTTGAGTCTTTAAACGTTTGACATACAGCAGAACTATCAGCAAATAGCAAAATATTTGATTCTATTTTGTTAACAGGTTGGCGAAAAATTCCGTAGTAGAGCAATGAAGTTCCCTGGATTGATATCTGGAGCAACAATGGACTGGTTCCAAAAATGGCCAAAAGCGGCACTAATTGAAGTAGCGCGCCACTTTTTGTGGGATTTCCCTGTAAGTTTTACGACATTTAATACTTAGTGATAAATTAAATACATATACGACTTTTAGTAGTGATTTTATATCTAATGTTGAAATAGCTCGAAGAATATTATTTACTTTATTATAACATCCAGTATCTACGCATCCACCATTCAAATTTAGCCACCATTCTGTTCAGCGGGTACACGAATTAACAGCATTACTTAAAATAAAGAATATATGATTCCTATGTATAAAATCATAGGGGCTATGTACACTTCCATTAGGGTGTTTCCTTTTGACAAAGTTTTGATTTTCGCATATTTTCGCTCGCCCCCTGGGTCTATGTCTAACAAAAACTATATATGCCAATCGTTTTTATGCGTTTTATGGTGCGGGAAACCCTACGTGCAAGAGTCGACTCGAACTTGACCGGTTATGATACAGCGACAGTTAACAGATAACTATATCTGTTAGCTGTCGCTGAAGCATATCTTTTAAAAGAATAATAATTTTAAAATAAAAATAATGTTGTAACTTAGCTTAATCTCTTTACATAGATTTAAATTATTGGCATATTTATACTTAGGTACATGTGTACACTAATCAAATATGTATTTCTCAGGTGGTTTGTTCAACTGAGACAAAAGAACAGCTTATCGAGATAATGGGTATTGTACAAGACGAAGTGGCCGACACATGTATTTCGTATTTCGAAAGATTCAGGAGGCAGGCTCATGTCACTCCGAAATCTTATTTAACATTCTTGGATGGTTATAAAGTTTTGTACAAAGACAAACATGTGAGAATTGCAGAGATGGCTAAAAGGTATGTTTTGTTTTAAGTTGAGGCTATTGATTGTCACTAAATACGATTATATGTCCTCTGTGGTTGTCCTTTTCTAAGATTTTCATTCACATTGGCTCAATACATACATACATATACTCACAGCTATAAATCCCTAGAAGGGGTAGCCAGAGCTGAGGAATTAGAAATTTGGCTCAATCTATCCCTTTACTACCTTTACTAATTTACTTCATACATCATCTCTATGTGCCCAAACTATCTTAATATTCCTTTTTCTACAATATCATCTTTCACAATGACCTTTCGCGCCTAATCTATATTAACAATTATACCTTTGTTATTACTTTGTGATTACTGGGCGATGATGCTGAAGATCCATCAACGACAATCCTTTAGTTTACCATCTTTTTCCCACTCAACTTACAAAAGGGCCTGAGAAATTTAAAGATATTTCGCTGTGTAGTGTCGGCTTAGAATAACACTACCCCATTTCTGCCGATGGCAGAGGCAACTAACGGTATTGGGGCTTTTAAGGGATATTGGGCGATGCGAGACCCATCACGAGAGAAATTTCTAGTTCCTACTTCTTCTACCCTACCCCTACCCCTTCTAGGGATTTATAGATGTAAGTATGTGGTTTGCTTCATCGTGAAATATCATGTTAAGATGTCATAATGTATTGCGTAATTGAAAGATTACGGTATAGGGAATAGAGTTATCCATGTCTTATATATTTCGTATTTTCAAAACTTTTTTACAGAATGACGACAGGTTTAGATAAACTTGTGGAAGCTGCCGAAAGTGTAGATATTTTGAAGAAAGAATTAGAATTGAAAGATCAAGAAATAAAAGTTGCTTCTGACGCCGCAGAAGAAGTATGTATATTTATCATTTATTCTTAGGCCGTTTATCAACTGTGATTTGAGAAATTACCTACTAAATCCGTGTACCTAACTACATTCTTATTATCAAGTAAACCTACAACATGCACTATATCTAGACTAAATTTACAGTATGTGTCATAATTGATAAGTAACTGGATGACAAAGTAACACATGTGAGAGAGTACGAAATATTGAACATTAAAAATTTAAATCTGTGAAATTATACGCATACATGGAATCAGTATACTTAACAGAAGCTAAACAAAATGGCATGCCAAAATTGCTATATTATCTCTAAGTTGTTGGAGTCTTTGAAAGATAAAAAATATTGAAACTAATTTTCGGATCAATTTCTCTAAACGTGAAAAAATGTGATATGTAGTATAAATTTAGTACTTCTATATTCTTGAGTTAACGATAAAATAAATTTTAGGTTTTAGCAGCAGTAGCAGAATCTCAAGCTGCAGCAGAAATAGTAAAAGCTGAAGTGCTGCAAGTGAAAGACAAGGCTGTGAAGCTAGTAGCCGTTATTGCCGCGGAAACTATTGTTGCTGAGGAAAAGTTGGCGGCAGCGAAACCTGCGCTGGATGCTGCTGAAGCGGCTTTGCAAGTTAGTATTGCTTGTAACTTTTGAATGTTTAAAGCTGTCGAAGAAATGATTGATTATACTCACAATAGATATGACCCTAATCTATTCTTATAATAAATCTGTAGAGAGGTCAATTCTGTACATGAATAGTATATTTCATTACTAGTACGGAATGGCTGTCATTGCAAAGAGTTCCGACAAATGTCTACCCGAGCCGAAGGCGAGGGTTGACAGTCGGAACGAGTTGCAATGACGGTTCCGTACGTGTACTGAACGACTATTTTTAATACAGTTGCGAAAAAATTAAGCAATTTAACAAAACAACTAAACTCCCAAAGATTATTTCTGGAAAATGGCGACATTTTTTCTTCACTTATTGTGGTAGGCAAAGGAAACTATGCCCATACAGCCAAGTCTTATGTATAATTTTTTTGTTGATATGAAATGAAAATGAAATTTAATGAGTTATAATGTAATGAAACCTAACCTCACTAATTCTATCAAATCATTAAATCAGATATCGAAACAAATTAGTCGATTTTGCCTATTATTTTGTTGTTGTTGATTCATGTTAATACGACCTATGCCACGTATTAACATGAATCATAAAAACTTCTTTGATTTTTTTAGTAAAATCTTTATGGTTGGTTTTTCTTTAAAATAGACATTATTTTGACAGTTGGGAAAGAAAACGCACTAGTGCGGGAAAGGTAAAGAAAAAGCACGAGTGTGTAATAGCCCACTTCCCGAACGCTATACGTCCCTGTAATACGCCACTTTTTGAGCAATTGTATTAAAAATATATTTTCAAAATAACTATCAGGTGGTGATTAGGGATCGATACTGATGCCAAAAATGCAATCAGTAAAATTTTTGTCTGTCTGTCTGTCTGTCGGTTTGTATGTGCCTTATGGAAACAAAAACTACTCGACGGATTTTAACGATACTTAGTACAATTATTCTTCATACTCCTGGGCAGGTTTTTGTATACTTTCCAGCAGAGTAGTAAAGGGGAATTTTGGGAAATTTTGGGAAAACGGGAGAAGTTACTCCATTTTTTAAGCTTCCGTCGCGTGTGCAGCCTTAATGGTTAAACTTACATAGAAATCATGTATAACGGAAATATTCTTCATAAAATTATCTAAAAAAAATTCTCAACAGTTTATGTCTATCTTTTACGGTTGACTCACAATAACACGTGTAATTCCTGATAGCTTAGCAGTTCGGAACATTCTGATTATATTTGTTTACTCTAACGTTTGTAAACCTCTCACTCATCTCTAATTTAAAAAACCGGCCAAGTGCGAGTCGGATCGCGCACTAAGGGTTCCGTACTATCATATATATAGAAAATCCCGTTTGTGTGAAAATCATGGGAGCCAAATTAGGTAAGTAATTTGATTTATGACGTTTAAAAATAGAACTACTGGCTAGATCTCATTCAAACCAATTTTCGTTAGTAGTTTGTATAGTAATACACATCATATATTTTTTTCAGTATTATCATGCCCATATTTTAGAAGTTACGGGGGGGGGACACACATTTTAGCACTTTGAAAAAGTCTCTCGCGCAAACTATTCAGTTTTGAAAAAAATGATATAAGAAACCTCAACATCATTTTCAAATACCTTTTGATAGATACCCCACACGTATAGGTTTGACGAAAAAAAAAATTTTGAGTTTCAGTTCTATGTATGGGGAACCCTAAAAATTTTGGTTTTTTTTTCAGATTTTATTTTAAAATCTTAATGCGGTTTACAGAATACATCTACGCACCAATTTCCAATAATGTAGTTCTTATAGTTTCGGAATAAACTGGCTGTGACATACGGACGGACGGACGGACGGACGGACAGACAGACAGACATGACGAATCTATAAGGGTCCCGTTTTTGCCATTTGGCTACGGAACCCTAAAAAGGTAACATTATTACCTATTCAATAAAAAAAGAATCATAGAAATCGGTAGAGAAAAACCGAAATTATACATAAAATAAGCCATCGCGCCCGTGACCAAAACCAAAGCTTTACTAATTTACATAAAACATACTAGATGGCGCCAGTAGTTGCATCCTACATCACGTAATGATTTATTTTTTAGATTATTATTATAAATACTTCATAGCGTTTATTCCAGCGTTTATTCCAGCGAAATTTGCTATTAAACGGAAATACTGAACCGTTCATTAAAGCGCATTCAAAATCACCGAACTACACTGTTGAGGGAGTGCTATAAATTTAATAAATTGAAAACATTGCGCTGAATTTCACAATGCATGAGCAGTGACTGAAGAAAGAAACCTCAGATATTTAAAAAAACAACGCTACCCGTGCGAAGCTGGGACGATCCACTAGTAAAGAATAATTTCAAACAAATAATTTATTGAAAAGATAATTATTAAGTTCCAAATACATATCAATATTCATTCTATGATCTTATACTATATATGAACAAAAAATGTTGAATCTCAGTATGCCCTACCTACATTTTGCATAGTTATGATGACTTTCGCAAATAACAAGTCAAGGGAAGCATCTAAAACTTTGGAGAAAGGAGATTGGGATCCAGAGATCGATGAATGATGCGAATCTTCTTCAGCATCATCTAGATTTTGCTTACAGGTTTAGTCTAAATTTTCCGCATGAATTGTGCTGAAACTTTGTTTGTGATCTATTTATATACTTTTTGTACTATAGTGTCTTTTAATGCCGTGTAGTGCCGGCTTAGAATGTCGCTACCCCTTTCTACCCACGGGTGTCGTAAGAGGCGGAGGATTGGATTTTTGGGCGATGCGGTTGGAGACCCATCACCAAAAACCTTTATTCTTACCATCTTTTCCCCACTCAACTTCCAAAAGTGGCTGAGGAATTTATAATTCCTTACCTCTGGCTACCCCTTCTAGGGAAATATAGCCGTGAGTATGTATGTATGTTATACTATACTACATCGATTCTATTATATAACTTCTAATATTTAAATAAAAACAATTTATTTCAGACTATCAATTCCAGTGATATAGCAACGGTGAGAAAGTTGGGAAAGCCGCCGTATCTGATTACACTTATTATGGACTGTGTAATATTGCTATTCAGAAAACGTATTGACCCTATCAGACCTGATCCGGAGAAACAGTTTTTGACTCCTTCTTGGGCTGAATCGTTAAAGGTACGATATAACAGAGTAGATTAGATGTAGAAGTGTGTTTTTTCTTGTAGGAAAATAATGTAAAACTATCTTTAGGTGTGAAGAGAATTATCCGTTTGTATATGATAGATAACAATCGTGATACATCAGTGGGTTACTACCGCTTCTCTTGCAGGATATGCGAGTTCAAATCCTGAGCCGAGCATACAGCAATGTGTCTTTTCTTAATTCATATGTGTGGTAAATTTATGGGAAAAAAGGGGAGGAAAAGCATCGTGAGGAAACCTGTCCAGTTTAGGCGAGATTGCACACTTTTTCGTTGACAATATTAGAACAAGATTTTAATAATAGTCTGATATAAGGTAATTTCTGATGCGTTGAATACTCAATTTAATATGAAGTAATAAGATAATTTTAAACGATGTAATTACAGGTTATGGCTGATGCAAGATTTTTGAACAACCTTAAGTTCTATCCAAAAGACGAAATTAACGCAGAAATGATTGATCTGCTGCAACCCTATTTTAGATACCCGTAATATGTTTTAAATGTTAATATTTAGTTAATGAGCGCAGAGTTACCCCATGAGTTTTTGGGCCATAATATGTTATTAGTTTTATACGAGTTGTATACTTTCATTTGTTGTTATGACCTATTCTTAAGACGATGTGTTTTCACATTGAGCTACTTAATATTATCCCTACGCATTACTTTTTAGCTTTGCGTATTGATTAGTGGATTAAATATTTCCATCATCATTTATGTTTAGAGTATCATAGAATGATAAAGCAAGTAATGCTAATCTAGAGTATTTAATTTGATAGAAAAAGTATCTGCATTTCTTTATAGGCTTATATCTCGACCATAACCTCAAACTCTCAAACGTTTTTAATTTTGCCAAAAACCATTTAGTAATATTACCTACCGAGTACCATTATGGATTAGTTAAACACGCTTTAGTTATCAAACATAGACTAGGCATCTATGCGTTACATTTCTATGTATGACATAAGATATAACAATATTGGAAAGCAGTAGAAGAACCTTGATGTTGGATGTATAAATCTCATTTCTTCGTATCATAATTTCAGTTTTGGTATTAAGACATCAAATTGAAAAATTAAATTCGTGAACTAAGTGACCAATAATGGTATAAACTTTATGTTTCCAGTACTTATACGTTTGAAGCAGCCAAAGTGGCTTGCGGTAATGTAGCTGGATTGATATCTTGGACCTTAGCTATGGAATCCTTTTTCGCCGTGAACAAAGATGTGTTGCCTTTAAAAGCAAACTTGGCGGTAATGCAAGGGAAATACCAGTACGCTAAGAAAGAACTTGAGGTTGCCGAAGCTGCTTTAGATGCTAAAGAGGTTTGTCACACGTGATAGTTAACCAAATATTAAAGTTATTCACAATTTGACACTAATATATGAATCTTAAGAAGTTTTTACAAATTATAGACTTTTGAGCCGACAAAAGTATTGAGATCTAAATGGGTGTCAATGGGTGGAATTCAGCATAATAAAAAAAAGACATTCATTGGTAATAATACTTAAAAAGCTAAATAATATGTATTCTCAAACGTGCTAATTTTAGGAAAAAGACAAGGATTATCCCTGTTTGAAAATATCCATTCGCATTAGATAGCTCCTTAATCGAAGAATATATACGAGGCAAGGGCGGGTGGCTCCTGTTATTATATTACTTATTTATGAAAGTTAATACATTAGTGCCACACCTTAAATTTTAATATTCTTAAAATTTACAGAAAGAATTGGCTCACGTACAAGCTAAATTCGATGAAGCGATGAGTCTAAAGCAAGCCGTGTTAGATGACGCCGCAAAATGCCAGATGAAAATGGATGCCGCAACAGCTTTGATTAACGGACTCAGTGGTGAAAGAATTAGGTGGACTGAACAGTCGGCGTTATTTAAGTCTGAGATTGAGAGGCTTATTGGTGATATTCTATTACTTGTTGGGTAAGGTTTCGAAATTATTTCTTCAGTATTTTACAAATCACATCGATACCAAATAGTTTACAATTGGTACGCCACAGTTACATTCCAAAATAATAAAAATGACAATGCTAGATATCGTCTAAATGTTTACACGTCCTTTATTCTTCCTTAATGCTATTTAAATTGATATAACACTTCTAATGAACATCGGGTTAGTTCGAAAAATATATTTATAGTATTTGGTAACATAACATAACATAAACGTTCACGCCGTTTATCCCCGAAGGGGTTGGCAGAGGAACCAATACTCCTGAACTCACATGGCAAGCGCCATCTAGTTTCCAGAGAAGGTACCCACGTTTTGCTTAGACAGTGTACTCACGTGATAGGGGGCAGGCCTATCGCCGTTTTGTACGAATACACTGTCACATGACTAAGTACAACTCAGCCATGTGGGTTTCCTCACGATGTTTTCCCTCACCGTTAGCAACCATGATAAATTAACCACACATATGACTTTAGAAAAGACAAATTGGTGTAGGCCCGTCCCAGGATTGGAACTCACGCCCTTCAGTTTTTCGGGCGGGTGTTCTACCCACTGGACTATCATGTCGCTCTAGTATTTGGTAAGAACTCCATTTATCTTAGTTTTTTATTCTGGAACGCTAAACAACACAATAAAAAACAGCAGCATACATGTTGTACACAGTATGTAAAATATGATCTAGTGGATACCAATATAATGAAAAAATATGTCTTTCAGATTCCTTTCCTATTCTGGACCATTCAACCAAGATTTTCGTAATTTGTTAATAAGTACTTGGCTGAAAGAACTCCTACGAAGAAAGATACCTGTTTCTTTAAATCTGAATATAGTGGAACAGTTGGTCGATACGGCTACGGTACTTATTAAATTTTTGTTTTTGTTGTTCCATGTATACATACATAAACTCGAGGCTATGAATCCCTAAAAAGGGTAGCCAGAGCTTCAGAAAACGAAATTCCGCAATCACTTTTGCAAGTTAGTTGGGAAAACATTGTAAAGTGAATGTTTTTAGTGATGGGTCTCCAACCCACTGACCTCCATTATACTATATAAGTACGCTGGACTAATGATACGTATTAAAATGACAGCTATTTATTGTGCCGATTTGAAGCGCCCCCAATTTTGGGGAAAAGAACTAAATCTGACGTAAACTGCTAAATGGCCAGTGCTTTTTTTACCATAAAGTATAATATATCTATGGTTTTTTAAAAACTATAATATTCAATAGTACTGTATCATGCTGAGAAATTCAGTTTCGATAAAACCTACCGATATATGCCGTGTAGTGCTTATAGACAGATAGTTAAATAAAGATTACCTTGTAATTAACAGGTTTCCAACTGAAAATAGGATTTTGGAATTATAGGTGAAAGTATTAATAAGTCTAGTTCGTGTCCAAAAGCATATTATGGTTACATATGCTCAAAACACTTCATACGACTTCTGACAACTGATTTATTTAGCATAAGCATGAAATACTTTGAGAAAGTAAAAAACGTTGTTTTTGTTTATAGTTAATATAAAAAATAATATAATTATGTTTATTTTTTATAAATACCTCACCTAATCTGTTGTTTGTATTGCCACGGGCAAGTGAAACGCGAAGCAGCTCATTACGTACTGAATTTGAAGATTCATTTTTATAAATAAAACGCTCGAAGGGTTCGGTACTATCATCTATAATAGAATGTTATTTTGACTTTGATATTTACTTTACTGTTACTTTTTAGTATTTGTTGTTATAGCGGCTTATCTTATCGGAACATCAATTCCTTTTAGCCCTACAGTAAAAAACATAAACATAACATAAACATAAACGTTCACGCCGAATATCCCCGAAGGGGTTGGCAGAGGTACTAATACATCGTGAGGAAACCCACATGGCTGAGTTGTACTTAGTCATGTGACAGTGTATTCGTACAAAACGGCGATAGGCCTGCCCCCTATCACGGTGAGTACACTGTCCATGCAAAACGTGGGTACTCTGAACACCAGGTGACAAAGTCACGTGATGTTCAGAAGTATTAGTACCTCTGCCAACAGTAAAAAACCTAGGGATAATGATAGACAGCACCTTATCTTGGGTGCCACAATTAGAAATGGTTAGCCGAAAGATGTTCGCTTCAGCGGGATCCCTCAGAAGATTGCGTAATTTTCTTCCTACTGCTACTAAAACTGCGTTAGCTCAATCACTTCTCTTGCCCCTTCTTGACTATGCTGATACCTTCTACCTTGATATAACTGAAGAGCAACTTAATAAACTTGAGCGCCTCCAAAACTTTTGCATTAGGTTTATTTTTGGATTGAGGAAATATGATCATGTATCTGTATATCGCACTCAACTGAAATGGCTTCCTATTCGTCTCCGCCGGAATGCACATACACTTTCTCTTCTTTACTCTATTTTGTTCAATCCTGCCACCCCTTTCTATCTAAAAGAACGTTTTCAATTTCTCTCCTCTTCCCACGATCTTAATCTACGTTCTGAACATAATCTTCTATTAAGCATTCCCTCTCATTCAACTAATTACTATGGCTCCTCCTTCACTGTGCAGGCTGTTCAATTGTGGAACGCACTTCCGGTAGAGATTCGTCAGGCTAAATCCCAATCTATTTTCAAGGATATGGTAAAAAAGCACTACCTCACTGAAACGCTATAATACTGTTGCAAATCTATACTAATATTATAAAGCTGAAGAGTTTGTTTGTTTGAACGCTAGGATCTCAGGAATTACCCAATCAAATTGAAAAATTCTTTTTGTGTTGGATAGTCCATTTATTGAGGAAGGTTTTAGGCTATATATCATCACGCTGCGATCAACAGGAGCAAACTATCAGCGAATAATGTTACAAAAACGGGGATAATTATTCATACTAAGGCTTCCGTTGTGTGCGCTGCGTAAACGGTTTAAGTTACCCAAAAAAATGTATTAAAGAATTATTTCTCCTTAAATGATCTAAAAAATGCCCGCGACAGTATATGTCTAACTTTTAAGTTTCACTTACTATAACCATTTTTATGGTAAATAAATTTGGTCGAATTTAATGCATAATTTCCATAATGTTTTATCAACATAATATTAATCTTTATCCAAATAAATATGTTGTTAATTGAAAGTATTTAATTGAGAACAAAATTGTGTTTGACATTACTTAATTTAAATAAACATCTTGGAAGATAATACAATTTTTAAATTACTCCGTAACAAAATTTACACGCGTGCATGAAGCGCAAGACAAGACGCTGCGCTGGCCGGCGAGCGAGGTCACCTGCGCGAGAAGCTTATGTTTAAGCCTAATCCTATTAATATTATAAATGTGAAAGTTTAGATGTTTATGTGTATGTAGCTAAATGAAGACTAATTCACAGAACGCATTTAAAATAACATTTACAGGAAGCCAGATAATAATCTAATTAACACAATAGGACACTTTTTATCCCAGAAAAATTATGAGATCAATAAATTTTCTTGAAAAATGGTTAAATAGACTAACTGACTAAGAATAAATGCTCAGCCGAAACTACTATACTTATACACTTAAAACTTATAAAGTGAAAAAATTGTGAGGACACTATGAAAAACACCTTTTTTCTCATCGCATGACAGAGACCCTTAACAGGTCAGTTAAATATTTCAGTTTGACGACGTGTAAGTCTAAACTTTTGACAGTACGAAGTCTGTGGGGTCAGCTAGTTAAATTATATATATTAAGTATATAAATAAAAGTTTGTATCATAATATTTATATGTAGGTATTATAAGTTTTAATTTATTGTATCATAGTATTTATATGTTTGTTAATAGTTTATTATTTTATAACTAGATTTAAGTATGACTGGATTGTTGTATTGTTTGTGCAGATTAACGCATAGTTATCAGTTTCACCATATTGTTGGACATCTATCTCACATGACTCTAATTTATTGACCTCTCCATTCAAAGGTTGTCTGGAAGAGATCGCTTTTAGTGATAAGACCGCAAATTGTACTTTTGTTAATTCATTCTGTGTATTTGTAATTGTTTTTCCATATTTGATGTACAATAAAGAGTTTTCTATTCTATTCTATAATTTGTGAAATTTTCAGCTTTCTAACTATCATGGTTATGAGAGACAGCCTAGAGACAGACCGACAGACAACGAACTCTTAGTAATAGGGTCCCGTTTTACGTTTTGGTACGGAACCCTAAAAACGTTCCAATTTTACGTTGGATCTAGTTAGCTAGTCACACACCACCTACATTCCCCAGCTTCGGCTTACCCTACGATTACTCCATCCATCCTTAGTCATAGTATTAGCGATCAATTGAATTAGTTTGGACATAAGCCATGATTTATGAATGAAGAGTATTATGATCCATTCCTTAAAGTAGAAACTCTTATCGATATATTCTATCTTACTGTCCCATCCTTTCATTAGTTCCTTTTCCTCTCACTGCTGCCGTAAGCGCCAAAATGGCGAAAATCAAATTGCCTCAATATGTCACGGCCTATAATTGGTCCAGCGTACTTATATAGTTTAATGGACGTCAGTGTTCCAACCACATTGCAAAAAATTCTCTTAAACAGATAAAACTCTTACAAACAACCACGGAAAAAATGAGATAGTGCTATTCTAAACCGACATTACACAGCGTATTTTATATATACATACAGATGACAGACGATACAAACTACTTTTTAACATATTGGTACATACCTAAAAGAAAAAAAAAACATACTTAAAGTAAGACTCAGCTTTTTTATAGATAGATAGGGAAACAAATATATATGGATACATTACACAAGACATAAAGATTTTCTCCAAAAAAGTTATGATTACTTGTGGTATGGAATACCAACTCAAAGTAAAATTTAATAATAAACAGTGTACTTACAAACCTTTATAACTAAACCAACGTCTCTAAATGTTGTCGTCGTCATATATTAATTTGAATTAAAATATTTCGTTTCGTATAATCATCTTATTTAAAAATTCATAGATTGGAGACTGGAACCTTTGTGGATTACCAACAGATGAGTTATCGATACAAAATGGAATCATCGTCACAAAAGCCTCCAGATTTCCTCTTCTGATAGACCCTCAGACTCAGGGAAAGAATTGGATAAAAAATATGGAGAAAGCTAATGATTTAATCGTTACGACACTGAATCACAAATATTTCAGGTAAAAACTACCAGACAAAATCTCAATGTTTAGGGTCCATTTATTGCATTACATAAAAATTACTTGGAAACTGTTTGGATGTTTAACGGGTGTGGTCAAGTATAAATAGATGAAAGACTACCATAGGATTCGGGACGACTCGCTTATTTTGGGGCTTATTAAATGTCCTGTCTAAGCCTGTGCGCAAATGATGAAATACTGAGTAATTAAAAATACATACGCCGTTAGTAAGTAATAAAAAATATAAATATAAGCAAAACGTTGGTGTTCTGGACACCAGGCGGCAACGTGATGTTTAGAAGTATTAGTGCCTCGGCCACCCCTTCTGAATATACGGCGTGAACGTTTGAGTTTTTGAGTCTTGAGTATAAGTAAGTGTATAAAATATGAATTTATCTCATTGTTTTTTTTTATTACAGGAATTATGTAGAAGATTGCGTATCACAAGGAAAGCCTATGCTAATTGAAGATGTAGGAGAAGAATTAGATCCTGCGCTTGACAATGTTCTAGAAAGAAATTACATTAAGATTGGGTCATCGTATAAGGTATTGTTTCAACTTGAATAATATAATTTACTTCCAACAATATAAACATTTCGTTAAAATAATAGTTCAGTTTTTTTAGTCTTGTAAGAATTGGTACATACATACATACAGTCAATATCGATTAGATTCAAAATGATTGTAAACAAACCAATGCCGGGTATAAAATCATTTATTTTATTCATTTATTTATTTATCATGGATTTTATCAAGAAACTACTTCCACGTCACTTCAATTTTACATCCGTCAATTAGAATAAACAGTCAGGAAAAATAGTGAATAATATCTATAACACCGTAAAGTATTTTAAACAAAAAAATATATATACACTAGCTGTTGCCCGTGACTTCGTACGCGTCAATTTCTGTTATTATGATCGCGATTAAGAAATTTTTAAAAGAATATATTTTAAATTACTTGTCTTCATCATACTTTATTATGAGAACTGCGTCAGATTTTCGAGGTATTAAAGCCATTAAAGTTCTTTATTGCGCCTATGTTCGTAGTCACTTAGAATATGCGTCGCCCGTGTGGAATCCCCAGTACCAAATATATAAATTAAGAATAGAAGCGATTCAGAGGAAATTTCTCAGGTATCTTGATTTTAAGAGTAAGCAGTTTATATCAAGTTATGCCGAACGGTGTGAAATTTATCATTTTGTTCCGCTTGAAATAAGGCGTAACATATCGGATATATGTTGCCTTGTCAAAGTGGCAAACGGGTCAACTGACTGTCCGGAGCTACTGCAACACATATGTCTCCGCACCAACCAGCTAGCACTGCGTCAGCGGTCCATGGTGCATGTAGCCCCGGCAAAGACGAGATATAGGCAAAATTCATTTTTGATACGCGCTTGTCGTGAATACAATTTGGTTCATAATGACATTGATATTTTCAACACCAGCACTTCAACGGTTAAGCGTTTACTTACCATTTTGTATTTCTCAAAAGAAAGCTCTCAATAGAGTTTTATATATTATGTGGTAGTTAAAAAAAAAAAAAAAAAAAAGTTTCTTTTTACTATAAATTAATTATTTATATATATATATATTTCTTCGTACTTGTTAATATACATATAAATACGTTTTAGAATAGGCACTATAATGGTTGTAAATTAAGCGTAATTATTATATTTTACCTCTTATATAAACTATTGGTGAAAACTTTTAATTGGCATCGATGCTATGTACTGTTACTTATATCGTTATTATTTAGCTGTAAGTTTTCCAAATAAATAAATAAATAAATAAATAAATAAATACTTATAGTTTTATATTCTTGCGGCAGAAAACTATACTGAATTTCTCCGCAACCCGATCTTGACAACGCAAAATATAGTTGGCCGTATGTAAAGCAATCTTGACGTAAATCGATTCCTACTAATTACATAAGCGTTTCATTAGCATTGAACGAGTTAGATGTTTAGTATCAGGAGAGAAAGCGTAACATTTGATTGACTCGCTTCGCAACTACCCGAATTTTACATAAATGTCACCCGTCACATGTTTGTCATGTAAACGGGTGTCTTCTATGTTCTATTGGTCATTACGACCACTTGGCTATTCTTTTACGGACTTTGGCAATACTCTGTAATTTGGGTGGAGATTTTACCTGGAACGACGACTTACGGCTTTGTTAGAAGGAAGTGTAATATTGAATCTGACTGAATTGTTTGCGTGTACATCCAATTAGTTCTATCCTATTTCTGTAGTTCAATAGAACTTATGATACCTCAGTTATAGTATCAAGTATCCCGTAAGTACTATATATAACTAATGGGACATAGTTGACAATGGTGTTGTATGTGTTCATTTCAGAATGTTTGTTGGTGTATTAAATTGAACTGTTTTTCCAAATACCAACTGAAAATTAAATCTTTGTTATAAGTGATAAATGCAATATTCGATGTAATGAGAGTATTAGAAGGTGACATCATCTTTGAGTCGGTGTTAGACACCCTAAATAATACATTAATACCTAAGTTCTCCTTGCCTAAATTACTAAAATAAACCCATTTTTAATTTCCATCATATGAACGTAGATGTTAAATTGTTTGCTGGCATCTGGTCTAACAAAAAAATCAAATCTGTGTGTTAACCATACAATAACTATTATTTCATACTTTTCAGTGAAATTTTAAACATATGTTGGTTTTTTGTAGTCGAACACCTTGATAATTATATAAAAAGTGTATTTACATCAAAATTAAATTATTATTTATACTAACTAAATTCCAAGTGGACCGAAAAAAAAAGTTTAAAGTTAAAAAATATGCCACACGTAAAAATAGCGGCTAGAATTGTACTAAAGTTCTATATAGAACTGTTAGGATGAAATTTAGAAGCATCGAAAGTGCCCCAACAGTTCTATAGAACTAAATCTTGAGGAACTAATGGGATGCACCCGTGTTTGCTTGTCTTACAAACCAGATAAGGTTTGTTATTCCATTCACCACTACAATTAATGTTTATTAAGAGTGAAAATTTACGTTATTGAAGCTTTTCTTGTAATCATAAATAACGTATTTGGGAGTTAATACTGTTATGTTTGGAGGAAATAAATATATGATAAAATACAGTACTAATACAATATAGTGATAGTCTCTGCCTACCTAAATGGGAACTAACGGCTTGACTATATGTAAGTACGTATGTATTTATATGGAACGTATTCTGTTGTTTACGTCTGTTTTATACGAGGGCTGCTATTTATGTATCCGGAACTGGCCACTTACAGAACAATAATTTAAAAAGTAATTACATCATTTAAAAATAGAACTCTTTAGCTTTAGAATACATTTATTTTTATGTGACTGTCAATTGTTTTCACATCGTAGCGTCATTTTGAAAATTGCGTGTCTTCACCACCATGGATTTAACTCGTGAACATTTTCGTGCCATGATTTTTTACGATTTTCGGCGTGGTCTAACTCAAAAACAGTGCATCGATCAGCTTACTTCGACTTTTGGGGATGAAGCACCCTCAAAGACCACTGTGTATCACTGGTTTAGCGAGTTTAATCGTGGACGATCTAAGCTTACTGATGAAATTAAAGAAGGTCGCCCTAAAACGGTCGTTGTACCTCAAAACATCGATGCTGTCCGGGAACTAATAACTCAAGATCGTCATGTTACATATCGTGAGATAGAGGCATCTCTGGGCATTAGTATGACGAGCATACATAAGATACTTCATGAACATTTAGCTGTAAAAAAAATTTGCTCCCGTTGGATTCCGCACAACTTGAGTATTGATCAAAAACAGGCTCGTGTCGATTGGTGCAAAGAAATGTTAAAAAAATACAACCGTGGTGCGTCAAAAGCTGTTTATAATATCTACACAGGTGACGAATCTTGGATCTACGCTTACGACCCCGAAACTAAGCAGCAGTCCACGGTGTGGGTGTTCCAAGATGAGCCGAACCCAACAAAAGTTATTCGTGCAAAAAGCACATTGAAGCAAATGGTCGCTTGTTTTTTTGGTATAAATGGCCATGTAGCTACAGTGCCTTTAGAGAATCGTAAAACTGTTAATTCGGAGTGGTATACGACCATTTGTTTGCCGGAAGTCTTTGAACAAATAAGAAAGACTAACCGACAACGTAGAATCATTCTGCATCACGACAATGCTAGCTGTCACAGGTCGGCCGTCACAACTCAGTTTTTAGAAGCTCAAAAGATCGAATTGACAGGTCATCCGCCGTACAGCCCTGATTTGGCACCCAATGATTTTTATTTATTTCCAAATGTGAAGAAAAAATTACGTGGTCAACGTTTTTCGAGCCGCGAAGAGGCAGTCGATGCGTTCAAAATGCACGTTTTGGAGATACCTCAGTCTGAGTGGAAAAAGTGCTATGAAAATTGGTTTCAACGCATGCAAAAGTGTATAGATCTGAGCGGCGAATATTTTGAGAAGCAATAAAACCATATTAATTGATATATGTTTGTTTCTTTTTTTTATTCCGGATACATAAATAGCAGCCCTCGTAAGTATACTATAAAATTGGACCAAAAATTTACTTACCATTACTAGCGTATTCGATTTTTTCGTCGCCGTCAATACTAAAAATACTAAAAAGTCATTGACGTTTCATTGTTTACAAAGTTGTTTTTTCTAATTGATACAGACTATACATACATATACTCATGGCTATACATCCCTTGAAGGGGTCGTAAGAGCTAAGGAATTAGAAACTCCACAGCCACCTTTGGAATGTTTAGTGGGGAATAGATGGCAAAATAAAGGTTGTTGGTGATGGGTCTCCAACCGCATCTCCCAAAGATCCCTTAAAAGAACAACACCGTTACTCGCCTTTTACGTACACCCACCGAAAAAAAATGGGGTAGTGCTATTCTAAGCCGATACTACACAGTTTGGATCTACTACTACTACTAAGGATTGGTAAATGTTAATTAAAGAAAATTTATTCGTATCTACTCATATGTAAGATCAATATGCAAAGCAAAATCTTTGGAAACATTTTTAAGAAAATTACGCATAAGTAAGACTGTATATTTTTAAACATACTATATATGTACTAAAAGAGGAGTGTATAAGACATTTTTACTAAATAGTGAAATTATATGTTAGTTATATAGTTTCACTAAAATTATGGTTGAATTTTTATCACTGGACGATTAATTTCGATGACCTTTAGTAAAGTTGTTAATAAGTTAAAGTTACTAAAGACAAAAACACTTCAGGTGAGGCTCGGCGACAAGGAAATCGACGTGATGCCCCATAAGATCTACATCACAACCAAGTTGCCAAATCCTGCATACACACCGGAAGTGTCTGCTCGCACCTCTATTATAGACTTTACTGTCACCATGCAAGGTAATTTATTTCTAATCTACGTAAAGATTTTTATTTCACTTCTAATAAGCTGTAATATACTAAAGGGAAGATGTATGATTATGAAAAAAAGTGCACTTTTTCATGGACATTGTATCAATTGTTGGACGATGTGGTTTGATAACTTTCTTGAACTATCTTTTCCCTCATCAACTTAAAAAGTCTCAGGAATGGATTATTAGGCTCTAATATTTTTTTTAATACAAACCGTAGCGATAGACAGATAAACTTACATGTTTACTAACACAACAAATACTAGGTTTGGAAGACCAACTGCTTGGAAGAGTTATTCTGACTGAAAAAAGCGAATTGGAGGCGGAAAGAACGCAATTGATAATGGACGTCACAGCTAATAGACGCAAAATGCAGGAGCTAGAAGCGAATTTACTTCATAAGCTGACCACCATACAAGGTTCCTTGGTCGAGGATGTGTCTCTGATTCAAGTTCTTAATATAACAAAGGCGACGGCTACAGATGTATGTTGATTTTTCTTGTTTTTTTGAAGGTGCTTCCTCACATAGAGCATTCACGTGTAATGTAACGTTACATTTTATAGCATGACATCAGTGAAGTAGCAGAACCGAGCATTACAATGCACACCTTGTCATGATTATATGAATGATGCTATGACTTACACGCGTTTGCTCGTTAGTCAGGGAGGTATTATTGTAATGTAATGTTCAAAGACGAATCTATAATGTTACAGTACACGCGAATGATCCCGGTGAGGGAGTACCTTAATGGTATTAGTTTTTGTTGATTTTATGCTGAAAAGAAATCTGATTGGTGATATATTATTTTTTCTGCGGAAAAAACTTATTATTGCTAAATAAATATAATTTAAATTTTCTTTTTGATGCTGTGTAGCATCGGCATATAATACACTAACCCATATCTTCCCGTTGGTCTCGTAAAATTATTGCTTCTAAAGAAATGTATGTTTTTATATCTACAATTTTTCATTTTTCAATCATTGCATCTTCCAACACCTGATACCACTAACCCTTTTAAAGGTCCGCGAAAAATTAGACATTGCCCGCGACACGGAAATAAAAATCAACGGTGCCCGCGAAGAATACCGTCCAGTAGCAACGAGAGGCAGTGTCCTATACTTTCTGGTTTGCAACATGGCGCTGGTGTGCAATATGTACCAGACCTCGTTGGCGCAGTTTCTGGAACGATTCGATGTTTCTTTGGAACGGTCTACGCCGAGCCCTATCACTTATAAGAGGATTGCCTTTATTATTGAGTATTTGGTAAGTAGCTGTGAAGTTTCAGATTAGAATATTACTACCCTATTTCTTCCCGTGGGTGCTCGTAAGAAGCGACTATGGTATTGGGGCTTTTTACGTAATTCTGCCCTTGAACAATACCGTCCACTGGCAAAGAAAGACAGTTTCGTATACTTTCTGGTGTGCAACATGGCGCTGGTCTGAAATATGGACCAGACTTCGTTGGCGCAGTTTCTGCAACGATTCGATGTTACTCTGGAACGGTCTACGCCGAGCCCCATGACTTATAAGAGAATTGCCTTTATTATTGAGTATTTGGTTAGTGATGTTTTAATTTTAATTTAAAATGGTGTTTATTGTCGGCTTCGAATAGAACTAGAGTGTCTGGGCTTATTTAGTGATTGTTGGGCGATGCGGCTAGAGACCCGGCACTAACAATATTTTTTAAAACTGTTCTTCTCTTAAAGTTAAAGTATCTGGGCAATTTCTAAATAAAGAGCCCTGGCTGCCCCGTATTGGCTATATTGCAGTGAGTAAATGTATGTATTAAAAAAAATAACGCTTACTTTAATACTATTTTACGTTACGTTCATATTATTGCCTTGCACTATCAGGCCATTTTAACATATTTAATCATGAGTTTATTTGTAGTTAAATTACTTTCAGTTATGCATCGAAAATAATTCTACCTAAATATTTGTTTACAAAAATTAAATAACTTTTTTATTTACAGACATATGATGTGTTTAAGTTTATCGGTAGGGGTTTCTATGAGAAACATAAGTACCTGTTTACATTGCTTCTTACTTTGAAAATTGATTTACAAAAGGAAAATATTACCCAAGAAGAATTCAATACGTTTATAAAGGGTAAGCTTTAAATACACACATATTTCATTTTATTATCACATATATTTTTTATTGCCAAGTGCAAGAAGATCACTGGAGATGACTGTAAAGTTAATAAAACAAGAGTGAACTAACAACTGAGGAAATACTTTTATAAAGCATTACTTTTTTATGACATGCTCATGCCTATAGCTTGGATTTTTGCTATCAAAACGGCATGTTATAACTTTGAAGATGTGTTTTAGAAGACGTTCGTACGATTGATATACAAATTGTCTAACTAAAACGAATACTAACTTAGCAAGCCAATATTAACATATATTTTTAGAGTAACGACATCATTACGAGGCTTTACAAGCGGATAATAAAGACTTAAAAGCTTTAATGCCTTATTGGGTTCTATGCGGTGTACCTAGGGTATATAATTCAGAGGACTGAGCTCAAGACGATAATTACACAAATCAGTATAGCAAGCACGAGCGCTACTTTATCGACACGATAACGGTTAGAATGAGATGGCAGTATACGATACTAAGTAAGTGCGTAAGAGATGGCTGCTTTATTCCACGCGATAACTAGTTTAAACACGGCTCGTGCTTGCTCTGCAGTTTATTAAATCAATGTATGTTTATATTGATATTATGTTTTAGGTGGTGGTGCGTTGGATTTAAACGCTTGCCCGCCGAAGCCATTTAAATGGATAAGTGATATGTCATGGTTGAATATTGTTCAGTTATCTGCGTTGCGACAATTCACAAACATGGTTATGCAAATTTCAAACAACGAGAAAGGATGGAAGAGCTGGTATGATTTCCTTAATTCTAAAAGTTAAAGACCCAATAATTAACTCTTCCGTGGACTGCCTCTGTGGTCTCGCGGTTAAGCGCTTGGTTTTAAGTACGGAGGTTTTGGTTTCTATCCCCGGGTAGTGGTAACTTTACAAATTTAATTTATAAGATTTAACCCAGTCTGGAAGGATATTGCAGGCTTGAAGCACCTGATTATCCGAAAATTAAGATGATTCCGTGTTCCGGAGGGCACGTTAAGCCGTCGGGCCCGGCTACTATCACGGTAGTAGTCGTTAGTCTGCCAACCCGAAATTGGCCAGCGTGGTGGCCCTATATAGAATAGGCTCGAGCCCTTGGTGGGGACATATATGGGCTGTGAGGATGAGTGAGGAATTAACTCTTAAAGCTTTTCGAAATTTTGTTTTTTTATAGAGCAGATGCGTGAGAAATCCAATTAAACAGTTGTAGTTTTTTGTTATTATATTATTTTTACATAATCTCACTTTCCCATCTTCCAGAAACAAAGCCAATTCTACTTCTTAGATTTCTATTAATTGTAAAAATATTTAAAAGTATTTAGAAAGATTTTTTCTCTAGGTTTGACAAAGAAGCACCCGAAGATGAACCGCTACCCGATGGATACCACACTCTTGATGTGTTTAGAAAGTTGCTTGTGGTTAGGTCTTGGGCTCCAGATAGAACTATTGCTCAAAGCAAGTAAGTATACAAGTATACAAATAGTTGATACTCCCTACTTGTGCTTGAGAATTGGAAATTTCTCAACTACTTTTGGAAATTGATTATGAAAACATTATGCTTTACGATTCCGAATAATATGTACTTGATTGCGGATTTGACATTTATTTACCGAAACCATCTTCTTATTTGTTGAACGTTGAAATTATTAAAATACTACATACTTTCATACATATACTCACGGCTATAAATCCCTAGAATGGGTAGCAAGAGGTTAAAAATAAGTAATTTCTCAACCACTTTCGGAGCTTCAGTGGTGAAAAGATTGTAAACTAAAGGTGATGAGTCTCCAATCGCATCGCCCAACAACTTCTCTAAAAGCCCCACAACTATTATTCGCCTCTTACGAACACACATGGTTAAAAAATGGGGTAGTGCTATTTTAAGCCAACACTCCACACAACAAACTTTAGAACTTTTTGAGAAATAATAATATTCGGCTTATGTTTTCAGAAAATATGTCTCACACGCAATGGGTTCCCGCTTTGCTGAAGCTATTATTGCAAATTATGAGGTATGTTGTTACACAAATTACTTTTATTTATATATTTTTTTAATATTTATGATTTTATAAATGTATTATTGCATTACAGCAAATGGTTATTGAATCTCGTCCTATGGTACCTCTAATCGGATTCTTAGCTATGGGTTCGGACCCCACACCTGCCATTGAAATAACGGCAAAGCGATTAGAATTTGCATGCTCATCTGTATCTATGGGCCAGGGTCAAGAAATTCACGCTAGGAAGTTGATAGACAGAGGTTTGAAAGAGGTAATTTTATCATATATCAAAAATACTGAACACTATATATAGCTGTGTAGTGTCGGCTTAGAATAGCACTACCCCATTTCTTCCGGTGGGTGTACGTAAGAGGCGACTAACGGTATTGGGGATTCTAAGGGATTTTGGGCGATGCGGTTGGAGACCCATCACCAACAACCTTTTTTTGCCATCTTTTCCCCACTTAACTTTCCAAAAGTGGCTGACTAACTTCTAGTTCTTTAGCTCTGGTACCCCTTCTAGGGATTTATAGTCGTGAGTATATGTATGTATATGTATGTATATAACGTGTCTAAATAGCCATTAAGAGTATAAATTCTAACGATGCTTTTAATGTCAAATGGCACAAACAATCTGAATCACATGTATAGGTACAATTATTGCTTAGGTGTCTTCAAGAAAAGATAACTCTCCAGTTCCAATATTTTATTTGAATTCTGTGTGTGTGATGATTATTCTAGCACATGTCGTAATTTTAAAGAGTCATCAACATAACTGTGTTAAAGATAATGTACGTTAGTATATTGGCTTAACATAGGTATACTCTTTCCGACGATTGTTGAGCTAAGTACTTTGAAAGAGAGAAAGTACGTTACTTTTTTATCCTAAAAATGGAATTGTATGTCTATTTCAAATCGTGATATTAATTGACGAACTAAATTTTAATAGGGCATGTGGGTCCTTCTTCAGAACTGCCATTTGGGGTTGGAGTACATGACTGAAATTATGGAACAGTTTGCCGAACTAGAGAAAACTCCCGAAAAAGTGCATGAAGCTTTCAGGTAATTAGTTAAGTATTACGCTTATTACACTTATTTACACTTGTTGGTGTTTATTATACATAACTGTATAAATGCAGGGAAAGAAAGAACATACCTTACTAATCTGAAATGCTTATTTTAAATTCTTACCTAACAGGGACTGCTGGGCCGCACGTTAGGGAACTATCTTAATTGTTGTTGTGTTGTTTACTTTTCTGTAACAAGACTTAATTTAGGTATATTTAAGTACTCGGAACTGTTAACTATCAGTTGTCATTTTGTTTATAAAATATATGCCATAAAGATAAAACGGTGATTTATTTTCTTGTATATATATAACGTTATCAACCAAATAGTGTTTCTTTGAAAATAAAAATGAGGTCTTTTTCAGTAAAGGGTTCGATCTGCAATATGTAAGGAGCTGTCCTTATATGTGGCATAGTCATGTGATGCCCTATGCCCTCTACTGAAGTTCAGGATGTTACTCGTCCACCTCACCTCCTTAAATCTAAGCCTCTACTCCAACCAAAAGGTTCTCCCGTCCCACAAAACCTTAAAAATAGTCATGCTAGGTATCAAGTCTCGAAAATAATGTTAAACAATAACCATTCGTCATACAATCTGTTTCAGATTATGGATCACTACAGAGGTTCATCCAAAGTTTCCAATTTCGCTACTACAAATATCTATCAAATACACATGTGAACCTCCATCAGGTACTTTATTTTAACACATTGGTATATTTTTAACATAATAATTAATTTATTTAGCCGTTTGGATTTCGTCACCGACATAATAGAATAGAATAGAATAGAACAACTCTTTATTGTACATCAAACACACATTTACAAAAGAAATTGTCATACAGTTTACAGTGAGGTACAATCGGCGTAATCATGATGACAAGATAATAATGTAAATTATATAAACATTTTCTGTGATTAAATAAGTTATTTGTCACAAGATCACATTAATTAGTCATATAATGGCGCTACGGTAAATGGAATATCTGATCACTGTTCGTCACCTAACTCCTCCGAAACTGAAATTTATTTTTTATACTCTAAGAACATCTCTTGAAAAATATAAAAGATATGTTTTTCTATCCGTCTAGGTATAAAAGCTGGCTTGATGGGAACCTACGGCTCGATGAGCCAAGATTTCTTAGACTACAGCGACAGTCAGTTCTATTTGCCAATGATCTTCACAATATCGTTCCTGCACACTGTGGTTCAAGAAAGGAGGAAATTTGGTCCTCTAGGATGGAATATTCCGTATGAATTCAATTCAGCTGACTGGTTGGCTTCATGTATGTTTGTACAAAATCATCTGGAATCGTTGGAGCCTGGGCAATCACCGAGTTGGGTCACTGTACGGTTAGTGACGTTAATACCATATTTTTACTACTCCTAGTTTACTCTTCTTATTGTGACTCTTGATTGATGAGTTATGAGTTATGACTGATTTAACGATCAACCTTTATTTGAATTTTTATGCTGCATATGTTAGAATTTACGGGTTTAAAAATACCAGCTTTTCAACATTATATATCAACCCACTATCAGTGCAGCTATAAAAGCCATGGCAGGATAAGATAATTGACAATAATCTGCCCCCGTCGAATTTCAAATTGCATTTTTTATGAAGGGTTAGGCTCTACATTAGTGACAAATTTGCAAAATTTCAGGGACCAAAAGTCTATAGTTATTGGTAAATAAAAAACATAAAAATAAATATTTTTCTTCAATATTTTTTTTCTAACCATCCGATTTTTGCGATTTTTACATATCTTGTACATATACATAAGACAATTACATGACATAATCTACAAGATACAATGTCATAGAAAAAAGGGTAAAAAAAACTTTTTAAGTCTTCCGATATATTTTTTAATAACTTCCACGTAAGCGACACCTACATTTTTTTTGCCAATTAATAGGCACTACAATCAGCTACAACATTATGTTTTTAATTTTATTTTATCTGAGGTATAACATGGAGAAATCTTTGAATAAAACCGATCTCCTATACATTTATTTTAATATGTATTCTACACAGACCATGTTAAAACGAATTGATTGAAAACTTTTTAGAGAAATATACATGTGAACATCAAACGCACTTATTATATCTTAATGAATGTTTTTGTGATGTCATATAGAAGTCATGAAAATTAGTTTTGTTTTTGTAAGTCAAAATTCGTAAAATATACATGGCCAGTATTTTTATGTTTACATGAATGTTTCTCTAAAAAGATCTCAATCAATTCGTTTTAACATGATCAGTGTAAAATACATATTAGAATAAATATATAGGAGATCGGTTTTATTTAAAGATTTCTCCATGTTATACCTCAGCTAAAATAAAATTAAAAACATAATGTTGTAGTTGATTGTAGAGCCTACTAATTGGTGACAAAATTGTAGGTATCGCTAACGTGGAAGTTTTTAAAAAAAATATCGGAAAACTTAAATCGTTTTTTTTACCCTTTTTTCTATGACATTGTATCTTGTAGATTATGTCATGTAATTGTCTTATGTATATGTACAAGATATGTAAAAATCGCAAAAATCGGATGGTTAGAAAAAAAAAATTGAAGAAAAATATTTGTTTATCCTTGAAATTTTGCGAATTTGTCACTAATGTAGAGCCTAACCCTTCATAAAAAATACAATTCGAAATTCGACGGGGGCAGATTTAACCTTTCACGTCCCGACGGCTCCCAGAGTAGCCAGAAGTAAAAGTACCGTCAAACCCCGATGGCTCCCCGTGGAGCCGCCGATCGATGGCCAGCTTACCGTGTTCGAATTTACCTCTTATTTCTTTTATTTTAAGAGTTAAATTACGTTTTTATTGATATCAACGGCTTGTGTATGAAGTGAGCTTTTAAAAAGAGACCAATCACTTCCCGTGGAGCCAAACGCAAATAATTCTATTGTTCCCGGGTTTTGACGGTACTTGTCCTTCGCTAGTGCTCGGGAAGGCACAGGTTAATTAGCTTATCCTGCCATGGCCTTTAGGCCGTGTTCAAACCAAACTGACTGTAAGCTGCCGAAAGTGAGCGAACTTTACGCAGTTTATTGTATTTCCATACATATTCACTTTTTCGTCCACATATAACCGACAATACGTTAATACGCTATGCGTAGACGCTGACATTCGGTGGCTGATTAATATAGCACGTCACTACGCTCCGCGGACGCTGATTGGCTACGTAGGCTACGGCTATAAGCGTATTGTCAGATATATATAAGATAATCCTGAAATACAAAATAGATAACAAGTAAAATTAAAGTTTTGATTTAACTTGGCTCGTTTCCACATACGAGTTATCATGATAATCAACTTATCAGCTAGGTACATTTTAATTTGATTTTGTGGTGAAAACTAGCCAAATTAAATCAAAACTTTAATTTAACTTGTTATCTACTTTGTATTTCAGGATTATCTGCAGTGCTTGGCAACCATTCAGATATCAATCCTTTTGTCTGCGAAGTCTTTTAGTTAACATATTATAAATTTTTGTATTGTATTTGCTTGGCTAACATTTTTTACATTTAAAATGTTTTTGGTAGGATATCATTACTTTTTGTTAAGAAATAAGTTGGTATTTTTTTTTCTGCGTTTGATTTTATACCTACCTTACTATCTATCTACTATTTTAATCAAACAAATCAATGAATTTGGCAAAAGAAACAAACCTACAAACAACCCAATCTAAAAACAATCAGCAAGAAAAAAAGCAGAATTTACAACACCGTTACCAGCTGTAACTTATACGACGACGAAGCATAAAACTCAACCTTATAGGCGGGATTTCGCTAGACAACCGAACAGCATGGGACCGCTCGCGCGTATGAGCGCGGCTGGCGCTCGCTTTGGTACGTTCGCAGATCCCGTCATGCCCCGCCCCTGCCCCTCACCCCACGCGTCTTGCCCTGTGATCTTCTGTGGCCCCACACTTGTAGCGACGTGGTAGCGACTAAGTTTAAGTTAGTTTATGTTATTTCATGTATGTAATTATCATTATTACAATCATAAATAGTATTATGTTATTAAATATGATTATCAGCGCTGACATTACACAAAATCAAATCATTTTATTTAATTTCCGTAGGTTTAATGATTAGTAGGTATCTATGTATTATGAAAACGCTATCCGATGTTGTGTCATACTGTATGACTCATACAGTGGTCGCCGTTCTGCTGACATGAGATAGGTACTAGGTATTATGATACCTATTTATTAGTACGACAGGAATCGAATCTGAGTTTTAATATATTGAAGAAATGTATTGCTATTGTTCGCAACCAACCGGGCTGTGCTAGTACAGTTAGTACCTATACTCATAATTGCAAATAACTTTAGCGTCGAAGTTTAATGAATGATCAAGTAAGTATGCATAGCATACCTAAACCTATTCAGAACGGAGTCTTATATTAGCGTCAACAACATTTCATCATGGGATTTATTATGATTTCTATTCAAAATGTTCTTGTGAGGGAAATATTGAAAAATCTTAAAAATTCTCCGTTTTCAAATTTTTTCCTTTGTTAATATTTGATCACCGACCTGGATGCCGAATTTCAACTTCCTGGGATATCTGGAAGTGGGTTAGCTTTTTGATCTATATGTCAGTGAGTCACTAAAAAAATCGCGATTTTTGGACGTTTATATCTTAATAACCATTTGTTATGTATTTATGGAAATTGGGCTACTAGTTTGTATCCTTGATATCAACAAATGAGCCAAATTTGGTTGGTTTATGTTGATTAGATTTTGAGTTATGATGGTGTAAAAAGTCGCTCCAAATGGTTCGTGTAATATACACATACGGTGCGCGCTCGCCGCCTTGGCTTGGCTTGACGCACTGCCGTGCGTCTTGATATATAAGATATGGATGTATTAAAGGAGGTTTTTCTTAATCATCGCTGCATAGAACTTACTCATCATTTAAAGCAAAATCTTATAGTTAGTGGTATGTTTCGATATCTGTTCTTTTTGCAGATACATGGTGTCTGCAGTGCAGTATGGTGGTCGCGTTACCGATGACTACGACAATAGGCTCTTAGCTACGTTCTGCAGAGTCTGGTTAACCGAATCATTGTTCTCAGAAACGTATCAGTTTTATAAAGGTTACGGCATAATGAAGTTCAGGAATATTCCAGAATACCTTGAAGAAATTGATAAGATGAAAACTACTGATCCTCCCCAGGCTTATGGTCTGCATTCGAATGCTGATATTACGTAAGTTTGTTTTTCCAGTAGTAACATTATAGGGTTGTAGAGAATTCCGATTTAGACTAGCTGTTTACCTCCACGATTTTTCTTTATTCATGGACAAATTGGAATAATACTGCTATTAAGGTGCATGGCAAAAAAGGGCCAGTTATGTAAGATAATGAATTGTAGTAAAGTTTTGTTGTTGTTTTTCTTGATGCTTATATAATTGGAAGTATACAATATTGAATAGTTCTCAATTACAGTTAATTGAGGCAGGTATTAATATAATTCTCTCTCTATTCACATAACTTATAAGCTTTTTATTTTCTTCAGATATCAACGCAACACAACCCAAGACCTATTAGATACCATATTATCAATTCAGCCAAAAGAGTCAGGAGCTGGCGGCGGAGAGTCGAGAGAAGCATCCGTTTACAGACAAACACGGGAAATGCTGGATAAAGTGCCCCCCAATTTTGATCCGTTTGAGGTCAAAGAAAGGTAAAAATGTTTTGAAATCATTGTGATATAGAGAATTGATAGTTAAAAAAGTAAAATGATTAGTTAAAAAAAAGGGTCATACAAATTTGTACCAATAAAAAATATGCAATTATTTACTCAATGTTGAGTCTGCGGTTGTGTACTGATTTTGTAGTCTTTATTGCTTATTTTACTTCATTGAGCATAAATAACAGTAAATGCATCTATACTAGTACGTGAGTAGAGTAGGTTTATACCTACCCATCGCAAGCCGACGCGACGCTTTACTACATAGACAAAAATAATTTTCAACATAGCAAGCAACTTTTTTACTTTGCACAGTGTTTTAAGGAACCTGGTTTTGTGTCATCACGTTTTTTTTACAAAATCTAATAGTCTTTATCGTTTTGGACACCCCAGTGCAACTTTGCCATTCCTATCTCTTTTAGTTGATTTTTAAAAAAAAACCAAAAGTTTCCCTATTTCCGGGTTCATAAAATCACAAAAATATGTATACAAAAATTTATGTGATATAATTAAATTTCGATAACATGTGTGAACTACGTATAATAAAATTGAAACAAATTTCCATTGATCGAATCTCAATAGGAACCCAAATATTTATATATTTCGCACTTTTCATTTTTGTTTTGTTACTCCCGATTAAACCCGTATTGGTCTGAGATTTCCAGTGTTCATAATAGTTCCAGTACTTTTCTATCGTCAGTATTAGGAAAGAGGGTTAAACTATGATTCCTAGTCTAACTCGCTTTCTCCGTCCTGAGACATTTTATAATTGAAATATGTGGATCAGAGCATATTGCCTATAAAACTTTCGACGTATACTTAATTTATTATTTTCCATTTATAATAATATGTACAGGTTAAAACAGTATGGTATAATAAATCCCATGGTGATTTTCCTGAGACAAGAGTTGGATCGTATGCAGAGAGTTATAAGTTTAGTTCGAGTGACACTGAAAGATCTGTTACTGGCTATCGATGGTACAATTATCATGAACGAGGTGGGTACTATTTTTTTTTGTAATTTAATCATTTATTTGAATACATACATATGTATTTCGCGGCTTTAAACTCCAAAGAAAGCATAGCCAGATTTACAGACAAAGAACATTATTAGCTGCTTTTAGAATTTGATTGAGGAATTCGTTGAAAATTAAGTGTATTTGGTCGTTATCGTTGGTTTCCAGCCATATCGCCCAAAAATCACTTAAAAGGCTCCCATACTCTAAGTCGCCTCTAACTAACACCCAAGGGAAGAAATAGGGTAGTGCTATGAAATTCGAAGCTATTACCTGTACAGTTAGAATATTTAGTTCACCAAAGACATGATTTCGTAAATAGTTAATAAAAAAAAACTCTAAAGGCTCTACGTGACTCTCTGGATTCAATATACGATGCGAAAGTACCACAAATATGGTTGAGAAGTTCTTGGACATCTTCGACTCTTGGATTCTGGTTTACCGAGTTTTTGGAGAGGAACATTCAGTTTGCCACTTGGTGCTTCCAGGGCAGACCTTATTCTTTCTGGATGACTGGATTCTTTAATCCACAAGGTATTTATTTAGTTTCATTGCAAGTCATTATTATTTGGACTTTTATTGCGTTTTTATTTGGTTTCACACATTTAGAAGTAACACCAATATGTATTGTGACAACAACTCATAGGCAATATTTAAAATAAAAATCTTCGCATGAATGCCACCCTAAAGCCCTAATCTTATAAGACTCCTTCAGAAAGATAATCTCAATATTATATCGATAGGATTTCTTACCGCAATGAGGCAAGAAGTAACTCGCGCGCACAGAGGATGGGCATTGGACACTGTGGCGCCGCACAACGATGTCACCAAACTTGGACTTGATGAAATTAAAGCACCGCCTAATGTAAGTGTAGCTATAGCAAATAATATTTTACCTACAATATTACTGCAGTTAATTAATTTCTAACCATTATGCGACAAGACTAACGGTCGGACCAACGGGCTTCGACGAAAGTAAAGAACCGCCTAATTTAATGAGAAGTTTAGCGATAACAAATAATAATATACCTACAAACAATATTACTGCAGTTTGTTAATTTCTAACCAGCCTTGAATAGTTTAACTACAAATAATACAACTGCAGGTTATTAATGATGCCGCATCAGACAATTGTAAGTCGTATATCGTTCATCAGTACCAATTAACTCATTTTAGTGTCCTGAGTCGTCCAGTTAATCATGTTATGTTTTAGCCCCCACGTGACGCCGGTGGCATAAGACTTGTGAGAGCATTTATGTGCACGACTTTTGCGACAAACTCAAATATATTTTTTTGAATTATAGATGCAAATCTCACAAAAGACTAAATGATCGCTCTCACACGGTTACAGAGATAAACCATGTATCGAAATGACTGACTGAATGATTACTAATTAAGGGGAAAGGAATTTGAATTAGAATAGAGCTACAAAAGATGATTTCTAATCTAAATGCTAACTCTTATTAGGAAAGTGGAACGCAAATTAGGAAAGAGCTACTCTAATCAATAAATAATAATCTAAAAGGACTTCCTCACTAAGGGACTCGACAAGATAGCTCATGTCATACCCACTTTACTTATCTTTTTGCCCAATCTAAATATAAGTCATTGTATTTCAGGAAGGTGTATACGTGCACGGACTATTCCTCGACGGCGCAGGATGGGACCGACGGAACTTTCGTCTTTGCGAATCTGCGCTCAAAATTCTCTACACTGCTATGCCCGTTATTTACATCTATGCTATTAACTCCACTGCTCCAAAGGATCCTAAGCTTTATCAGGTATTGTTCATTATATTTTATTGTTCTAATGTTGTTCTAGGTAGGTAGTACAAGCATGAAATGGTAGAATTTAAGTAATAACTTGAATCGGAAGTTACAAGATATTAAGTTAAGAAATAAAGACCGGAGAGTTTAAAGACTTGCCAGTTGTTAAGAAAGATATGAAATTGCTTCATTTCAAAATAGACATTATAAAATAAGATCTTTTTACATTTGTCAAGAAATTTTGGAAATAGCATCATGAGATTTTTTTCTTGATGCTAAATGAATCTTGGTAATTCCATGAAGATGATCGATGCAAGAAGTCCTTTGTCTAGCAGAGAATTTCCTTCTGCTGATTTCATAATTTTATGTCTGATATTCTGTTTGCAGTGTCCTGTCTACAAAAAACCAAATCGCACCGGACTGACTTTCATCACGCCACTATGGTTACAGACCATTAAAAATCCAGACCATTGGATACTACGAGGAGTGGCGCTTCTCTGTGATGTCAAGTAAAATATGTTTTACCTATATTTAAGATACTCCTACTAAAACAAGTAGTGTAAAACTTTCATCGAGATATTTAGAATGTCTTTGATAAGTTACTTATTGAGATCATATCCTGATTTAAAATTGTTATTTATTATACAATTTAGTTATAAATGTTCTTCGACATTAATTTAGAAGGATGCCTTTTTATTAATTAAAATTCATATTTTATAGTGGAATGAGTTTTATTGTTATCTATTTTATAGCAAGTTCATGTCACAGGAACAAATGAAATACTCTATTTTGATAAATACAGACAAATTAAACAACAATGGACGGAGCACTTTCGCTGTAGTTTGTTGTAGTCTTAAACTAGACTTTGGTAGTGTTACAGTTAGAGCTTAAAATTTTTAACAGGAAAAACCTGTTTTTCAGTACTAAGTTTGAAAAATATTCAAAGCGTTGCAATAACATTATATAAATTCTAAGTAGTTCAATACAATTGCTAGGAGATCTATAACGTCTTACAATCATCATTAATAATAAATAGAATAACATCGACATTTTAATAAATGTTTAAGTATATATTTTTTGCCTAATGGAAGGAAATTAGTTACTCTCATATGTCGATAGCAAATATCGTATCTTAGGCAGATTATTTCATAATATATGTTCATTGCACAATTTAAAGGTTGAGGCAGCACTGATTTTATTGATTCCATTGGGCAATATCTCCGCAAAAATTGCCAAGTGGTTCCACCGATCTTGACCTTGGTGCTCTGGAAAAAATAAAGCAAAATGTTAGAATTTTATTTAAAATTAGGTGTGTACACTACACTACTGGTGCAGAATAGCAAAACCACATATAATTCCGGCGAGTGTTTGTAGGCTACTCAGGGCTTATTAAATGATTTTTGGGCGATGCGGTTAGAGACCCATTATAAAAAAACATTTCACAATAATTTCCCCACTCAACTTCCAAAAGTAAAGATTTATAGGCGTGAGTATTTGTGTATATATGTCGCAGGAAAATCGTCAAACTCGTTAACTTATAAGTTTCCTAGGAAACTTGTAAGTTGCCGGAAATCCGTCAAACAGCACGCGAATTTACATCTTACCTGATAGTTTTAAGGAAACTTATAAAATAACAGACTCACCTCAGGAAACTTGTAAGTGGGGATCATTTTTGACAAGTTTCCGAGTTTATATCTTGTATTTTAGGAACCTTACAAGTTTCCTGAATCCCGCTAGGAAAGATGTCAATGCAGCGCTGCCGGCGCGGAGAGGGGGGATGTTAGTCAATGCGGATTGGCTGGCGGCGGTCACGTGACGTAAAGCATTCGCGCGTCTTATCAATTCGACAATCAACACTAATGTTTTCCTTGCTTTACTAATGCTAATCTATTAATTTGCTATTATTTGCTGTCACTGACAAAAGTTAAATGTTTCAAGATTATTTATTAATTATAATTTGTTTGAGTATATATCGTGATACTTTATAGTTATATAGTATGAATACCATCTAGATAAGTTTTAATGCCGTTTTAATTCAAAGAACGTTTTAATACCGACACATACATACCTACACTCACGGTAATAAATCCCAAGAAGGGGTAGCCTGAGCGTCGGAATAAGAAATTCCTTAGCTACTTTTGGAAGTTAAATGGGATAAGATTGTAATATAAACATTCTTGGTAATAGGTTGGAGAACTGCATCGCCACAACAACACTTAAAAAGCCCCAAAACCCATAGTCACCTCCAATGACATCCGTTCGTATAAGTTACCTTCAGAAATATGTTAGTGCTATTCTTACTATTTTGTCCCTGCCTGACTGCATTCATAATATTTTGTCCCGCGGTTGTCGTAAGAGGAAGCCAAAGGCTTTTTAAGTGATTGTTAGGTGAAATGGCTGCATACCAACCGCCGCCTTCTAATTCTGTAGCTCAAGATACATCTTATTGTGCTTAGCTACTGTGATGTGAGTGAGTGAAAAGCAAGTCAGAAGGTTGTTTGATTAACAAATGGAAACTTTTGTAAAAATCCGTTATTATAATCAATTATTCGTAATGATATAAACCCTTCTTTGAAACGGTCTTAGGCGAGTTCCTCATTTATATTTGGAAATATTAGAACATCGTCATTATTTTAAATTCATGTTTTTTCTTTACTCAACTCACTTCTTAACCAATCAGCGTAAGTAACTGGTTTTATTAAAAATTTCACTAGCAGCCATTAGGAAGCTTACAATATTCCTAAATTTTAAATTCAAAACTAGGAAAGTTATCAAAAATTATCCCCACTTACATGTTTCCTGAGGTGAATCCGTTATTTTACAAGTTTCCTAAAAACTATCAGGTAAGATGTAAATTCGCATGCTGTTTGACGGATTTCCGGCAACTTACAAGTTTCCTAGGAAACTTATAAGTTAACGAGTTTGACGATTTTCCTGCGACATATATATTGTTAACAATAAAAACACTTCTGCAACGCCAAAAAAAGAAATATTTTGGAAGTATATGTATGTAATATCCATCAATAAAACAAAAAGGAAGAAATATGACGCTAAATAAAATAACTCTTGTGTTATATGATATACGTTCTTGAGCCTGCAAACTATGAAAATATGTTAAATCAAAAATTTTAATTTTGGTTGTCAAGTAATATTGAAAGCTTATCGACTAAGTGACTTAGCACTAGTTACAAAAAATATCTTAAGTACTTATTTACCTTCTTCGTGAAAGCGTCAGTTCTATTTTCCCTTCTTTAACTTGTTTAAAAAGCGAGATTGCTCCTGCATGACTGAGACCATAAGTTGGGACATTGTTAACCGACAATATTTCGTCCCCTGAAACAAGTATATTGAGATTAGAAAGTGAACGGTTGTAACTTAGCCTATATAAATGGACTGAAACATACCTTCACATACTGTTCCTTTATCAGCTGCTTGTCCACTTGGGAATACCGTTTTCACGAAAATTCCCATTTTTCCCTTTGGTGAATCTGTTCCTCCCACTATACTAAAGCCTAGGCTTTTATGTCCTGAGCCTTTGTAAAACTCCACTTTATGTACTGTAGTATGAGGGCCAGTTATATTACTTGTATGAGTATGGTTAGCCATGTTTTGTTCTGAGTTGGGGTCTTGTGTTCTGTTATTACTTATGTATCGTTGAGAACCAATTCTGTTAAAGAATCTGCTTCTGCAGCTAGTTCGCAGTTGTTCTGGGATACTTTCAAATGATCGGTTCTGATAAAGCCGTGCTGCATGTTTTATATAGTGAGTGTTTTCTTTCATTTCGTTGGTGGTATTTTCATTGCACATCGGATATTGGTCGACATTTTGAGGTCTAGAACTTTGAAGACATATAGGTCTATACACAAAGTTTGTTGGATTTTCTGATGAAGATTGTGAAATTTCGATATTGGTCACATTCTGCAAAGAAACATCATATTTTCCGTTACCATTTTTTTCCAGTAATTTTTCGTCGTCACTTTTTTGGCTGAAATATGAATATCCTCTACTCACTTGAACTCCAAAGTCATGTTTCTGGGCGTCTTCGTGATGATCTCGTACAGTGTCATTTGAAATACGTGTTAAGTACTGAGATTTACCCTGAATAGGAGTTTCTTTGTTTACGCCATTTGATATGTAAGGGTTGTGTGCTGTTTGTGATATAATATCAGGAGGTATATTTGTATGTGTCTGTGATGGTAATTCATAAAATTGATTATTTATTATTCGACTTAAAGTAATAGGCGTAACTTCGTCATGAGCCATAATGAGATCAACTTGATACTTCTGATATGGGGATCGCTCAGTTTCGGTTATCATTTTAGAACAAGAATTAACTATGTGTTGGACTTCTTTCAGAGATGCTAGACCCCTTAGTATTCTTCCATTAACGTTAACGATCTCATCACCGATCCGCAGTCGCCCATCGCGATGGGCAATTCCATCTGAGTCTAGTTTTACAACAATATAACGAATTTCATAATTTGATCTCGTACTATTGAAATCAACTCTATGTTGCGCGAGGTAAACACCAAGGCTTTCCTCTAATCTCGATTTATACAGTCTTATATTTCTGAACCGTTTAGTACATGGACCTCTCCCAAACATATCCGTTTCAGGATTTTGGAGAATACAGATATTTGTAGTGGATTCTGTGTGTAAATTAGGTGTTGAGGAGTGATCGGTGTGAACAAGTTGTGAATGCAAAAATTTTGCTTTTCTAACTTGAACACCTTCGTCTAAAGTCATTGATTTATTGTGAATGATATTTTTCTTGTTTAAAGTCTTTTTAGGCAGAGGCGGAGGCTTAGCGTCGCTGTGATTTAGATTTTTCATTGCATCAAAAGAATTGCCAATCGTAGTGTGATGGCTAGATTTAGAATCTATATCTTTTAAATTTTCGATGGGGAATAAAGCGCAAGGTGTTGAACTGCGCCGCGATGGTAAATGTGCTTGGTTCACATTAGATTTTCTATTTAAACTATGCTGTCTCGAAAATGTGCCGTTGTGAACTATATGAACTCGTGTATCTGTAGTTTGTGGGTCGCTCTGCATTTTCATTCTATTGTAAGTAGGAGGAGAATGATTGCTATGATCATCCGTCGGTCGACCGTCACTATCGTAGCCTGATTCATTGGAACTAACATAGTTACTTAATCGGTGTGTAAGAAGAGCTTCTGATGTCTCTGACACCCTGTGAACACTTTGTGTTGAAGAAGCTAATTCAATTCCAATATCTCTGAGTGATCCTAAATTAGAAGAATATTCATAAACAGGTAAACTATTGCGATTTCTAGGAATCAACATTGGGTCATAGTCTATTGGTGCCCTTTGGGAAATCATCGAAGATCGTCGGACCATGTCGCTATTAGATCGCATTGCATAGTCTGTTTCATCAACATTATGTACACTTCGAATTGATCTTCGTCTCAAATCATAATCGTTTCGCAATGCAGAGTCATTTAACATGTCTTCATGTACTGATATACATTCAGTGCTTTGATAATGTTCCTGATTACTGTTCGAAAATATTAACCCGCGCCTAAATTTGGGGGATTTTCGACTAGTTCTTTCCGAAAAACTTTGTCTCACACAATTTCCTCTGTTCTGAGAGTTAAAGTTATTTTCTTCTGGTAAAACAGTCAATTTCGATCTCAGGAAAGCATAGGGAAAGTTTGGTTTTCGGCAGCCACTGTTATTATTTTGTCCTTCCAACCCAGGAATATTATCACAACTTATTGCCTTCGATGATACTAATAATTCATCATTCAACAAATTGTTATTTTTAAGATTAGGTTTTCTTAATTTTTCGTTATCACTATTCCGGAAATCTATACCTTCTGATGGATCATCGGCCTTTACATACGTGGATAAATGAGAAGTTGAACAGCTTCGATATAGGGATGCGTTATTTAAATTAGAATAATCATCATCAGGTGGGCTGTTTTTCTGCAGTGACTGAACTTTGGTACTATTCAGCATCCCCGTTGAACCCATTCTATGGAAGAATGTTTTAAAAGGGCTCGGGGATCTATCTCTCGATCCACTTTTTATGGACTCTGAATCAGCATCTCTTTTAAGTGACGTAGTTTCTGAGGAACTTCGACCAATTTTCCAGCTTTGGTGTTTTCTGTACTGGCCGGGTGGAGTGGAAATTTCTTCTTTGAAGTCGTCTAGAGCTTCTACAGTTGCTTCTTTCGAATCTGGTTTCTTTAATATTTCCAGTTTTTTTCCCATTCTTCGACCCCATGTTGCGAACACTGAAACAGCAGAAAATAATAATTAAATATTGCAGATAATTTAATATGAACGGGTGGTATCAAGATTTTACATAAGTCATTTAATATCTAACTTTTGATAAATGAAGAATAACTGACGTCTTTTTACGACAATTGCGTGAAACCAATTTCTTCATTCTTTATCTTTGCCTAATTTGATATTTTTAATCATATTTATTACATTTATTTTTATTATTGTTAACGGTGAGGGAAACATCGTGAGAAAACCCACATAGCCGGTTGTACTTAGCCATGTGACAGTGTATTCGTACTAAAACGGCGAAAGGCCTGCCCCCTATCACGTGAGCATACTGTCTAAACAAAACGTGGGTACCTATACTTTGGACACTTAGTGGTGCTGTCACGTTGTTCATGAGTATTGGCACCTCTGCCAACCCCTTCGGGGATAAACGGCGTGAACGTTTTTGTATATGTTTATGTTATGTAATTTAATTATAATATTGACCCTACATTCCAATATTCATACTGCTGAACCCAGAAATGTTCTTTCATTCTTTTCTATAGAAATTTAGGTCAATAAATGGTTAAATTTACTAACTAAATCATATATAAATAAATATATCAGATCACTCAAACAAAAAAAGATATATAAAAAAAACAACTTTGACAGTCGATTAAAAGATTCGGAAATACGTGAGGAAGTAATTCCTATGTAAATTAATACGTTCTGTTATATCCACCCTATGTACCCTGTATTGCTGACCTATACTCCTTTCATTCCTTAACAGCAATAACCAACTGAACTCAACATAATACTGACTCAGCTCCTTTTCCCTTACCGATTCCTATCCGCTCCGTTCAGTCCCGATCCAATCATCCTACGGTCAACATCAAATTCTAACGATATTCAAAGTCCAGTGTGTTCATGTACCTAGTTATTTAAAAATCCAATATAAGTTTTCTTTTTAAAAAGGGTCTCATTTTTTCATTTCTAACATTGGTGGCAGCGGTGGGATCCGGCAAAATTACGGGTCCCTATTTTAATTGAATAAAACTCAAAAGTGTATCAAGTGCCTCAAATCAGTTGCAAATTTATAAAGAATAGTGTTCCTAATATTCAAGAAATTAATTCAAAGTTTTCGTGCTATATTCAATACCTTTTTCAATTTACAAAATAAGTGCAAAGTGGAGTGTAACAGTGAAATAATCCAAGTGCTCCGTTCTGGTTTCTACTCAATAAACCAGGGAATCATTTATGCATCAAAGCAACGCCATGCTCTTAATCATCATCATCCTGTAAGTTTTTCCAAACTTTATCACTTTGTTCCTGCCTCTCTCAATACTACTTCGATTATCAGCGAGCTCAACGGATACGCCACGCATTCCACAGCGTCTAGGCGACAGTTCTACGAATTACACAGCGCCTTATCAGTGTACTCGTAGCTAGACGGTCAAGTACGAAAGTTTTTAAGTGTTAATTGGAATATTCATTGACTTTATTTTGTTCGTTTGTTTTTATTCTCGATTCTACAATACTATATTATTATTAATTTTTTTTTAATTGTTTTTCATAATATTCTGGTTTATTTCGTATCTGATATTTGATTTTTGAATTATTTTAACTATTATTATTTAAAACAAAAAGGATAATTATGACGGAAACCGATAAAAAAATGTCATCTTTAAGCCTAACTGATTTAGCTTCGACCATTGATCCTCCACCAACCCCTAGTAAGGGTAAAACATCTGCATCATCAAAACCTATACCAACACTTGATATTGAGTTGAGCGTTTTACTCAAATTTATTAAACCTTTTGATGGGTCTCGTGAAACCCTAAATGCTTTTATAAATAATTGTAATAATGCTTATGAATTAGCATCAAACAGCCAGAAAATTATTATATTTAAATATATTTTAAGCCAACTGCAAGGTAAGGCCGAAGTAGCATGCTCCATTAAGGAATTCATTAATTGGGAACAATTAAAACAGTTTTTAGTGAATCAGTTTGCTGAGAAAAAGCACTATACACATTTGTTAACAGAACTCCAAGAAACGATTCAAGAAAATGGTGAAAGCGTTACTCAATTTTCCTTAAAAATAGAAACCTGTCTATCCCAACTTTTAACCGAAGTTGTCCTTTCTTCATCAAGAAAGGGCGATATACCCGGTAAAACCACAGCAATGGAAGAGTTAGCTCTCCATCATTTCCTGATGGGTTTATACCCCCACCTTTCTAATATAGTTCGAGCGCGATCTCCCAAAACTTTAAATGAGGCTATAAATATTGCAATATCGGAAGAGAAAATATTACAATCTATTAAGAATAAGCGACCATCTCCTACCCCCCGAACCCGAACAAACAATACATTTTCTAATATAAGATCATCTAACAACTTCAATAATCATCGTCCTTTTGTCTCTAACCCTTCTCGCTCAAATAATTATTACAATGGAGGCAATCAAAATAACCCGGGACCGAGTAGCCAAATGACATGTAGATATTGCAAAGCAATTGGTCATTCTATCGAAAACTGTCGCAAACGACAGTACAACAATTCCCGATTTCAAACAAGTGGGTTCCAAAATCGTCCAGGTCAAAGCCCTCCTCGCAGAACATATACAATTAATCAATGCGAGAATAACGACACTGAGGAAAGTCAAACGGACAGTAATTTAAACGAATAAGTTTTCCCGAGAAGTACCGCCCGGGAAACAAAATCCACATTGTTAAAAATGGTACCTCAAGTATAACAAAGTCCTTTAGTACATTTAATAATCCATCACTGAATCCGCTGAATCATAGTCCTCCCAAATTCGATAAAATGATTGATACTAAAGGACTCATTCCCTCTGCATCTAACGATCTTATTTTACCTACTCCAACGTCAAAAAAAGACTCATCACTGAATCCACTGAATCCTCTGAATCCACTGAATCCTCTGAATCCACCGAATCCTCTGAATCCACTGAATCCTCTGAATCCTCAAACGCTTGATCTCTGCTCTTCTGAAAAAACTTGTGAATTCCCTTTGTCTCCATCAAAAGATGCCCTCTCACTAGAAAAACCTAGTAGGATATTCGAAATTTTAAAAAACTCTGATAAAAGGTACTTACCCCACATTATCATACAAACTGTTGTATCAGATAGACCCCTTTCATTCCTTATAGACACTGGTTCATGTGTAAGCCTCATAAAACTCAATTCGATATCTAAACCTCCCAAACTGAATAAAAATATAATAACTTTAAAAGGTATTGACTCCGGAGATAATGTTACTTCTACACTTGGAAATTTTAAAATGCCCATTTTTCCCAATTCCTCTGATACACACGAGTTTCACGTTGTGGGAGATATAAGTTTATCACATGATGGCATAGTTGGTAATGATCTTCTAGATAGTTTTGAGTGTCAAATAGATTATGGTAAAAAGGTCCTAAAAATTGGAAACAATTTAATAAATTTAAATTTCTCAGAACCTCTTTATACTATACCCCCTCGATCTGAGTTTGTTATAGAATGTTCTGTTTCTAACCCTGAATTAAAGGAAGGGATTGTCTTCGATCAACACATTTCAGATCAAATCTTTGTATCGAATTCCATAGTTAAAGTTAAACCAAATAATAGAGTTAATATTACGATTGCTAATACTACAAATGAAACAATATCCATAAATTCCGATTTGAAACTTCATCTTGAACCTATTGATTATTCAGTTCTTACTAATTCCTATGCTTTACCCACAAATGGTATTTCCAAAAGAACTAATGATGTAATTAACCTTCTAAGATTAAATCACCTTAATAACGAAGAAAGGGAATCCCTCATTGACTTATGTTCGACTTATTCAGATATTTTCCATTTACCAAACGACAAACTCACACACACAACAGCTCTCACTCATAAAATTAGGACTACCACCGAAGTACCAATTCATACCAAAACTTATCGATTTCCAGAGGTCCATAAAAGGGAAGTTGAGAAACAAATAAATAAAATGTTAGATGACGAAATAATAGCACCTTCCAAATCACCTTGGTCATCACCCATATGGGTTGTACCCAAGAAATTAGATGCCTCAGGAGAAAAGAAATGGCGTGTAGTTATAGATTACAGAAAACTTAACGATATAACTATAGGTGAAGTTTATCCAATTCCTCAGATAACTGAAATATTAGATCAACTCGGACATAGTAAATACTTTTCTACATTAGATTTAGCCTCTGGTTTTCACCAAATCCCTGTAGAAGATCCTGAAAAAACTGCTTTCTCCGTACCTCAGGGTCATTTTCAATTCAACAGAATGCCTTTTGGGCTCAAAAATGCTCCAGCCACTTTTCAACGCCTCATGAATTCTTGTCTCGCCGGTCTCCAAGGCTCTCGTTGCTTCGTATATTTGGACGATATCGTGATATATAGCCATGATTTAACATCCCATATAAACAATCTTTCACTTATTTTTGCTAGACTCAGAGAATTTAACCTTAAACTGCAACCGGACAAATGTGAATTCTTACATAAAGAAGTCGCATATCTTGGTCACGTAATAAATGAAAATGGAGTCAAACCAAACCCAGAAAAAATTAAGGCAGTGGTAGAATATCCCATTCCAAAAACTCAAACAGATATAAAATCTTTCTTAGGTTTAATGTCCTATTATCGAAGATTCATCCCTGAATTTGCGAAATTTTCCAAACCACTTACTAACCTCTGCAAGAAAGGAGTCGCCTTTGAATGGAAAAATGAACAGCAGCTTAATTTTGAAAAACTTAAGGAAAAACTTGTTTCTGCTCCAGTCCTTATTTATCCCGACTTTACTAAACCTTTTCTTCTCACATGTGATGCTTCTCAGTTTGCTATTTCTGCTATATTATCCCAAGGTCCCATCGGTCAAGATCGACCTATAGCATTCGCATCTCGCACTTTAAATAAAGCAGAAATCAATTATTCAACAACGGAAAAAGAATGCTTGGCCATTATCTTTGGCACTCAACAATACAGACCTTACCTTTTCGGTCATCGTTTTACTATAATAACTGACCACAAGCCACTTAAATGGCTTTTCAACTGTTCAAAACCAGGCTCTCGTTTAGTTAGATGGCGCTTACAATTGGAAGAGTTTGACTATGACATTGAATATAAAAAAGGAAAAATTAATTGCAATGCTGATGCTCTATCGAGACACCCTGTTAATCCCATCTTAGTCGATGATCAATTAAATCTCAATCTTTCTAGTCCAAATCCCTCTAATGAAAGTTTACCTGCAACAAACAATGAATTTGTTAGCGTAAATGACTTACCGACACCAATTCCATTCACCGACTCTAGCGCTGAAAGTACAAATACCCAAACAGCAATTGATCCTCTTGTAGATATAGATTTTACTGACGACTCTTATTCTGATTTTCTCAAAAACACTAATGGCAAAAACTTTGAAACTGATGTGACCATTATTGAACACAACAAGAGTATATTGGAAAGTGATTGTAAAAATTTAGTTATTCCCGTTTCAATTGACCTTGATGAAGCTAATCCTTATATCGAACAAATTTTGGGAAATATCGAAAATACAGATGAAATCATAAACTGCGAAAGAACGCTATATTCATCTCTTAAAATTAAGTATCAAAATAAAAATGTTTACCTTATATTTATTAAAGTACATCACTTTGATCAAGGCTCTTATGATGATATATATAAATCACTGAAAAACCTAAGGAATGAACTTATTCTACAACTCGAACTTTCTGACTTACGAATTGCTATCACTGACTTTAAAAATCCTTTTGACAAATATTTACCTTTGAAATTATATAACATGCTTTTATATGTGTTTAACAAAACCAAAATTGAAATTAATATTTATCATAACAATTTGATTTATCCCACATTAAGTGAAATCCCAAAAATCCTTAAAGAGAATCACGATATACCTGTCGCTGGTCATTTAGGTGCAAATAGAATGCTTAAGAGAGTCCAAGATCAATTTTACTGGAAACATATGAGAAATGATATTGAAAATTATGTAAAGAACTGTGAATCTTGCCAAACCAATAAAGCTTTACGCCGAATAAATCGTGCTCCCATGCAAATCACTTCCACTTCAACTCAGCCTTTTGAAAGAATTAGTCTTGACATAGTAGGTCCCCTTCCTGAAACCAATAAAAGTAAACTTCGCTTTATCCTTACCCTTCAAGACGACTTAACAAAATTTTCTACCGCTTACTCTATTTCATCAACAACAGCTGAAGAAACCTCAGAATGTCTTATACACTTTATTTCATTGTTCGGTATCCCGAAAATGATCCTCACCGATCAGGGAACTAATTTTACAGCAGATCTCTTTAAGAAAACCTGTCAATTTCTAAAAATCAAACAATTATGGTCCTCACCTTATCATCCTCAGACTCAAGGTGCTCTTGAACGATCTCATTCAACTCTAAAAGAGTATCTTAAATTGTATATTAATGATAATCAAGACAATTGGCATATTTATATTTACACGGCAATGTTAGCTTACAATACAACTGTTCATTCTACGACTAATTATACTCCTTATGAACTTCTATATGGACATAAACCATTTATACCAAATTCCCTATTCACCCAAACTTCTGATGTTACTTACCCTGACTATGTTAAAGTGCTTCAACATCGTCTTGAATATTCTAGAAACAAAGCTATAGAAAATATTCAAAAGTCGAAAGAACTATCTAAGACCTATTATGACAGAAAGACCAGACCGGTTCAATATAAAGCAGGAGACTGTGTCTACCTTAAAAATCACCTACGTCTAAGAAAATCTTTATCACCCATTTGGAAAGGACCATACAAAATTATAAAAATCCTTGGTAATAACACATTATCCCTTCTCATTAATAGACGACATGTAACACATCATTATGACGAAGTCAAACTAGCCCATTCTCATTCTAACTAATTTCACTCTATTAAAATTTCTTTCATTTAATTTTATTTCAGCATATCCATGACTCAAGCCCTTCCAGATCCTGTCAAATACATTCATAATAGTTCCGGAATATATTTTGAACCCTTAGGTCCCATGAAGACAGTAAACGGTCATCTTAATATTATAATCTCTTCTGATATTGGATATTTACAACCCCATATTAATGCTATTAATGAAATAATAGGTACCACTAGATTTCTTTGTAAATCATATAATGCTTTTAACGATTCTGAATGTCATAATATATTAGCTCCCCTTACTACCAGATACCATGATATAATCCGAGACTTTGACGCAATTAATTATTTAACAAACAATAGAGATAAACGCTCAGCTTGGTTTGGTGGTGTTGGAACTGTTTTCAAACATATAATTGGAACACTTGATGAAAATGATGCTATTCGATACGATAAAGCTATATCATCCTTACAGAGAGATGAAATAAAATTAGCCTCTCTAGTTAAAGAAAATATTTTAGTTACTCAATCTTCCATAAATGATTTTAACAATACTTTGAATAAAATTAAAATAAATGAATTAAGATTAAGAAATGCTATTAACTCTATCACGGATAATGTGAATAATGTAAGTTTAGTTTCGAATAAGTTAGTTTTAAGAACTATGTTTAATCATGTTTTTAACATTCTCGATAGCGCACTGTTATCATTATCTTTTAAAATTAATGATTTAATTAATAGTATTATTTCAAGCAAAAACAATGTGCTTTACCCTGCTATGTTGAGTCCTAAAGAATTATACTACGAATTAGTTAATAATTACTTACATTTACCTGATTCCAAATATTTACCAATTGTTCTAGATTTAAGTAATGTTAATAAATTAATTGATGTATCTGATATAGTAAGCTACTATTATAATAATAAGATTAATTTTGTACTGAAGGTTCCACTTGTTAACTCTATAGAATATAATATGTATCATGCCATTCCTTTACCTGTACCTCATAATTTATCAAAATCCGATTCATTTGTAACGATAATACCTACAAATAAATATATTGCCATATCAATAGATAAATCCGTATATACTGTTTATGATGACATTCACAAAGAATGTAAATCTATAAATTTAATGTATTATATTTGTGAAGCTTCGATTATATACTCCTCTAATGATAATCCCATCTGTGAAAGTGAGATGTTATCCAAAAGTTTAACTACCATGCCTAAACAATGTAATTACAAAATACTATTTGGTGAATTAGATGTATGGCAACCTTTGATAAATAATAAATGGATATTTGTTCAATCCGACTCTGTAAAATTGTCTATCAATTGTATAAATGAAACCTTAGATAGAAATATACAAGGTTTAGGTATACTTGAACTTTCAAGTCAATGTGAAGCCTATTGTAAGTATACTAAACTCATTCCAAAATCCTTTATAAATAAAATTTTAATTCAACGTCCTATAATTAACTTTAATTTAATTAATGAACCATGCTGTAATATTGATAAGACGTATTTGTTAAAGAACAGTGTACCTCGTATTTCACTTGTTGCTACTAATCTTGATAAGATTCAGGACTATAATAGAAATAATCAAAATGTAATTAAATCTTTGAATAAAATCATAAACAAACCTCATATTTTAAAATACGGGACACATTATTCTATTTTCATTTGGATCATATGTTTAATAGTAATAATGATAATCATTTATATAATATTATGTACATTTAAATTCAATTTACCAATCTCTGTAAGACCAATCCATACAACAGCTCCTGTTCCTATCTCCAATCTAGATCCTGTTCCTGTCATTCCACACTGCTCTACTCCCATACCTACTCCTCGTCGTTCACACCTTCCTCCAGTTGATGGAGAATCAGCTTCTGATCTTCCTGACTCTAACTCACCTCGCATTAGATGCCGCTTTTAGAAACTCCGAGATGTTTCTTTTTCCTCGTAGTTTCCTCTTATCCGGGGGGCTGTTATATCCACCCTATGTACCCTGTATTGCTGACCTATACTCCTTTCATTCCTTAACAGCAATAACCAACTGAACTCAACATAATACTGACTCAGCTCCTTTTCCCTTACCGATTCCTATCCGCTCCGTTCAGTCCCGATCCAATCATCCTACGGTCAACATCAAATTCTAACGATATTCAAAGTCCAGTGTGTTCATGTACCTAGTTATTTAAAAATCCAATATAAGTTTTCTTTTTAAAAAGGGTCTCATTTTTTCATTTCTAACAGTTCGATAACTAAATTTAATTTGCAGTTAGATTTGCTGATGTATTGAACTTAGTCTCGCTATTGAATAAAATGTAATATCCAGTCAGTTTATTCAGTCCCAACTTATAGTTCTTCAATCCCTAACTTTGTGTTATTTGTCTTAAGGTTATTTTTGTACCACTTTTTACGGTAAAACCGTTGGAATTTTACAAATATTGTATTTGGTGTTATAAGTATTAACCTATCTGGCATAGCTCAGATAAAAATGATATTTAAAATACGAGCAATGAAAGTATCTTAAAGTATGAAGTTTGTTGTAAAAAGACAAATTTGTAAATTGTGCTAATTATGTTCCCGTTATGCGTATTGCCGAATGCAACTAAATGCTTTCCAGAATTGAAGGACTTGCGCTAAACTCTTATAACAAAGCAGAATTAATGGCACGCTTTTTTACGCTCTTATCTCTTCTTGATATTGTCGTCTTTTAACATAGCTAGCAGTGCCAATGCAAGATAAAACCTGAAGGAATTTGCTTACTCTTAAACCACCTAATCGAAAGTAAATCATTCAAAAGTCGTTGTTTAATTTGGTGAAATTTCTTTGCTATCCATACCACCGCTAAAACGTAAATTTGTTAGGCATTGCCGAATGCTACAGCAATCAAGTGTAGATGTAATAACTTCTTCATCTCTTTAACATCGTCCTTCATTACCATGGCTGGCAGTGCGTGATAAGTTGATAATCAGTAAAGAGGCTGAGGTTTACGCGTTGCCGAATGCCATCGAAAACCAATCCAGATAACATAGACTAGCTTCAATCATTTTTCAACAAAACGAACCCAATATCCTTCTTCTCATGACTGGTAGGCCAGTAACTAACAGATAGTCTAAGAACCTTCTAATATAACTGCCTTCCTTACTACTAATCTATTAACAAAACGAACACAACATACCCTTCTTCATCTCCTTAACATCGTCCTCCATGACCATGGTGGGCAGGGCCGCAACAAGTTGATAGTCTAAGACCGCCGGGGTTTACGCATTGCAGAATGCCAACGAAAGGCAATCCAGTAAAGTCGGTTATCTAAAATCTCAAGCCGAATGCAACATACCCTTCTTCATCTCCTTAACATCGTCCTCCATGACCATGGCGGGCAGGGCCGTGACAAGTTGATAGTCCAAGACGCCGGGGTCTCTCGTCGGAGACGGCGGCGCGGTCGCTCGGGGCGCGGTCACTTCGCTGCGCTTCGGCCCACGGAAGAGGCGCATGGTGACCGGTCACGCGACCATCGCACCTCACAGCTCGATATTCTGGAAGTTATTGTACATATATTCATACATATAGTCAAGCAATTTGTTCCTTGGGTATGCAAAGATTATCGATCATGTAGAGAGAACATGGTGAACGTTAACGCGACCATCGCAACTCACAGCTTGCTATTCTGGAATTTGTTGGGGAATGTTGACTTTGATGGAAAGGAATTTTGTTATTTTGATGTTTCAAATCAGAATAGACTGGGTTGGTTTTAAAGACCTATCTAACATGGCATAAGTATGGGTTTCATGTCTGAGGACCGTATATCATATTATTTTTGTTATAAAATCGAAAAGCATACACATAAAATTTTAACTTTAATATAAATTGCTATTATCTCGCCATAGGCGAAGACAAGCGTCAGTCAAGAATGGTTTATTTTTTTGCTGTCGGCTTTGAAAATTTAACAACTTTATTGGTGGTGGCCGTTACTTCATTTTCAGCTAGATGTCGCTGAATGTTTGTTTGATATGAAATTTGCACACGAAACTAATAGTCAATAGATGGCGCTTGTACACATTCATTAATTTCTAACATTATACTAGGAATTAGAGAATACAAACGTTTTTAAACCTTAATATTTACATCATATGCCAGTGTATGATTATTGTACATTATATTGGATTGAATCAGGCGTTACTTTGCGGAAATCCATAGCAATACTAATATTAATAAATTTCTTCGCTTAATTCCGCTAAATATGTTTAGCGAAAAAATATATTTAGCGGAATTAAGCGAAGAAATTTATTAATATTAGTATTATTGTACATTAAACATTAAGTTAAAGAGGGCTCCCCGTAAATTGAATATATTTTGTAGGCGACCAATTGTCAAAGGGACCTTTTGACAAAAATGACATTGCAGTTACTCAACTATTTTGTTACAGTCGATCGTTACAAAGATATTTTTTTCTGAAGCTATAGATCCAAACTTACATAAGAAAATACAATATACATAGAGTTCTTTATGTTTTTGTGTTCTTGAAAAACCTTAAGATTCTTTTATGGTCAACAACGCTTTCGTACATACCTTTATTTTTATTAACTTTTAAGACGGTCTTAACATTATCTTATCCATGGGAGCCAAATTTGTACTACATACATACTATCACTACTTCGCCACTACAATAAAAAATGGTTCTTAACTCGGTTACTTTATTTATTATTATTACGTAATACAAATCATTCCCGGAACATTGTCTATTAACCCTGTTTAACGACTAGACATGCGCATAACGCTTCAGTGAAAAGAACTTAGTTCATTTAGTTCCTTCACTTCAAAGAACTACTTCGCGAATGTAGTCCAGTAGTCCACTTCGTTCAGCGGCTCATTAGACTCCTTCAGAGCCGTTGGACTAAATGAACTACAGAACGAATTGGACTAAATGAAGAGATTGAGTTGAAAAGATGAATAACTTGCGGTTCTTGCGTTCTCGTATCTTATAACATTCGCTAGTTCGCGAATGAAAAAAATGATGCTTTCGATAATATTTAATTAATGAGTCCCATATGTTGTAATACTTGTATTTAATTTTGCAGAAATATAGTAATTTATCATGAAGTATCAGTAAGAATAATTATCTCGATTGTCCTCCATACTTTTCAGGCTTAGGACTGACAACCAAAACAAATAATATTTTCACTATTAGAAAATAAACATTAAAAATAACTAATTGACGGGTCTCGAACCTCATATTTATGTTTTTGGATTTGTGTAAACGAATCGGGATTTAGCAGCAAACAAATATAGTTCTTAACACCGTGTGTGGAGAGTTATTTTCCCCTGCGCGAGCACAGCAATGCATAAGTGTGGTGAACTAATAAGGTGTCAGATCAAACAAATATAGTCTTTAAGTCGATGACCGAAGATTGTTTTTCGCCTGACGGCATAGTGAAGTATTAAGTGAAGGAATAAGGTGGACTAATAAGCGAGTGAAGGAAGGAATGGTTTGCATTTTCAACTGAAGGCATTCAAAAGAAGCATTCATTCGCGAACTACACACCTCTATTAACGACTGTGCCCTTCAAATGTAGAGCATCTAACCAACATATTTTTAGCAGAAAATTACTGACCCTAAAAAGTAAAATTACAAAGGTATGCGAGTAATTATGTTATTAGCTGAACAGCCAGCTATAAAAATGACTGTCGCGTTAAGAGGTGACCGCACTCCAGCCTAACTAATGTTCTTAAAATAAGTACTTCCTAGCTTAGAATTCCTTGACGGACATGATGATGAGACGTTATTTACATCAGTTGCCTGCATTCTAAGTTGAATATCTTAGACGCACAGGCACAAGTCACTCATTTTCTTTATAACTTGGTTGATTTTTTTTTAGGTTAGTAATTGTTCCTTTTTTATTGTGTGTTTTATATATGCTCTTTGGGTAAATAACAAATTAGTTTTTTGTAAATTGCTGTGTAGTGTCGGCTTAGAATAGCACTACCCCATTTCTTCCGGTGGGTGTACGTAAGAGGCGACTAACGGTATTGGGGCTTTTAAGGGATTTTGGGCGATGCGGTTGGAGACCCATCACCAACAACCTTTATTTCACCATCTTTTCCCCACGCAACTTCCAAATGTGGCTGAGGAATGTCTCATTCCATAGCTCTGGCTACCCCTTCAAGGGATTTATAGCCGTGAGTATATGTATGTATGTAGTTTTTTTACGTGGATTTCAATTTAACTTCCGAAGCTGGTATTACCTAGTAAATCTTATTTTTTTTAATTTTTGCTTCAAAAATCCATAAAATTTGCAACTACTATTTCATATAAATGATAAAGTTGGGATTGTGTATACATGTATGTATGTATCATTGAAAAGGTTACACTTGTACCAGTCTTATCTTTTATTAGCATTTCTTCACTTGTTGAGTCGGACAGTCGGACGAAAGCCAACTGCTTTATTTCTGAGTGACATAGGCTATTAATCATCATATCTATGTGCCCAAACCATCTCAACATTCCTTTTTATATCTTTCTTACAATATCATCTTTTACACCACACCTTTCACGAATCACATCATTCCTCACACGATCACATAACAAACATACTTACATTACAAACTTTTCTGAGGGATCTCATTTCTACTGCATTCACTCTACTTTCATGCTTCTTCTGCCACACCCTACATTCACTGCACAGCCATTCGGGCCTTTTCAGACACCGACTGACTAGACATTAGACTATCCAGTGCTCCATTTACCGCATTACTCTTTTTCACTCTTCTCTCGATATCTTCATCACACTTTCCATCCCTAGTAAACAAACTTCCCAAATATACAAACTCTGTTACTTGTTCCACTTTATTACCATTAATCTCAATCACGCATTCGGTCATATTCTCCTCTCTCTCAAAAACCATTGTTTTTGTTTTGTCCACATTCACCCTCATTCCCTTTTTTTCAAAAGACGCACATGCGATATTCGTCATCTCTTGCAGCTCTTCTACAGATGATGCAAGTAGCACTTGATCGTCGGCATATAAGAGGCATTTAATGATGAATCCACCCATTCTCAATCCATAATCACTTTCACGCAACTCTGTTAAACAGTCATCCATGAACAAATTGAAGAGCCACGGAGAAGCTACACAACCCTGTCGGACACCCCGAGAGATCCCGAACCAGTCAGTATTTTCCCCGTTTACTCTCTCACATGCACTAAATATAACAATATACAAATATACACAGATAGCATAAATTTGGTTTGTTAACTTCATATAATTATAAAAAATAAACATATCTATGAATATTTCGTTCTCATAGATTTAAAACGAAATATTCATCATTATATTTATATATTCAAACACACGAAGTAAATTTACGGAAACGAATGTCAACGTGTCGGTGTGGGGTGTTTTAAAACGTGCACACTAATTTCACGCTCACGAATCAAGATCATTGTTTCTTGAATTAGTCGTTTTGATACGGCAAGGAGTGAAAGTAGTCACTATGTATGAACTTTATTTGAGAATATGAGTTGTGTTTGGGTCGCATTTTACTCTAAAACAGCCTCCCGAAGTCGGATACTCGGAAACGCGTGTCCTTCAATCATTTTATTTTTACCCCAAGTACAGTCATTTACAGAAACATACACAACACAAAACGGGTCCAAGAAATTTCGTGAACATTAAAATAATTAAGATAAACATACCTACTTTCCTACTTTCAGTTTGAATAAAATTATCTTGGTGGGAAGTTTTAATTTAATATTTATTGTTACCTATAGGGTTGGTATGTAGTATTTGGGAGAAAACCATTTAAAATAACCGATGTGACAAATGAAACCATAACTAGAAAGAAACTTCTAACAAAAGTGACAAATTAAAACTGAGGGTCTTTTTTCTGTAAATGACTGTACGTAGGCAGGGTGGAAAATCGGAAGAAACATATTATGAATACGGATAGAAGGACACGCGTTTCTGAATATTCGCCTTAGTGTGGCTGCTTTAGGGTTGATAAACGGAATAAGTCCTATTAACGAGTACATACATACATATACTCACGGCTATTAATTCCCTAGAAAGGGTAGCCAGATCCAAGGAATTATAAATTCCTCAGCCACTTTTGGAAGTTGAGTGGGGAAAAGATGGTAAAATAAAGGTTTTTGGTGATGGTCTCCAACCGCATCGCCCAAAAATTCAATAAAAATTATTGGCAGGATGCTAACGTGCAATGGCAACAACTGTAACCACGAAAATTTTAAATCACTACGAACAATTACACGGAGTGATTTGTTTCACGTCCGTGTCATACATACATTTACTCACGGCTATAAATCCCTAGAAGGGGTAGCCAAAGCTAATGAATTAAAAATTCCTCAGCCACTATTAGAAGTTGCGTGGGGAAAAGATGGTGAAATAAAGATTGTTGGTGATGGGTCTCCGTCCGTATCGTTTTAACTAAATATCAATACTAAGTTCAGTTTCTAGATTTAGAGCAAAAATTTAACTGCTAATGTAGACAAGTTTAAAAACATTCAATATTTAATAGCTGGTTTAAAAATGCGCTATCTAAATTGAATGTTTACTAAACAAGAAAATAACAACGTATTCCAATTATTTCTATAGACCAAATGCACATTACTAAAATATTATTCGAACTCGTCACCCCCATGCTATCATGATATTTGCCGTGTGATTCTGCGAAGGTATCTAATATTATCAACATCTCATATCTATCTGGAGGTCAGGGATGGGAATCCCGTCAATGAGGGGTAACGTTTCTAGGCTAATTGATCGGTTGAAATTACAACAGCGAAAATTGTTGAGCTTGCTTATATCGTTCTGATGAGGCATTACAAGAATGGCAAGTAGCCTTTAAAAAGGTTAGTTTATGTGCACTGACTAGATGTGTATATTTTTTTGAATTCATACATACTCTCGTCATAATTTCCGGTTGGAAATGGCAGACACTATTTTTCGCCACTTTGTATAATCCTAGCAAGTTCACAAGTTAAATAACTATTTATTACATAGTAGACGCCTATAGTTTAAGCACATTTTTAATTTGAACTTCATACTTTCTCTACGGCCGTCATCTATTAAGCTTATAGGCTTGTACGTCTCTTTTACGATTTTACTGTCACCACACACACATAGTGTCTGTGTGCCTAAACCACCATGATATTTCGTTCTTTTTTTCGACTGACTTCAAAAAAGGGGGTACTCAATTCATTAGTAATTTTTTTTTGGATGTATGTTTCGCTATTGATCCGTTAATAGTCAATCGATTTTCTGTTCTATTGGATTTGCTTTCAAGGTGGTCCCATTGTATATTTATCTGGTTTGGTTGCGTGGTTAAAATCTATTTCAAAAATATCAAAATGCATACGTGGAATACTCGGTTGTTTATCGAAATTTGTATGAAAAATTGGGTTTCCGTCAAACGGCTGAAGGAGATCATTTTTTAGTTGATTTTTTTTTAATTGCGTTTAACCCTTCTATAATGCTACTTCTTTAATATTTCAGTATTTTATTACTTAAGTCATGCAATTCAATCACAACAAAAATTATATTATTATTCATAATGAAATACTGAGTCAGATTCCTATTCGTTGCTGTTCATGTTACTTTTTTAAATTATGTTTTTGTTTATTTTAAGATTTTTATGTTGTTTTTTTAGTGTGTTCTTTTAAAAAAAATTTATGTGTTTGTATCCGTATTATTAAGTTAATTGGCAGCAGCGAATAAAGATTTTCTTTTTTTTTCTTTAAACCATAACAGGTATGCATTATTAATGCATTATTAAACTCATAAACATTCAAATAGGCTTTTATAATTTTACCGCTCACGTTTATATCAATAAACTGGTACAATGTGTAAGCTTAAATTATCACATTTTTTATTTACAAACATATATTTATACGTTTAACCTATATTATGAAATTAAGCGTTTAAAAGCTATTCTGAGACGCGATAGTTACGGCTAGATTGTATGTTTTTCCATAACATTGAAACGTAAACTCACCTCATTCCAATACACCCTACACTGCCTTCACTCCCGATAAGCACCAGTAGAAGTCCTGATTAATCTGAAAATTAAATAAGACGTTTACTTGTTTTGAACGCATACTTGTAATTATAATCTTTTGAGTAAATCACATCAACTAGATATATTCAATGATAGTGTGGAATTGTTCAAGGGCAAAATCCTCGGAAAGGCGGTATAGGTTCTCACCTTTCTATATTGCCTCATTGATAGGTCGCATTTTTTAATTTGTTTTATGTTGTAATTACTTTGTTAAATAATACTCACACAATTATTGTTCCGACATATTTTATTGTATTTTAAATTATATTTTAACTTCATTTCACATTATTATCAATGTATAAACAATTAGTTCTTTAGCTTTAGTATTTTAATATATATAATTTTTATTTTATTTTATTGTAGGTTACTCTGCTTACCCAATCTGACATTAAATTTAATCAGAATTCCTAAACTTAATTTATTTTATTAATATTTTTGATTATTATCGTTTTTGTTAGTTATTATTTTATTTAAGTTTCAATTGTCATGCCTAATAATTTAATTTAAATTTTGATTTCACAGAATAATATCCTTTAATGTCAATTTAAAATTAATGTTATAACTATTGCTATTTTTAACTTACTTTGTAAATTCTATTTTTATTAGAATTCACTAAAATTTTATGTGTGTAATTATCAAAATTGTATTTTCATATGCTGACCTGTAATTGGTTTAAGGACCAGCTGTATATACCTGTTCTTATTTATGTGATATTTCTGTTCTTGAACTGTTGGTTGGCTTTAAATAAATAAATAAATAAATAATTACAAGTACAAATCAATCATTATTAGATAATTTAATGAAAGTCGGACATTTTGAGTGGAAGCATCGGGTGGTTTAGTTTATAAAAGTCGCGAATAAAAATAATACTGAGACTTAAAGCTACCTCTATCGAAGTTTATTTAAATTGGCAAACTAATGACTAAATAATATGTCGTCGAGTTATTATCCTATACTGCAAGTCATCAATGTACTTATACGTTAGTTAAATGTGACATACAATATGAAATATTATTTATATTTTGAAATATGATGTTTTTTTCCTTTTTCTTTTTTGTCTGCTAAATTGATATGTGTGCTATGATCGCATGTTTTTGTTTAATTGTTTATTATGTAAGTAAGATAAGTGTCCCCGGAAAAGATACACTTGACAATTCAAAGTCAGCGGCTTATAATTAGGTTCCAGTGCGTAACCTCGCGCGCGACAGTAGTTGGCTCGCAAGTGAAAATTTTATAAAGTAGGTAGTAGTCATGGCATACATGGCCAGCAGATGAGACGCGCTAATGGCGAGGTTTTTATTCTCTTCATTCTTAGAATTTATTTTCTACGAATGTGGTTTGAAGAATGATAGGGATTTTATATGTGATACATAAATTTATGTGTATTTAATTACTTTTGGTATAAACTATAATGGTTAGTGCCAACCGTGATAGCTTAGTGGGTAGAACACCTCTTATAGTGCAGACGAGGACGGTTCAAATCCCTGGTCAGGTCTCCACCAATTTGTCTTTGCTATAGTTACAAAGGTTAATTTGTTATGGTTGTTAACGGTGAGGGAAAAGATCATGTGGAGACCCACATGGCTAAGTTGTACTCATTCTTAGACAGTGTTCACGTATAAAAACGGCGATAGGTCTGTCCCCTATGGTCACAGTACACTGTCCAAGCAAAACGTGGGTAATCTGATCACTAGGTGACAATATCACATTATTATCACAAGTGTTAATACCTCTGCGAACCCCTTCGGGGATGTACGGCTTTAACGTTTGAGTTTGAGTTGTGCCTAAAATACCAGTATAAGAAAACATCACGATTGCAGTATAGAGGAGAGATCTAGCTTATAAAAGAACTATGTCATTCCATCTCGCCCTGTGAGTCTCCCTCCACATGTGATTTAGAGATATTACGGCTAAGGCCAGGTTTTTGCCACCATTGCCAGAAACAATTGAAAAATTGGCTGCGAGTCGGGTTCCCTGATGAAAGGATCCGTACCGTAGTAGTAAACTTAGTTTTAAAATGTTTATCGCGTTCGAAATTATTTTCTTCGGAAATGCTGTCAAGATCTACCATGTCTACAATACATATAATTCAAGTTTTTCATACAAATTTAATTTTTCGTTGCGGCAACAATTATTTTAAAGAAACTTAAGTTTAAATTTAAAGAATATTAGATAAAAAACCTACACGAGTTCAACAAAAATAATAGTTTCTTATTGCGGGAAAGACTTCTGTTTATCGTTCATTACAATTAGAAACTAATTTACTACTATGCAGATGCAATATTCATAGTTTCGTGGCGTCACAAACGTACAGACAGACATGACCTATCTAAACATGTTCCAGTTTTGGCCACTAGACTACAAACTACAAATGATGGTCGGGATTTATTTAGGCATTTATGTTAAAATTACGGCTGCAATGTTTAACTATCTCATATTATAGAAGAACTACCCACTCGGTAAAAGACCTATAATCGTATGAACTAAGTCTTGTAAGTGTCTAACTAAAGCAATGTTGATATTACTTTAAAATAGATTTAAACAAATAACACACCATTCCTGTTACTAGTTAATAACAGATACAGTTCTGAGTTCACACACTGCGATTGATCGAAGATTACTTTGGATAGTTCTGTTTTTGACACAATAAATATGTGTGATTTATTTGATAAAGCAAATCAAAATTAAAAACGTATAGAAAAAGATTATTATAACAAGCGATAGCCAAAATATTTCTTTATACTCATTCGGAGTTTTATTGTAAAATTCACATTTTGAAACAGAAAATGTAAATACGCACAATTATACTTTAATCTAATACTTCCATTAATTTCAACACTGTCAACGCCGCTTAAATCCAGCACAAACCAGAATACCATTTCATACCCCAATAAAATTACAACTAATAGTTGTTCTTGTTCTAGAAAATCTAAAGAGGCTTAAGGTAGTATTATTTAAACGGAAATCTGCCATTAGCGTTACAAGAACATTTTATTGTTATGTAGGCGGCTAAGAACTTTGTACGCGTGCGCTTTGTGGGCGGAATGCATTAAATGCACTAGTCATTTGAAAGCAACATTTCTGCTTACCTTTAAATAAGAACAAAACGATACTGAGTAACACTTTTTGTTTGTTAACAACTTAAGGATTAAGCTATCGAAAAAACACAAGAAAGCTACAACTTCACCCGTATTTTTTTCAATTCATCATTTCATTCATTCGTTGTCTTTGTATTCCGGTTTCCATTGAATTTGGGTGCGTTGGTTCGGAAATACTCCTAAGTTCTTTATTGCTTTTCATTGATACTTGCAACTGAAGTAGTAAAAGTGCAAAAAACTGTCACATTGTCTTATTGTATTCGAATAACACTATTATTCAGTTCCGTTTTAATTTAATTTAGGAATAAGTTAGGCATTACTAACGATTGATCCGATCAATGTAATGGATTAAAATGTGCGGTGGATTCGTTCACGGTAAAACGGAAGAGGAATAGAGCACTTTGTATTTTTAATAACATAACGCCTGTATTTTATATCTTTAGTCTTTAGGTCTCCCCTTTTTTTAAAAATTGCTCGCGTTTAAAGTGTTAAGAATAAAAGGACTAAAATAAAAAGATAGAAGTATCTAATAAAAACACCACAAGTTTGCCAGGATCGTACAAAGTGGCGATCGTATCCGCCCCAATGGGATCTAATGGCGTGAGTATAAGTAAGTTTTAGAACTCCCATGATACCGTAGCGCTATTTAACTCGAATTAATATTTTCCCACATAGTTATGAAGTTAAACTAAACTACTAATAATTAAAGGAAAGAAACATATTGACACTAGTGAAGTTTTCATTAGCAAAACATTCTAATTAGGTTTGTTATTTTGGCATAGAAAGAAATAAATTTTGTTTATTTTGTTAAACCTTTTTTTGCTCGCATAGCTCTAGTTTTTCTACAACCGAATTTTATACCTTCTTCGTCATAATAGAAAAGACAGGACTAAATAATGTATTGAAAATTATGTTGAGTCAGTTCATTAAAGGCAGTTAACACATTTCGGAAATAAATTTATTGAAATTGATGTTGGTCTACTCCATTTATGACGGGATAATGATAACCATAGGCCGGATGTAGATAAGTTTCCAATACTAACTTTTAATCATGATTAAGGTTGGACACAGTGATGAAGATAATAAACGTGACTTGCATCAGTTACGTACATTATATGGCTAGAACTTTATATTTTTTTAATACCTCAGACACTTTTGAAAGATCAGTAGGAAAAAGACGGTAAAATAAAGGATGGTTGGTGATTGGTCTCTTACCAAATCACCCAGTAATCACTTAAGCAGCCTGAAAACCTTATGCTGTCTTTTACGACACCCGCGACCAGGAATAGGTTATTCTAAGCCGACACTTCGTTTTGTATTCTTCGTTTGATATTACCACTCGTCAGTGATAATATCAAAAAGACTGACTAAATAAAAAACACAGACCTTAATATGTAAACATAGGCATTAAAAATTCCTCAAAAACCTGTTACAAGATCGTTTTTAATTCGGTACGTAAATAGTTAGTAACTCGAAGCAATTGTGCAACTTAGTGATCTATTTACAGAGATAAGGTATTGTGAGTTGCAAGTTGCAATCACATAAATGATTGTTTATAGTATAATCTATTCATTGAGTAACGAAAACCGCAGTAGAAACTGTCTCCTTGGCCCAGAATTTCCCGATTGCGGTCATTAACCAGATATATTAAATGTTTCTAGATCTTGATTTGATATTGAAATGCAATTTCTGTTAGCATTCGTAACATTGTTATGTCAACAGACTCGAATTCTATATGTAGCAATTTGTAACTTACACTTGGTTAGTATTGAGTTTTAGCTACGCTCCTGAAATAAATTATATTTTCCATTCGTTTGGAAAACATGATGAAAATGGGTTACATACATACATACATATACTCACGGCTATAAATCCCAAAAAGGGGTAGCCAGAACTAAGGAATTGGAAATTCCTAAGCCACTTTTCGAAAGCCCAGTGCAACCGTGATAGCCCAGTGGGTAGAACACTCGGTTCTCGTGCAAGCGACTAGTGTTCAAATCCCGGGTCGGGCCTACACCAATTTGTCTTTGCTAAAAAGACAAATGTGTGGTTAATTTATCATGGTTGTTAACGGTGAGGGAAAACATCGTGAGGAAACCCACATGGCTGAGTTGTACTTAGTCATGTGACAGTGTATTCGTACAAAACGGCGATAGGCCTGCCCCCTATCACGTGAGTACACTGTCCATGCAAAACGTGGGTGCTCTGACAACCAGGTGACAAAGTCACGTGATGTTCAGAAGTATTAGTACCTCTGCCAACCCCTTCGGGGATATTCGGCGTGAACGTTTATGTTTATGTTTATACTTTTCGAAAGCTGAGTGGGGAAAAGATGGTGAGATAAAGGTTGTTGGTGATGGGTCTCCAACCGCATCCCCCAAAAATCCCTTAAAAGCCCCAATACCGTTAGTCGCCTCTTACGTACAGTCGCCATCAGATATATCGCAGCGGCCGAGGTACTCAAATAATTCTGAGCAGCAATAAATTTCAATAAATTCTTTACGGTAAATAAAGTCAATATGATTTGAACATCCGATTCGTCACAAATATATGAGCAGTGGGTTTTCAATTAAATCTGAACACACAACGAGACATTAATATCTGAAGGTACAACTCGTCAAAGTTATCTGCTCAGACAGGGTGATCATAAATATCTGAACATTTAGGGAAAATATACCTTAAGGCACTAAGCATACAGTTTTTAAATTTCTTTAACTTACTACGCTGGAATACATTTTCTACACAACCACCATTTGGTTTTATCAATGTCAAAACTAAAAAGAGTTTTCTGCCGGGAGGTAAAACTAGTTATACGGTTAATATATTATTAGAAAAAAATACTAAATCGTTCCCCACTGTCAAACTCTTTTTTAAATGGGTTTGTAGTTTTTTAATTTTCACCGGTACAAAAACATCAAGAGGTAAAATAACTTAGGATTTTTGAAACGTTCTATGCCATTTTTTTACGTTGTACCAGGGTAGCATAAATATAAATGCAGCTTTAATAAAATCAAAAAATAATCTAGTTTTTACAAAATTATACTTTTTCCTGCAGTTTTCTCTAACGTATTATACGTATTCATATATGTATTTATTTATAAATATATTAAATGAGGACAATAAATCTAAAGGTTAATTAATCAAAATAAAAAATATTAAAAAAAAACAACATGAATTCTTAACAAAATACAAAAAATAAACTAACACAAGGGAGGATTTGAACCCTGAAGCAACGGATTATATTTATGATTTCTAATTATCAAACCGCTAGGCCATGGTGACTGACACGAAAGTGGATGAAATATTGCAAAGCATTCTTACCTATTTTAATTTGGCAGCTTTATTATTACCATAGATATAGAAGCACACAGATTGGCAGTAAGTGACAAACGTCATAGCATAAACGTCAACGAAGGCAGGACCTCTCACGGTCACGATAACAGCCTACAACGGTTTTAGCACAAAACGTGAAAGAAAATAATTGACTTATTTTCGTTAATTCTGGTATTTAAGTCCTAACTTTGGTGATTTTTGATAAAGTTATTAATATTTAACAGCGCAGAATCTAAATCAAATACATATTCTTTGGCAAACATAAAATTTTTAGCCATTTATGTCCAAATTGAGACTGTAGTAGCATACATACATATACTCACGACTATAAATCCCTTGACGGGGTAGCCAAAGCTTTGGAATGAGAAATTCCTCAGCCACTTTTAGAAGTTGATTGGGAAAAGGATGGTAATAATAAAAAATGTTTTTGGTGACGGGTCTCCAACCACATCACCCAAAAATCACTTTAAAAGCCCCTATACCCTTAGTCGCCTTTTACGATCACCCACGGGTAGAAATGGAGTAGTGTTATTTTAAGCCGACACTACACGGCAATACCAGTCACTAATTACCAGTCTATATGCCTTATTAAAGATTTTAAACCAAAGTTTTCAATGTTAATATATATTAAATATTACAACTACATTACAATAACAAATACGTGTTTTTTTATCAATTTTAATAGGGTTAGTACGGAATCCGCCATACTAATGTCACGCACACACACTCATTTAAGCACAGCGTTGTACTTTTTTTTGGTTTCGCCTTTCGTCTTTGTATTGTCAATCTATATACGTAAGTATAGCATAATAAATCTGTAAATATTTGATAAATACATGCAGTGACAGTTATGTGTACCGTTTTTGTAAATTGCCAAATATTTTAATCAAATGTGTCTCTTGTAACAAGACAGTAAAGTTGTTTTTCGCAGATTTATATTTTGTATACCTACTCATTTTATAAAAGGAAAATTCATTACATCTATACGATTACATTTAAACTGTATGCCTAGTGCCTTAAGGTATATTTTCCTTAAATGTTCAGATATTTATGATAAACGGCGATAGGCCTGCCCCCTATCACGTGAGTACACTGTCCATGCAAAACGTGGGTACTCTGAACACCAGGTGACAAAGTCACGTGATGTTCAGAAGTATTAGTACCTCTGCCAACCCCTTCGGGGATATTCGGCGTGAACGTTTATGTTATGTTATTATGTTATATTTATGATCACCCTGACTTAGCAGATAACTTTGACGAGTTGTGCTTTCAGATATTATTGTCTCGTTGTGTGTTCAGATTTTATTAAAAACCCACTGCTTATATATTTGTGGCGAATTGGATGTTCAGATCTTATTGACTTTATTTACCGTAAAGAATTTATTGAAATTTATTGCTGCTCAGAATTATTTGAGTACCTCGGCCGCTCCGATATATCTGATGGCGACTGTACACCCACCGGAAGAAATGGGGTAGTGCTGTTTTAAGCCGACACTACACAGCAAATTGATTGTGGAATTTAAAAAGAGATCGCATCTCAAATTACTTGTCTCATTTAGTTGTGCCATTTTGGATCCACCATGTTCTTAATAGGTTCAAATGTAACACGGTTTCTCTATACTAAAAGTACCGAAAAGCTCAGGTTAGTTATCAGCTTTTTGTAACTAAACGTAAAGATTGTGAAGTAAAAATTATAATATTGTATCACAAATGGAGAGTGACGCAAGTGGAAGATTCGTGATAAAAAATAATTAAAGATTTGCATTTAATGGTTTAGTTATGAAGCAAGATTTTATAAAACATTTCAAAAAGTATTAAAAAAAATTCATATCAAGTTATGCGGTAGTTTTATTGTGTAACTCAAGATGACTGGAGAAGATTGGTGTGACACAGCATTACCAGTATTATAAGAAAATTTGTGTTGTGTTACAGCTCACAAGGTGTGAGTTATGCTATTCGCTGTTACAGTGGCACAAAAGTATTTTAACATGTTTGTTTTGTTTTGTGTAATGTGTTTTTTTTACTTTTCTTTCTAATGGGTTGATTTAAGTATAACTAATATAGTATGATTTTTTCTTTCTTAACATGACTTCGACTATATTAGCAAAATCTCGTTACTCGTGGTATTTCATTTAAATAAAATTTAACCTGATACCCCTGGGAATTCCAAGTTGGGACGGACTGGGCTAACAAAAATGGGATTATTAGGGCTATTAATTTTTATTATAGTAAAAAACATGGGAATCATTGTCACTTAATTACACTAAGATAGTTTACCTGACCAAAACCTAACTGTTGAGACGTAAATAGTACGTTTCGTTCGTCCCTCGGAAATGTTTCTTATAAAAGAATGTGGCCAAAATTAAAAATCAACACATGCAGATGTAGTGGTAAAGAGAACATAGCCTTTTACTCTAAAATTAGTGGACAAATTCACCTATAAATATACGTAAGAAGTAAAAACCATGTTACATCCGCTGAGAATCAAGCTAAATATATCATATATTATCGCCATGTAGTGCCGGTTTAGAATGTCACTAACCCTTAATACCCATGGGTGTCGTAAGAGGCGACTAAAGGTACAGGGCTTTTTTAAGTGGTTTTTGGGCGATGCGGTTGGAGACCCATCACCAACGATACCTTATTTCTACCATCTTGTCCCCTATCAACTTCCAAATGTGGCTGAGGAGATTCTTACTCTGAAGCTCTGGCTACCCCTTTTTGGGTTTTATGGCCGTGAGTATTCATAATTTATTACTATACCACTTAATAGAGCAAAACATGAAACTGTTACATTTCATCAATTGGATTTCAAAGGAAAATGTGTATACGTGAAGTTCAAATCATCCGCTAATAGAACCTAATCCGAGTCCTATAACTTAAGAACTAATAAAAAGCAGTGGATGGGCGCTGCTAAACTATCAAGCATGTAACTCTACTTGTTTTTTAAGTACGCATATGCTAAGTATTAAACAAGTATGTAAGTCTAATATACCCAAATATATTAGTGTTTAGTATTTAATTTCAACAAAAAAAGGGCGCGGTTATAGTCTAGATTCGATTTTTTCAAATATTAATATAAGGCACGTCATAATATAATTTACTGGCCTTCCGTGGTATGAAAGAATCAATCATCGTTTCAAATTTATATGTCTACGATGTTAATAAATAAATTCGTGTTGACAGAAAAATACCACTTTCTCAAATTATTAAAAGCATAAAGTGCTTTCTAAGACCTAAATGATAAAGTGATTGTTACGGTGTTAACATCGAATCAAAAGTGAAAAATCGGTATGACCGATCCGATTAAAAAGCGACTATCTGAAATTAATACATCACGCTAGCCTGTCTACAAGTCAGTCAACTCTCGATAAACGTTTAAAATATTGATAATGCTGAAATCATCTCTAGCTACGTTTCTATTGAAATGTTACAGTATTCATCGCTGCCGATTATTTTTTAACAGTGAGTTTGAAAAAGCATTATGACATAGGGTTTTCGTACTCATATATTAACACGAAAAAATGAAATCTCTTCGTGTTAATCAATAGGCAGTTACCTAAAAGAAGTTGCGTGTAACACCGCTTGATTAGACTTTTAATAGTGAAAGCTACTTTACGGTTATTATTCAATTTATGTAACTCGTACTAATTTGTAAGATCAGAAAAAGTGGTTTTTGTGGGAAACCAATGCGGTTTGTTGAGACGCCAGCAGTTCACGCGCTTCTTTCATTTATTAAATTTAAATTCCAATTAAATTTTAATGTTTATCTCGGGTTCGAGGAACTTGCCGGCTTCCGGAGTTACTTTAAACTCGTCTCACCATTTTTGGATCGAGAACTCGATTGAATCTCAGTCTAAATATTGTGATGCATACTTCATCTGCTGTCTTAGCAATATTATTGATTTCATACCAATTTTTTTTAACCGATTGACAGACGTAAATTTATTCATCTTTGTAATTTGAAAAATATATAGTATGATACGTATTAAATAGTTTATTAGGTGTAAGTTGGTAATGGTAATTTAAAAAAACTTAGTTCAAGTCCCATTTAGGGCTATCGTCGCGTTAAAATGAAATAAAGCCAACAGTTTTTTTACGAAATGAAGAAGATATCCAAGATGTGGGTTACATATAACAGTATTCTTGTTTCCTCATAAGACTTAGAGAAGTAAACAAATCTATTTTCATTAAAAAAGGGGTAGCCGGTAGTTTAATACGAAATATTAAAAGATTGTTGCTTAGTTCAGATAATACACCAACAAAATCTTTGTAATACTGTAGCACAATTATTTTAGGTAAAAATAAATAATAATTTGCTTTTAATTTTATCCACTTGTGTTGTTAATATCTGTGATATTTTTTGGAAATTAATTATTTCTCTGATTAGATTTTAATCATCTATCAGATTCTAGTTGTCATATTGTACGTTTCAATTAAAGGTATAGTTAAAGTTAAAATTTGATAGTTAACGCCCGATTTCTGAATTGAGTATTCCAGCTCAGAACAACTTAAGTATCGTTCTGTTGCATTGAAATCTTAACAACTGAATGAGACAAAACGATACTTATTTCGTTTTCAGCTTGAATACTCAATTTAGAAATCGGGCGTAAGGCCATTTATTTGTGATCGAACTCCTCTGGAACGGCTCGCCGCTCGATGGACTTCAACCAAATTTGGTATAGTGATAAAGTGGACATTGCGAAGTGGCGTCGCATGTCGTCATCGAACCTATCATTGAGATACCACCAATCACCGAAAATACCTTCCCTAACTCGCTCAGCTCAATTCATTTCAATCGCAGTTTGCCTTGAAGTACTAGTATACTGGGTATTCATATTTGTCAGACTACACGCTGCTAGTGCATACATACATACATATATTCACGGCTATAAATCCCTAGAAGGGGTAGGCAGAGCTAAGGAGTTAGAAATTCCTCAGCCACTTTTGGTAAGCTGGGGGGGAAAAGATGGTAAAATAAAGGTTGTTGGTGATGGGTCTCTGACCGCATCACCCAAAAATCCCTTAATAGCCCCAATACCGTTAGTCGCCTCTTACGTACACGCAACGGAAGAAATGGGGTAGTGCTGTTCTAAGCCGACTCTACACAGCAAAATTGCTAGTAAAACAAGCAAAACGAGAAGTTGTTCAAGCGCTCTTTTGTTTTCAATGCCTTCCGTAGACTAAAATAGAGAAAAATGAATTGTGATTATTACGATACTTTATTTCTACCATCTTGTCAACCGTCAACCGATCAACTTCCAAATGTGGCTGAGGAGTTTCTAGCTCTGATGCCCTGGCTATCCCTTTTTGGAATTTATGGCCGTGAGTATATGTATGTATGATTAGCTTTCTACGGTACTACATTTTTTCATCTAAACCGTCTAATAGTCCTTGAGCATTCTGCCAGTTTCAGTCACCGTTTTAAAGGTCTAGGAGATGTTAAACAGGAAATTAATGCAAATGTCGAGGGTAAATGTCGCACTACTGTGCTGTAAAGAAAAGATAAATGAACTAAAATAAGTTAACAAAACGCGTTCAATGACATTTTTAACTCATATAAAAATTGCGAAACATTAAGATGTTCCAATTCCAATGACTAAAGTTACTTAATTCGTTCTATTGTAGTTACTATACCTCGGGTATATTCTTTAACTATGCACTCTTTCTTGTGCATAGTTAAAGAATGAAGACTGCAGGGCCAAATCAACATTAAATTCAACCTTTGTTGTCAGTATGAGGTTCTTCAAATGTTATTTCCTTTTCATCGAAGCATTTTTGACGTTTTTTTACTCGTTTAGTTATTAAAAGTTTTAGCGTTTTAACTCTTTTATATTTCTTTCAAATGGAGGTTATAAACTTTAGAAGTACTTTATAAACCGAGATCATCTCCTAAGATTTTGTTTCCCTAGCACTCATTAAGGAATCAAAACTATATATTTTATTAAACGGAAATAAATGAATCTGCAAAAAAGCTCAGTAATAAAATACATACATACACGCCATTAGTTTCAACTGAGGTAGGCAGAGACTATAGATTGCCACTTTGTCCTATCCCGGCAATCCTCTTGAACTTTGTCTACATTAATAAATAATTTTATAAATGCCTTTATACACAGATTGAAAAACTTTTACTTTCTTCTTTTTGGAAATGAAATAAATACAGCACATGATACATTCCCGTTCGTTTCGGTATTATTAAAGATTAACGATGCAGCCGAAATTACATGTGATTGGTGCATATTTTTTATACGCAGCAGTTACAGATATTATCAATGGTTTACATTGTCTCTTTTGTTTGTTTGTTTGTGATTATAGGAAGTGTTTAAATGTTTAATTGAACATCTGCTGAAATAAAATATGTGCTGGCATTGTAAGAACTGTGAGTGTCGAACGTACGAGACGATTAAACGTAAGGCATGGGGTTTAATAAAGGAAAGAAAAATTTCGACACAGGCGGGAATCGAACCCGCGACCTCGGGTATACGCCACGACGCTCTGCCAATTGAGCCACCCCGTGTCAATATATCCGAGCGTTCGTCGTCGGGCGTATACCCGAGGTCGCGGGTTCGATTCCCGCCTGTGTCGAAATTTTTGTTTCCTTTATTTATTAGTAACTAGTGGATCGTCCCAGCTTCGCACGGGTAGCGTTGTTTTTTGAAATATCTGAGGTTTCTTTCTTCAGTCACTGCTCAATCATTGTGAAATTCAGCGCAATGTTTTCAATTTATTAAATTTATAGCACTCCCTAAACAGTGTAGTTTGGTGATTTTAAATGCGCTTTGATGAACGGTTCAGTATTTCCGTTTCATAGCGAATTTTAAATAAAACGCTATGAAGTATTTATAACAATCTAAAAAATAAATCATTACGTGATTTAGGATGCAACTACTCGCGCCATCTAGTATGTTATATGTAAATTAGTAAAGATTTGGTTTTGATCACGGGCGCGATGGCTTATTTTATGTATAATTTCTGTGTTTGTTTACCGATTTCTATGATTCTTTTTTTATTGAATAGGTAATAATGTTACCTTTTTTAAATTTGGAATGAGTGAGACGTTTACAAACGTAAGAGTAAACAAATACAATCAGAATGTTCCGAACTGCTAAGCTATCAGGAATTACACGTGTTATTGTGAGTCAACCGTAAAAGATAGACATAAACTGTTGAGGATTTTTTTTAGAATATTTTATGAAGAATATTTCCGTCACACATGGTTTCTATGTAAGTTTAACCATTGAGTCTTCACACGCGACGGAAGCTTAAAAAATGGAGTAACTTCTCCCGTTTTCCCAAAATTTCCCAAAATTCCCCTTTACTACTCTGCTGGAAAGTATACAAAAACCTGCGCAGGTGTATGAAGAATAATTGTACCAAGTTTCGTTAAAATCCGTCGAGTAGTTTTTGTTTCCATAAGGAACATACAAACCGACAGACAGACAGACAGACAGACAGACAGGCAGACAGACAGACAGACAAAAATTTCACTGATTGCATTTTTGGCATCAGTATCGATCCCTAATCACCACCTGATGGTTATTTTGAAAATATATTTCATGTACAGAATTGACCTCTCTACAGATTTATTATAAGTATACATAATCCCCATATGAGGTTTTCATGAACAAAAAGACTTAAATTTTGTGATGGTTGTTCAAAGATTTACCGATGCGGAAAGATACTGGTCCCTATTAATTAATTTTTTACTTTAATCATACAAATATCTTTAGCCTTTATTTTACCCTTATCACTTTGAACGTCTAGCTTAGACTTTGATGATTCACGTAGTTCTGTTCTGGCTATTCCATTTCAGCAAAATAACCCTAAGTGTGTAGATGTGAAAAAAACACAGTTATCGTTATCTGCATTTTTAATATTGTTTTGGCTCTACATTTAAAAGTTTCAATTAATGAGACTACAACAAAGCGGTCTTAATGCGCCCGCTTTATTCAGTGCACAAATTGAAGCCATGTTTTGTATCTTAATAACCTTTTGCGCGGAATATACAATTGAATTTGAAATCACCATCTTCTGATAAAGGAATCCCGTTGCGAATAACAAAACTGTTTTATTAGATTTATTTGTTAAAATATTTGCACAGGAACACAGCACAGGAATACCAGGTTTCCATGTAGAAGGTTGTTTATTTTTACAAAGTCTGTCTGTGTTGTGTTAGGTGAAATTTATTCATAAAATGGGCGGCGGGATTGCGGTTCATTTGGAAACGGGAGCATCGCCATGGATCTTGATTAAGTCAAATTATATTTCTTGTTACCCTTGATGTGCTATATTTAGACGAACGTTTTAAATGCAAACGAGATATAGTGACTGCATAAGTTGTAGAGCAGGCGTTTTAGAAAAATACTTGACACTAACTTACTGGAATTTATGCAATTATATTATACTTTAAGCAAGTTAAACATAATAAAATAACTCATTATTATTTTAACAAATATAACAACTTTTATAATTAGAATCAATGCTTCTTAAATAAATGTTTTAAATTAAGGGATATAGGCTGATCTGCTCTACATAGAGCAATTTTCTTGGTCAGGAGAGCATTCATAGAAAAACTTACAGTAAAACAAAACGGGGAATATTCACAAAATCCTGGTTCAACAGATCACCATAAAGCACAACACAGAGTCACGACAGGCTAGTCACAAAGTGGAGTGAACTGTTTATGATTATCAGTAAAGACGTGCGGATCAATGTTCTCCGGGTGCGCGAATGTAGGAAAGCGTGAGCACGAATTGACGGTTCGGCGTGCGTCGCGCGACTGGCTCTCCGCTCGCCCGCTTGCCGCCGCATTGCGTCCCGCGCGCGAGCTAACACTGTCACTCGCAGATGATCTATTACTACTTCCCTTTGCTATCTATCCTATGATCTTGCTGTTTGTAGCTTTATTTTATCTGACGATTTTTGTATGGTTAATTAATATAAATTTACTAACTTACACTGTGGAAAAAACGGCGGTGTATCTATCGACTTAGATTAGTGTATCTATACTATCACTTTGTATTTTCAGGCCGCGAAAATCTTACTGTCAAGAAACTAAAAGCTTAGATATTAAAAGTTGTTTAGCTCGTAAACCGTCCGCTACATGATTGACCAAACCGAAGAAATATTCCGCTGCCCTAAAAATACTTATGAAATGATTGTAACCACATGTATTGATACAATGTTAATATATTCAACGTCAAAATTAGTCACAAAAATTCAACCTTGTCTGACTGATTGAACGGTCATTAATGCTGATTATAAGCCCCGATAAGCTTCAAAATGAAATATTTCGGTGTTTATGTTGCTGCAAAAAATAACTGTAGTTTATCAATGCAACTGCACTCTGTTTAATGTATTGTGTTTATTATTGAAGTAATGTTTTTTTTGGCACAAATGGCTTGTGTTGTTATACATACAACGGAACATATTTTGAACTTCTATAATTCTATGCTATTTGAAATGTGTTGTGACTAAGGAATATATTTGACATAAAAAAACATCATTCAATATAATTATGTCTTATACATATTTCAGATCTTATTCATGGATAGTATTTTAATTATATATTTTTAAATTATATAGCTGATATAATATTATAAAAAATAATACTTTTGAGTTATTTAAATAAGCCATAGATTATGACCATGACTTCCCATAACTCACGAGTTATAACGAGTTTCTAAACTATTATTACTTAAAAAAATGTTTCCCCTCGACTTTTGTTCCTAATAAAATTTTGAACAGGAAAAACAAATCCCTATTTTCTAAACAACCCTGTTGATATTTTAACATCAATTCAAATAAAATTTCTTCTTCAACTAGACTATTATTATCAGAAACCGATAGCATAAATGCCAAAACATATACACAGCGACAGTTTTAAGTCCCCGCAATTTGGTTTAGTCTATTGAAAGGACAACGCGTCGATAGGCTCGCGGGCGCATACCGCGACAAGTGCGTGCGACTATTTGTTGTCACAGCCAGCCGATGTCTGTCACTGCCCTTAATCGCTTCAACACACAACAATTCATCTACTAAATAGTCCTACAACCAAATAATATCTGCGGCTTTTACTCCGCGATGACTGTTTTATAATAATGGTAAATAGTTATTCCGCTAGATTTATGTAACGAACATGTCATTGGAATTTCACACTCGACCGCGTTATAATGAAACGTATAAATATTTTGTAGTTAAGTATTATTACTTGAAGGCGTAATAAAAGTCATTACATATTTGGAATTTCTAGTTTAACGTTGCAGAAATATTCATCTGATGTTTATTATGATTGCCTTGATAATATTACAACGTATTTACGTTGACTTACATACGAGTATCATCTCGGGAAAATACTTACGCACTGTCGTACTTTTGTTTTTTTGTCATTGCTTTTCTTCAGTAAGCTTGAATTTTATTTATATATTAAACCTGTTTTGTAAGCACTTTACAGTGAGTAATCAATAGAATCCGTGAATGCATTTTTTTTACACTATAAATATCCAAATCATATCATCAATCATCGCTGTTCAAACCACAATTCTTGAATAAACGGCACTCAAGTACCATAATGACCAAATACGTAATGCCAAATACCGCACTTCGAAAATGTCCTAATGAAGACTAATGAAATGATTCGCACACATAATCGACTTTAACAGCTGCAGTCTAAAAAACGTAAATTAAACGAGGTTAATCATTTCGTGTATACATTTAGTGCATCAATATTATGAAACGTTGTCGAGTGTAATAAATCGTCTATCTCGTCATTTCGCAAGTTTCACGCAAACGTTCTATTTATGCAAATTAGCGAAGCCTCTGCCGATATAATTTTGTGTAAGTCTTGCGCTAACGGACGTCGGACATTAACTTGGTCTAACATTTGAATCTAAGACAGATAATATCAGCACGTAAACAGGCAGATAAGATTCAGAATTGCGCTGAATGATTTCGGAATGTAGTTGAATAGGCAAATAAGTCATTATTAATCATACTTATCGGTTGAGTTTCCGGCTATAAAGTGTTAACATGTTTGATTCTACGCAAAAAGTAATCTGATGGAATAAATTATTTATTTGAGCTTGAATTATTTTAAACCCAACTCCATTTGACTAGACTAGCTAATTCCAATGGTACCTCCATTTCCAGATTATTTAAGTTTATGACTTAGACATACAGGCATTTGTTTTTTCATACGCACAACATACATATACCTACTACGCTATTAGTCCCATCAGGGTAGGCAGAGAATATCGATCGCCACTTAGTACGATCCTGGAAAACCAAAAAATGATGAAAAAAAATGTGTACGTACAATAACTCTTTTCATCTTATTCTCTGTTTGTTTTAAGTGCGTCCCCCGTTTTTTCAGACTTTTGAACAAATTGATCGCTGAACCACAATATACGAAATAAATATATGCACAATTTGGGATGTGCCACCTGCATTTAACATCATGTTTTTTTATCAACTAAGTTTTAAATTTAACTTATATGTAATAATTTTAAAAATTTACAAAAAAAGACCTTAGGTCTGTTCAAAAAAAGCAACTGCTTATACTGTGAAGGGATTTTTCTTATTATAAAGTAAGGTTTTATTACTTCTTTTACTAAAGATTGGCTAGTTTTGCTAAAAAAAGTTAAGTTCCTTAAAATATATTATTAAATTGACTTATTTTTTTACTTCGATCGAAGAAAAGATCGTTGTGCTCTTTCTGTAACTATCTCATCCATCAACTTTTATGAACATAACATTAACATTTCAATATAAGGATGTTGCTTCATTTTAGTTGATTGTATGTTTATCGCACTACATGCTTCCTGCGCTACCATTGCGTTAATTAAGTATTTTTACTTTAAACTATAATAAATAACTCAACTTCCTTAACGGGTATCAGAGGCGCTTATATTTCTTGACATCACGTGACGTTTTTGCAACGGGGTGTTCAGATCATTCTCCTATTTTGCTGGGACAGTGATTGACATGGAATAAGGGAAAGTCTAATCTCCGTTTTGTACGAAAACACTGTCACATGACTACACGTGTAAACAACTAACATACTTGATAAATTAATCACACATATGACTTGCGAAAAGACACATTTGTGTGGGCCCGACACTAGATTCGAACTCACGTCTTCTGCACCAATTGTGAGAGTTGGATTACAATGATAATGACGATTATTTGTTTTAACTTTTCAATTTAAGGCTCGCTTTACGTGGGTACTCTGAACACCAGGTGACAAAGTCACGTGATGTTCAGAAGTATTAGTACCTCTGCCAACCCCTTCGGGGATATTCGGCGTGAACGTTTATGTTATGTTTATGTTATTAATGAGTATACCATCCAAAAGTCGTTTAGAAATGATCGCTTTAAGGGATAAGACTACTTACTGTAATATTTCACAATATTATTTCTGTTACATATTTAAGTTTTTATAGGTAAAGGGTGTGTGGTCTATTCTATTCTTATTTTACAATCTTTTTCCCAGTCAGTTTCCAAAAATGGCCGAGAGCTTTTAAGTCTGTTGCTCTGGCTACCCCAATTTGGATTTATATAGCTGTAAGTAAATGTAGATGAGATCTTGCCATTTTTTTAACAATCGTAATCAATTCAGGCTCTTATTGTTATTTTTCAAATTATAAAGAATGATTCTTATAAAAACAAATTCAAAACGTATATATTTATTCTATTTATTTGAATATCGGGATTTAAAATATCTATAGGTTTTTATTATTCCTGTTATTTTTAAGATCTTAAGAACATGTTACATCAATATTTGCATGGTAAGGCTCATTCATGGTTCAAACGAAATGCATGTGACAAGCTAGTTTGGAATGAGGATTTTATCATCAGTACGATTATCTTGGAGAAATGTAGAGCTTCAAATATTTTTAAGATACGCCATAATTTCGACTAATATAACAAGAAAGTTATCAGAGGCGATAAATAGTCTAGGAGCAGAGGGCGAGTGACTAACGATGATTTGCTAGATACATAACATTAACCTCATGAGTACTTATTAATTCTGGCAAATCCTTAAATTACTTTATAAAGGTCAATCTCACTATCAGAACGAGGAAATCTGGATTCACCCCTTTGAGATATTATTAATGTTTTGAAATAATTTTATATTATCGATATATGTAGTTCTAAAAGCAAGGGTTTACTTTATAAAATAAAAACATACATCTTTCAATTGGTTTTGAATGTCAGATACAACACTTTTTTTACAAAAACATACATATACATACACATACTCACGGCTATAAATCCCTTGAAGGGGTAGCCAGAGCTAGGGAGTTAGAAATTACTCAGCCACTTTTGGAAGTTGAGTGGGGAAAAGATGGTGAAATAAAGGTTGTTGGTGATGGGTCTCCAACCGCATCGCCCAAAAATCCCTCAAAAGCCCCAATACCGTTAGTCGCCTCTTACGTACACCCACCGAAAGAAATGGGGTAGTGCTATTCTAAGCCGACACTACCTCCTCCCATGGGTGATAGTAAACGGCGACTAAGTGTCATGAGAAAACGACTTCAATCGGGGCTTTTTAACAGACTTTTAGGCGATGTGATTGGAGATCCCTCACCAATAACATGTATTTTTGTAAAAAAACCAATTAACTTCCAAAAATATCTGAAGATTTTCTAATTATGAAGCTTTGTCTTCCCTTTTTAGGGATTTATAGCCGTGAGTATATGTTTGTATGTATTTAGTTTTCATTCTTCTCATTTGATTGTAGGTTAGTTACGAGTACCAGTATTTTAAACTATTTAAGAGAAGGATGCTAAATTAAACATCTAATTAGAAACGTGTTAATTGTAAATCGTGTTGTAAATTGGTACTCATTTTAGTTAAATTAACTCTTATATCCAAGAGTATGTAAGGTCAAGTTAAAGCATACATTTAATTTCACATATCCAAGTAGTGATTTGGAACCGGAAAAATATTAGTTACATTTACAATCACTGCATAATTAAAAAAGGGAGAATATGAATGAAAGCCATTAAAACTTCTTTTTTATTGATATCGGAAGCGACTTCATTTACTTGCGGAAATAATTAAAAACAATCTTTTATTAGTATTATCACTTTGACATAGTTGGTTTTGTCTTGATCAAATTTTTATATAAGTAATTTAATTTTTATCTAGCGATAAGTTTTACCGTGTAGGTACGTCACGTTTTTCTCTGTGCTCACGTGCCTGTGTTACTGCTTTATAAATCATACACCGTTTTGTTACTAACATCATAGTAAATAATAAACAAATTTGTTTCCAATCGGGCATTCAAACAAATTTTATAATAATATAATATGACTGTATCCTATATTAGTGAACTAATGTTATTTAATACAATTGTTATGCTATAAGTTCTATGTTTATGATTTACTCGTATTAATTATTGGGGAATTATAAAACGAGCAAACAAAAAAAAAACTTTGCGACTGATGATGACATACTGTTTTAATAACTTGAGCGGCATGAATTTGAGTAAGCGAAAAATTAACTAAACTGACGACGAATATTGATTTATAATAAAATCCAGAACGAGCTCACAAAAAGTGGATTGTGATAAATCCATTTCAGATATTAAAATTTTATCCGAGCGACTTCATTACTAAGTGAGCGACTTCGTGAATTCTGAATGTATTTGGTCGCGGAATTACACACGTGCCACTGAAGATGGTCAAAAAAGGTTCTTAGGTCACATTTAGTTAGCTTAGGTTTGGTTAGATTATGTATAAAACGAGCGTGCTTAGCGCAGCGGAGCGAGCACCTAAATGCCTGATGCATGCCTATATGCATACTTGCCTGCTTTTCATAGTGGTTTTTGTATTCGAAATACTTCATTTAAGATAAAATGCCGCTCAGTATAAAAAAAATATATTTGCCAAATATTGAAAAAAATGCAGGACATAACGTTGACACTCAAACAAATATTAGGTCGCTCAAATATTATGAAGCTGCTCATTTTATATTTTAAGTAACTCAAATTAATATTTGTAGGTTGCTGTTCTGATGATCTCTCGTCACTCGCAGTCAGTCGCTCACTTAGTAATTCTATAACCCAAATTAATTAATTTTGACACTTAGAACTGTAATTTACAGTCACTCGTTTTATTGCTACCCTTAATTATTTCTAAAATTCATAAACTATTAGTACCTGGTGTATATTTTGAAAAATAAACAAATTTTAAGAAAATAGCCTTCCTGTGACGCAGCTATTAATAGTGAAAATTGAGACTAGGTACATTGCAAACTACAGTCTTCTACGTACCTTTCAGGAATCGCTCGAGTATTCAACTCAGCCAAGCGATATATGGCAGGTTCAAGCCGATGACAGCGATAGCTCGAGCAGACTGTTATGGTCGATCGATAACCGAAACTGTAAGGTGGAGCTACCGTGTAGGATAACGAAACTAAAGACAAAAAGATGTTGCATACTTTGAAAACAATAGTTAATAAAAAAGTTATAGGGAAATACTAGCCCAGCATATTCAACGCTAATATTGTTTGAGTTCCGCCTATCAAGCACGTCGTCAGCGTGCCAGTATGATGCGTTCAACAGATGTCGATACTACCAAGAATTTTAGAAAAATTCTGTTTAGAAGTTGGTCAGTATATTTGAATATTTTCTCATGACTGAATGTTGACTCTAGATAGTTTTGGAAAAGTTTAATTCATTTAATATCTAGTCACGGTACCAATGTTGAATTTTCAATTATGCATACGTTTCTTACTTCTAGTGCAATGAAATCTTAAAATAGCTCCTTACGCTTACAACCGTGATAGCCCAGTGGGTAGAACACTCGGTTATCGTGCAAACGACTAGTGTTCAAATCCTGGGTCGGGCCTACACCAATTTGTCTTTTCTAAAGACATATGTGTAGTTAATTTATCATGGTTGTTAACGGTGAGGGAAAACATCGTGAGGAAACCCACATGGCTGAGTTGTACTTAGTCATGTGACAGTGTATTCGTACAAAACGGCGATAGGCCTGCCCCCTATCACGTGAGTACACTGTCCATGCAAAACGTGGGTACTCTGAACACCAGGTGACAAAGTCACGTGATGTTCAGAAGTATTAGTACCTCTGCCAACCCCTTCGGGGATATTCGGCGTGAACGTTTATGCTTTTTGCTTATGCTTATTATTCCTTACGCTTATATAGTCGCCTCGAAAGGGGTAGTGACATTCTAAACTGGCACTACCTAATACCCGACACTTTTTACGGTTACGTGGACTTGAATTAGGATGACCCTTACCATGCGGATGTATAAATTAACTATTTATGTGACTTAAGAAAAGCTACAGAGTTGAGGTCGACCTGATTCAGGAATTGATCCACATAAGAGACCAACTTTTCTACACTAAGCCACAAGGTGCTTTACGTGTATATCTTTGATGAGAGTAAGTATTAAGTGGGAATAAATTTTAACCGAATGTCTTTAAACTCGAATCTATATAATCAAGCTCACTCATGCGTTTCAACCTCAACATGCCGATGTGTTCATATTGATTGAACAAAATCACTTTCTAAACTAGATTTATGTTTCTCTGATAATCGATTATCTCTACCCCTTATTGTTGTTTAATGCTCATTGTAATTGTTTCATAAATCCTTGTAATTGAATGGTTAATCGGTTCCTTATTGCACGACAACTCTATATTGTTAGCAACTGGCTAATACACACGGAGTACAGACATAATAATTTTACTCATTAGCACAATAATAATTATGTACTAAGTGGTTCTTTAATAACGTTTTTATAACTTTCGTAGCATGCTTCAGAATGTATTAAAAATAATTCTGTCTGTTTAACCGAAATCTAAATTTCAGGCAAGGCAATTGTAAAACATAGTGCACAGATTTTTTAGAGTCTGAAAATCACTTTCAATACGTTTTAAATCATTTTGTATTGTAGTTTACAAGAATATGTATCCTATTTGCTGTTGCGTATTTCAGCTTATAGGTAAATGAATAAAACAACATTAATGTATACGGATCCATTACACAGATCAAGTTAACCCCGAATGTTAAGCATAGAGAACTCATGACCACCATCAAAAGAAGAAAAGTTGCGTATTTGGGACATGTGCTACGCCACGATCGATACCAACTGCTTCAAGTGGTCATGATGGGAAAGATTGAAGGGAAACGGAGCGTCGGAAGAAGAAGGGCATCTTGGCTCTCAAACATCAGAAAATGGACCAACATAGCCGGCGTCGAAGATCTGTTTCGCCTAGCCCAAGACTAAAGGGGATACTCGGAGCTAACTGCCAACCTCCAGTAGTGGAGACGCACTCGAAGAAGAAGAAGAAGCACTTGTGCAACAGCATGTTGCAGTTACACTAATTTGTCTTTTGTAAAAGTCAAATGTGTGGTTGATTTATCATGTTTGTTAACGGTGAGGGAAAAAATCATGAGGAAACCCACATACTTAGTCATATGACCGTATTCGTACAAAACGGCGATTGTAAGTACACTGTTGAAGCAAAACGTGGGTACTCTGAACACCAGGTGACAATGTCACGTGATGTTCAGAAGTATTAGTATCTCTGCCAACCCCTTCGGCGATATACGGCGTGAACGTTTGAGTTGAAAAAACCGTGAAACCGTAATATACAATTATACAAAAAGAATAACATGTTATTGATGAGTAATGTAATACGTTACCATTATAACGCTATGTAACAGTTCATAATACAAAATGATAATAAGCTATCAGCTTACGTTAAGTATATACATAATAATTATTTATGATTTCATTGTACTCAAATTTTCACTTATAAAACCAGCTTGCAGATTTTCTTATATCTTTTAAAGCTACTTTTAACTTTATACTTACTTATACTCACGACCTTTATTTCCATTAAGGTAAGCTAAGACCATCGATCACAATTTTGTATATTGCAAATCTCTCTTGCTTCCCTCACATTCATCACAATTTTTATATATACTATTTGGATTTTCTCATTTTAGACTCACCATTATAAAACTATTTTTCAGAACTGTGTGAAAGTGATTATGGACTAAAAATGGGTCGTTTTATGACTTAATTCCACTTATACGCTGGCGCCCAAGAGTTACACGTATCTTCGGTGGAAAAATTGCAAGGAGTGATAACTATGGCGTCTTTTAAAAAAACCGGATGACGGTTTATGTGTATAATACCAAAACTATGGTTTTTGCGAGAGGTGAAAAAATGACACAATTGAGATTGGTGGCAAGAAATTTTATCGGTGAGGGAGTTGCATATCTGGGTGTGTTTGCGAGGTATGTGAATGTGGTGATTATGTCACATATGTGACAAAGAAATCGAAAGACTGTTTATACCATAGAGTTAAGTCAGTAAGGAGACAAAGTCAAAGCTTATCCTAATGCGGGGCTGTTAGAAACCTGTAATATTAAGTGTATTTTGGTAATTAAACAATTTTAAATTTATAGTTGGTTAACAAAACGGCCCCATTTATAGTGCACGACGCTATAGTAAATATTCTACATTGGGTGGGGCAGAAAAACCATGAGAGTACAGAAAATGCAACAGATAAGTATAAAAGCCCTGACATGGGAAAGTTTTTTTTTAAAGATTTAGTTTAAGTAGTTTGGGCACATAGATTGGACAGGTGGCAGTAAATTAGTAAAATAATAAAATACTCGGAAGTGTAAAGAATAAAAGGGCATATGAGATGTTTTACAGGATCGTACCAAGGGCTGGCTACCTAGTAACAAATGACGTGATTATATGCATATTTGTTCAGTTATTGAAATCGCGGTCCAATTTACAAACCCGTATAAGAACTACTGAATGAAATACAACTGGCCATGTTGCAGCCTGAGAGGCGCCTGGCACAGCGGCAACGTTTGGCAACTGAACAAATATACGGACTGTTCTACTTTCGAAACATAGAAAAAGTAAGATTTTAAATCACAATGTTCTTTTTTAGTTTATTCAAGTAATGTTGTTTTTCTCTTGCCGTTTTTTTAATTTTGTAAGTGGTTAAAGAGTTTTTTTAAAATTATTTATTGAATTGAGAATCCTGTTGGTTTTCCAGTGGTTGTTATCAACACCATTTCCTGAGCGCAATGCTTATTTGCTACCACTGATATGCCTTGCTATAAATCTGCTATATACTTAAAGCAGAACCTTTTTTAAATAAAAAAACCCATGTAGGGCATTGTCGAGAGGAGAATGGCAATGTACGGGGAGCCACGGGGAATAAATAGAAACCAACAACGGTATATGAGTGGATTTGGAGAAATAGTGAAACTAAAATCAACCAGTTTTATTAGTTGTTAATACCACTTGAAAGGGTCTTTATTATATTTCAGTATGTTGAATTCTATTCTGATATTTGATATTTGTAGCATCGGCTTAGAATAGCATTAACATACTTCTACCCGCGGATGCTGTGAGAGGCAACTCAGTGTTATAAGTAATAATAACTTAGTCTATAAGTGATTATTGAGCAGTGTGGCTGGAGAGCCATCTTTCATCTTGTATCTTTCAAGACTTTCAAAATTAGCTTTTTGGCTATATCTTCTAGGGATTCTAAGCCATAAAAATATGCATGTATGTTTGCTAATATTAATGTACACAACCATACTAGAATATATTTTCGATATATACAGTGTTTTAGATAGCCATTCATAAATACATTCGATGTTATCAGGACGCGTCACTGTTTTTAAAACAGTACGTGTTTATCTTTCAACGCTTTAAAATCGAACTATTAGACGTGGTAGTTATAACAATATAAGAAACAGTTACATCTCAAATTCTTATATCTATTGTCTTGTACACATCATAAGTTTTCATAGAATTTTCAGTTTGCATGTAGTGTTATTTAAATTAATAAAACAATAATTTAAGAATACTTGGACATATTACACAGATTGTTATTCCCAAGAAAATTTAACGATGACAAATTAAAAAAGGTAGAAATGACCTCGGTTAATTTTCCTCAGGGCACGGATATTAGTGATGGGTATATTTGTTCCAACCGCGAACAGGTCTAGCCTCACAATCACAACTAGCCTCGTTGGCAAAGTGAAGCAGTCATATAAATAAAGAATAAATAAAGGAAAGAAAAATTTCGACACAGGCGGGAATTTTTCTTTCCTTTATTTATTCTTTATTTATAAGTAATAATCCCCACTGAGGTTTTCATGAACTAAAAGATTTAAATGAAGCAGTCATATTTCAGAAGCGATATTTCCGCAGTCTTTGTACCGGAAGCGATGCAGCTTAATAGTTATAATTATTTTGAATTGTAAGTCAACTTGAATCGTACTCGGACAACGTTGGTTTTTTATTTTGAACCTTGGTACAGAATAATATCACTACAAACATGTTTTTTCATCTGTTACACTCAAAAATTTGATGTCCAAACACATCTTTTTCTACTACTTTCGGTTGTAAAGATCGATGACCGAGAAGTGAAAGAATGCAATTTTTCATTTATTTTTATAATGATGTGAACTTGACCGTTGCCAGTGAATTCATTATTAGCTCACGTGAGGTTGTGTTTTATAACATTCGGTGTAAACACAATTTAAATATGTATTTGAATTCATTGCGGCTCCGGTCAATGCAAAATTTACCTACTTATAAAAAAGACGTTACGAAAAATATGTAATTTTCTGTTAATTGGTAAACAGTTGCGTGGAATGCAAGGGTACTTCATTAAGTGCATTGCGCCACTTGTTGCTTGTTAAAAATTGCATTGTTTACATATTGCTCATTACTTTCATAATTATAATTTGCCAAACATAATTATACTGTCACTTATGATATTTCTATCATGAGTTAGTGACCGCATTTTACATAATATGATTTTTGTGAATGTGTTCCTAAATAGTTAGCAACTGTAGTTAGAGATGTTTACAAAATTTTGACAGTTTCTTAGAAAATAATTTACGAGTAATATAAAAAGCACCCGATTTATAGCTGTAGCTAATAACTTGTTTGAAGCTTTGTTAAAGGCGGAAGAAAAATATTACCAACTAGTATTCAAACTTATAGAAGTTGATAAATATATACATATAAATAAAATATATATTTTAAAATTATTTTTCTAAAATGCAGTGCCTATATATGTTTATCATTATAAATAGCAGACGCACGAGAATTGCGTGAATGCCGTAAACTCACTCAAACCAGCCGGTCGGCGCGGTAAATAATTAAATTACCTTTAAATAGATACTTGATCCCGTTTTGTAAGAGCAGTGAAACTCGATACAAGGTTGAACATATATAATTTTCATGATTACACTTTCTTGATCCACAGTTATTCAAGGAATCGTTGCATCGTACGGGCCCAATTAGCCAACTAGGTTTCTCAATTCGCTGCATAAAATCGGGCACATCAGCTCTATGAATAATGCATAGAATATCCAACTCGAGCATTGCTCTCCGAATGTGATACATAACCACTAAAGCAGAAATAGAAATAAGATAAAAACTTTAATAGCTATTTACAATGATTAAGTTGCGACAATGTTACAAGTTAATAAAATTTTATTATTTATTCTACTTAGAGCAGCAGGTGGATGGATGCGGCTGGAATTCTTGAAGAAGTCCTCAATCGTGCGATTAAAAAAAGTGGGAATAAGCTGGTTTGGAAGTTGAGGATTGTTTGGCGAAGTTGTTGGATAAGAAATGTCAGTTTGCATCCTCGACAGGAACTGGTGAACAAAAAAGTTGGTACTGATAGCGGTCTGCTTGCTCTACCAGTTTCACGCATCGAGCGCCGTAATTAGTTTAATCACTTTTTTCATTGAATGTACACATTCATTTTGATTAGCTTTTTTATGTCTATGACACTTTATCATGTCGTTTGTTGGTTGGTTGTTTTGTATGCAGTTGAGTTCGAGACATCAATCAATCTCAACAACAAAGTAAACTACTGACTCTTAACGAAAGATGGTAATTTCTAGATTTCTAGTTATTTCATTATTATTTTTCTAGTACATATAACTTCGGAGGTCATTAACCCGTTTACGATCCTGGCTATCCCCAAGATCTATTAAAGCTATGGTTTCTACTTCTACCCGAATTACCATAAAACTATTGACCCTACCATCCTTTCATTGTCTGAATAAAATTGCTTTTAGTGAACAGACCGCCAACTCTTCTTAAATTCGCCGAGTAATTCTTAGTATTCTATTATTTTCGGTAATAATTTGGGTAATTTAATGTTTTTTGACATGAATTCCTCATGTGGGGATTATTACTCATAAATAAAAGATGCTTTTACTGGATGCCAACTGACACTGTAGCTCAGTTGGCAGAGCAACGGGGGCGTATACCCGAAGGTCGCGGGTTCGAACCCCGCCAGTGTCGAAATTTTTCTTTCCTTTAATAACATCTTTTATTTATGAGTAATAATTTGGGTTTTGATTTGAAGAGTTTTTCTATTCTATGCTATTCTAATACCTCAACGGCTGGATCAACACGGCTAGCATGTTATTCACAATACTGAACACTTATAGCATTGTCCATTTTCTATATTAGCATAGATAATGAAATGCGAACTGCATCTCGCCCCATAGTAAGCGAAAACGGCGTTGATTTCCTATGGTACGCGCTCACATAATACCGCCAAAAATAGCCAACGCGCAGGAAACGGTGACTCAACGACCACATGTGGCTACGATACTAATAAGTTACGATATTCATACAATGATCAATGAATTAAATGATAATGCATTGATAAATACAAGTGCAGTGTTTTGTATTGATTGAATAGTTGTTTTTGGGACCATTACTTACTATTACTAGTAGTGTCAATTCAGAAGTATAGTTTTCTATCGCATTTTTTCTATATTTTAAGGAATAGGTGGCATTTAAGAGAATTGATTCGTGACGTTTTGTTAGGAGGTCAATTTTCAACATATATTTTTTATTAAAAATATTAATGAGTCCGAAGCCTGGATACTTTAGGATCTTATTATGCGACTATTTATACTATGATTAGTTTGCAGAAAAAACTTACAGTTATTGCTCTATGTAGAAACTGTTACTTTAATAGTTCGAAGAGCTTATTTCACAACCACGTTACTTTAATTAAAATATTTTTTACATGATTATTGGCAACGGTATTTTTATATTTCATAGTGTATAATTACTTATTGTATTGTAATTGAAAAATAGTGAATGTGAAACTAAAACATTGACACATGAAAATACATATACATATATATGCTCACGGCTATAAATCCCTTAACGGGGTAGCCAGAGCTTTGGAATGAGAAATTCCTCAGCCACTTTTGGAAGTTGATTGTGGAAAGGATGGTAATAATAAATGTTTTTGGTGACGGATCTCCAACCACATCGCCCAAAAATCACTTAAAAAGCCCCTATACCCTTAGTCGCCTCTTACGATCACCCACGGGTAGAAAGGGGTAGTGTTATTCTAGACTGACAATACACGGAGTAGCCGACACTACACGGAAACATGAAAATATTATGTTAAATCTTTTAGTAAACCAGAATTATAGTAATACCAGATTTGTAATAATAACCATCCTACAAATTATCTTATTTTTGTAGAGATTCTTTATTTGTAAAGTATTCATACATCATATGAAATACATAAAACTTTTACTTGTTATGAACACATAGACAATTTAATTAAAATTTGCCATTTTGTGTGGAGACAGTGAGTGGTTTACATACATACATATATTCACGGCCATAAATCCCAAAAAGGGGTAGCCAGCGCTTCAAAGCAGTAGAAATGGTACAAGATGGTAGAAATAATGTATTGTTGGTAATGGGTTTCCAACCGTATCGACGACACCCTTGGGTAGAAAGGAGTAGTGACATTCTAAGCCGGCACTAAACGGTAAAAAAAAAATGCATGAAAATAAAAACATGTACAGCGTCGTCCCTATATCATGTGAATGTACCGTCCCAGCCAAACGTGGACACTTAATATCTCTGCATGACAGATTTTGGGCCTTTGGCAAATACGGCGTGATTGTTTAGTTTGTGTTTGAAGATAAAAACTATATTTGAAAACTCATATTTTAGGTATTATATATAAATAAAAGTAAGTTCTGAATAAAAAACATTCTAAAAAATATATATTCTATGCATAGTGGGTATCAAACCCACGACAGTGTAATGTGGGTAAGCGCTCCACTAGGCCATGGGGTCAGAAATTTCACCACCCAGTATGTTAATTGCAGTAAATAGCCTATGACGAATTAGTAAACACACATAACAGAGGTATAATCCAACTATCAGATTTTCAATTGATTTATACCAGAAAATTATAGTTGTTATACTTAGTTTGTTTAATATATTGCAATTGATTTTCAATATCAAAAGGGTGGTGAAAGTATGGTTATAATTACGATGCACATAAATAGCGCAGGATAGCGCATAGCTATAACTTCTTCTAATAACATACATAAATACATATACTCACGGCTATAAATAGAATAAAGGGGTAGCCAGAGCTAAGGAATTCGAAATTCCTC